>OU015492.1:13076329-13676329 GCA_907164885.2 Dolomedes plantarius
CAGAACAGCATAAACGGATGGAGGTGATCACCCAGCAACTCTACGTACCGAATTGCATTGAGGGAGGTTGGTACACGCACGAAAGATCCCAAACTGTGCCACGAAAAAACAACCCAGACCATGATTGAGCCACCATGTCCTTGTACAGTTCCAGCCAGGCATGCAGGATCCATGGCTTCATGAGCCTGGCGCCATATTCTCAGCCTCCCGTCGGCGTTAAGTAGTCGGAATAGAGACTCATCACTCCATGCTACTCGTTTCCAGTCCTCTACACTCCAGTCTCTGTGCTGTCTTGCCCTGGCAAGACGTGCAGCCCAATGGCGAGTATAGAGCAATGGTACTCTCGTAGGTCGACGGCTCCCGAAACCCGTACGGTGAAGCGAGCGTTGCACAGTCCGTTTACTGACTGTACGACTGGCACCGTCATTAAACTGGGTGGTAATTTGAGCTAATGTTTGGCTTCGCTGGCTACGTACAATACGCCTGAGCCGTCTCTCACCACGCACTGTCAAGGCTAATTGTCCTTTGCAGTTTGCCCGATCGCTAGTTTTTTTTCCACCATCCATGTATTCTTGGTATACTCTTGACACTGTCGACCTTGAAATCCTAGCTGTCTGACGATTTCGGAAATTGAATGGCCCATGCGTCGAGCACCTACGATTTGTCCGCGATCGAAGGCGTCTAAATCAGGCAGTTTACCCATACTGGCATTTCCAACAACTAATTCAGAACAACCACAGTACGCGCTATATATGCAGTTACCACAGCGCCCTCACTTTCGCATACATGATGCGCAGCGCTACACAATTTGCATAGGCTTTGCTATCCCTAATTCAGTTGCACTTCAGTGTAGTTCGGAATGACAGTTATGTGTCGTTATGTTTCTCTGTTTAAAGAGCTGTTCCTCCCACTGCTTAAAAAGCCCCAAAACTCTAAATGATTTATCTTATATGATTTCACGGTATAAGTAATTCAAATACATATCGTATGTTAACTCTGTTTCGCGAACTTAGGGGAAAAAACCTGTAGAACTCTTAAACTTCTTCCCATTTTATGATCCTCAAACAATTAATATATTTAGATCAACAGAAAGCTTCCAAAAAACTGGCCATGGGACAAACTAATTTTTCTTCCTTTTTTTTCCAAATTTTATTAAGTTCTATTAGTTTGAACGCCATTGTCTAAAATTGTCTAAAGCAGCGGTTCTCAACCTTTTTTAGACTAACGACTCCACTAAACGTAAGAAATATAAAATAAACACTTCACCCTCCACCCCCGTCACAGCCACACCAACTCAAAAACCACCCCCAAATCACCCCTCGAAACAAACCTCTTTACCCCCGCGTATCGAATTTCACTTGTTGTGGTGAAGGGGCTGTATCCACATTTAAGAGGTGCGTTATGGGGCACAAAAATCATTAAAAAATTAATTTTAAAAAAACTAATTGAGCCCCAAATTTCGTTTTTCCTGATTTAAGTTTCTCGGGTCCTAAACATTAACTGTGCCGAATTTGGTCCCGGTGGGTGAAACAGTCTATGATTCTATAGCGGACAAACAAACAGACAAGCTCTTTATATATATAGATATAGATATATATATATACAGTGCCGTAACTAGACAGGGGCACTCGCCCAGGGCCCACTTGGAAGTGGGGGGGGGGCCCAAAATGCTGTATTTGTTTTATTATTTTCCCAAACCTAATTAATTAAGGGGCTCAAATGCAAATTCTTGCCCAGGGCACGGGCATGGCTAGTTACGGCACTGTATATATATATAACTTTTGCTCCGTAACAGAGAAAGAAATTTTTTTACTCGGATATAATTTTCATTGTGTAAGAGAAACACAAGTAATATTTCTAAGTTCGAATTATTCGAGGAGGAATAGGGTATACTGTGTTTTAAGCATACATCATTTCCTTTGGTGGACGATATTTCTAATAAAAATAAGATAAAAAAATTATTTCTCTCTCACGGGGTAGAATTTTTTTTTAATCTCTTAATCCAAATTGACAATCATTGGGAAAATTTTCTCTATAGGTTTACACTGATCTGAGCGAATGGAATATGGCTACTAGCTAACAACTTTAATGGAATTCCGTCAGGCCGAGAAATATTAGGTGTACTACCCAGCAGACTTAACCGTTTGATTCCCATCACACAAAAAAAGAAATAAATAGCATTTATCATAACGAAATATTCGTAAACGCGTATCATGATAAATCATGTCTTACGGTCGTTAAAAATGTTACCAAATCAGCCAGTTGTATTCTGACTGTAGAAAAAAATTAATAAGGGCGAGAAGATATGGGAGAGCGGTCGCTGTATTCTAACTGAAAGTCAGGGTTTCTTTCCGGTCATCTTTCCCGTCTCTCTTAGGCGGGGTAAAATGTAAGTTTTATTAGAGGCCCAGTTGGCAAGAGCAGCGAGTTAGTGATCTGAAAGTCACTGGTTTGATGCTCGTCGCTGACAAATCCACTGCCATGTACACTAATGGCTGCTGGTGCACGTAAAATCTGTCGTGGCTGCAATGTCCTTCAAGTTCTCAAAATTACCTCTGGAGGTGCGGGGTCAAGTCTTCTGGTCTCGTCACTTGACTCTTCAGAATTGCGAGACTGGTCCTTTGGCCAAGTCGGACTTCGACCCTTGTGGTGTCAATCAAAACAGGAGCCGCACCTTCATTGCTCATAGCCTTCAGAACTTGATCTGATGTTGTTGTCGGTCAAGTGGCATAAGCAGCAACAACAGCAACATTGGTGAAAAAAGTAACATGGTTCTGATCTGTAATGTTCTATAGAGTGTTTTGGGTAAAATTTTCGATCTAACCAGTCGCATAATGGGAACACACATTTTAACGCGATAAAAATTCAGAAGAGCAACTAGTTTCTGGCTAATTAATGTAGTCCTTCGTCAGGTCGGAGATCATTCGACGTGAATGTCTCTATGGACAATTCCCAAATGCGAAGATCATTATACTCTTTGGCAGAAATGGGGAAGCACCAGAATTTCGGCCGATGGGTGTCGTTAGACTCTTGGGTGTAAATGTGGAAACAACAGTATTTTCCAGAATATTTTCTGGGTTGTTGTTGTTGCTAATGACCCCTGGCCTTATAAATCTTAACCTGATCCACTGAAGACTTCAGGGCGAAGAGATGCGGCTCCTGTTTAGGTCACGGCTTGGACAACACAAGGGTCGAAGGGTGACATTTTAACCGATGCCACCACAATTTTGATCGATCCCAAAGGAGTGACATCTGATTAGATCGTACCGTCCTGCCACCCCTAAAAACCCCACGGGGGGGGGGGGCAAAAGTTCTTATTTATTTCATCTTCAAATTTAAAAATTGCCCGTAAGACAATCCCACCTGTTGTTCTCTAGTCTGGTGTAGAATTATGTTAATTAGGTAGAAACTAGTTTCGAGTCAGAAATAGCCAGTTTCAATTGAGATCTAGAAAAAATTTACAAATGCCTGGTTGTGTAACGGAATGGTCATTATGAGGGGTCAAAAAAGAATAGTGTAGACCAGTGGGGAGTCTCGACTCGCAACTGTCTCAAACTGTGGGTCTCGACCCGCAGAAGAGTCGCAAAAAAAATTGGAGGTGTAACTGATAGCTGGAGGTAGATTTGGATCATTGAATTATTTAACTGAAAATGTGCCTTAAAATTTTTATAATTACTACATATTTTGAATATTATTACATGTATTCTTATATGTTTTAAAATATACTATATATGATATTGTTATTTAAGGTGTCAAACAGTTGTAAGGTATACATAAGATTCGATTCACAAGAATCAAACTTTTGAGTGAATAAATTAAAGAAGCTGCTTGAGATATGCTAATTTCGGCATACGCGCTTGGTATAAATACCAAGCAGCTTGATTAAAGAGGTTGAGATAGATAAGCGAGTTAAGGGAGCTACGAGGTAAGCAGCTCCAAGGGCTAACCTGCGCTTGTGGTTAGGGGGCCCAAAGTTTAGGTGGCAGAACTGCTGGTTGACTTAATGTTCGTGAGTATTGAAAAATATATTGTTCTTGAAAGCTGTATTTATATATACGTACAAGTAGTACGTTTTAATATTGTTGTAGGGCAAAACCTGCATGTGCAAAGAGTAAATAAATATTGTTTCATGTATAAACTGTGTTTGTATCCAATTCATTTAGAGTGCCACTTCAAATTATATACACCCAAGTCTGGGTAGAAGTAGCCATTCTCTATACAGTCTTAACAAGGTGATACTTATATCGCTTCCATTTTCTTCTTCCTTTGTGTGTGAAACTGAGATTTCAAAATTAGTTGCTATGAAAACCGATTAGGACTTAACACGGAAAATAATATGAGAATAGCACGCTTAAATATTTAACAAACATTATTCACGGTCTAGGTACACCCTTCTAATTCCATTTTTCTATTTTAGTTTTATATAAATAATTGAAGTTTATATTTTTATAATTTTGATATTAAAACAATTATAAACTATTTGAATTATAATATGAAGTTTATAAGTGTGAAACCTTTTTTTTTTTTTTTTTTGTTAATGTTTAAAATTATTGCAATATCTAAATTATTTCATTAGGTAAATGCAATGATATGCAATAATATTTGCAAAGAATTGCATTTACCTGAATGAAATACAAATACATATTAATATCTCAATATGAAGTGTTGGTCACGTGAGATTTGAGAAAAACAAGGGTAGAAAGTAAGACTTTTTTTAATTTTTATAACACAAAGTAAATATATACCCATAATCTACAGTTCACTGATTTTTAAAATAGTTTGTCAAAATTTATTCATTTCATTTTTTTTTACCAAATTAGAAAAGTAGTGTTCATTAGAGGTCGAGTGATTTGATCATGGTCGAAAAAAGTTTAGGCACACCGATGGTGTAGACGGCAACAGTGCAAACAAAAAGGGTATCTGATATATCTTACTTTGCTAACAGTTCAGTTACTTTCAGTTTTTTTACGTTCATACGCTGCCTCTACTTTCATACACAAAGTAAATAGTCAAACAGGCAAGTTTTCGTAGTTTTCTAAATATTAATCTCTATGTTTAACTGGTTAAATACTACGCAGAATGTTACTAACGTTTCAATATTGTATTGAAAAGATTCTAAACGTCCTCTCCACTGCCCACCTTCTCTCTAAAAGTAATAATAAATTCTTTATGCATCATTTCGGGAAATATATAGCTATGTTACAAAATTCAAAATTTTAATCCCAGAAAAGCATCTCTCATAAAAGAGTTAAACTTGTAATCATCTTTCCAAAGAGGAAAAATTCAAAAGTGCTTTTCTTTTCGTTCTAGAAAGTTATTTCTAAAACATACTTGAGAAATTAATTAAAACGTAAATTCTTTTTCATTTTATAAAGCTTTATAAAATTTTTCTGTTATCAATGATTGTCTGAATACTCAAAGCATTTAATGACGGATAATCTTCATATGAGCTCTGGGAGCATTTAAAGAAAATTGAAATGAGTATAAGATTATTTTTCTTTTGAATGATAAAACTGAAACCCAGAAGTATAAAAATAGAAAAGAAATAGTGTAGATGTATTTTTAACATGGAATTATTGTTAAATATGAAATTATATAACAATATAGATTGTTAAATAAATGTTAAATACATTTAACATATAGTTTAACAATAATTTGTGAAATTTTATATATAACAATTTAACGTATAATTTGTTAATATATTTAACGTGTAATTTAATATACGTATACATATTGTTGAATACGAACGTTTTGTTAAAGTAATGGGTGTTTTTTTAATACTCCATAGTGTTCAGTACCATAAGTTGAAGTGTTCTCTTGATAATTATTATAATTTATTTTAGTAATGAATTCCATAGAAAATAACCCATCTAAATACATGATAAAAAAATTTTAGGGCCTTACTGTGCATTTTTTTAGAGTTCTGTTTGATTATAATCGTTCTATATTGTTTCAACTAGATTTTTCATATCACGTAAAGAATACGATAAAAAAAAGACGCATACTGTTATTGCGATGTTATTTTCGTCTGTGTTGTTCTGGGCTGCAGATCGATTAGATTATCTTTACAAGAAAAGATTCGGGTTTGTGTTCGACTTCTAACGTTTAATGCGCTATCTAACGTCCGCGCTGTTTAATGTAAGCGCATCTAGCGTTTGATGCGCTAACGCATTCTTATCAGATGCTGGGCTGATCTTTTACGAGACCTAAACTATCAGAATAGACGCTAAGAAGCTGCTTCTGTATGTTATCTCTTCCTTTACCGACAGTAACTTCTGAGAAGTCCTTCGGACTCGCAAATTAAAGAGATCGCAGATAGTTGATATTTAAGTTGACCCCTCGGTCCACACGCTGTCGAGGAAAACAACCTCTCGCCCTCACGACTCTCCTTAACTATCAGTGAGAACAATCCTAACCATGCTCCTGTTCCTGACTATCAGTGAGAGCAGTCCTACATAAATATCCTCCCCTCAGTAAGCTGCGGAGTGTTTGCGACTATTTCTGCACGCTACTGCAATTGTTTTGAGTAAATGAGCATCATCTCACGTCTTCAGGACATGTAGGTTAGACCTGCAATGGTTTAGCACCTCTGTCTGAAAACCAATGATAGAGAACTACCCTTTCACGACGGGTGTAAGGCTACGCATGTCCACCTTGAGAGACTAGTGATGAGTTGCAATTAAGAGAAACAAAACATCAACAATGTTCAGTTAAAAAAAAAAGCCGGATGAGGGAGCATAGCAAGCATGCTAGGAATGGGATATTGATATTGATATTATCGAAATATCGATATTTTCCCTTCGACATTAGATATTATAATATCGATATTTGATTTCTGATAATATCGGAATATCGATATTATATTCCCGATATTATCGATTACATATTTCCAAAACAATTTATTTGAAATAATTATAATTTATAAAAATTTGGGTTGAAAAATCTCAGAACCAAAGAGAATAAATAAATGAGTGATACCAATAATTTCTAATGTATACAAAGTAATTTTTAATACAAGCAATCTAAAATTGTGTGAAAAAATCAAAAATTATGCAGTGTATAAAAAATTCTAGAAAGAGCAAAAAATGAATAAACGTTTTGCCTTTTGCACTTTTCTCATCAATACAAGAGAAATTACTCCACCATTTCGATTTTTGAGGCATTATTGAACTTATTTTATTAATTATTGAAAAACAAACTGAAATTTATGAAGGACACGCTAAAACAGAACTGCAGAACTTTACTACAATGAAAAGAATAGAAGAAAGAACACTAACAATAGAATTGAGGAAACAGGTTATCTCCAATATCTCCTTCCAATTTGTTTACATACACTCAGTGTTGCATATTGAAAGGAAAATGTGTTACCGATATTTTGAAATATTGTTTATATTTTGATATATCGTTTACATTTTGAAATATCGTCAATATTTTGAAATATAGAGAATATTTTGAAATATCGACATTTTTGTGTCGATATAATATTGATATCGATATTAATAGCCGATATTATTATCGATACTCATATCGATATTTTGCTTCCGATATCCCATTCCTAAAGCATGCCTCTTAGCATTTAAATGCAAGAAATCCTAGCTTAACGTCTAAATCAGGGTTTCTTAAACTGAGCGATACCGCCATCCCCTTGGGGGGGGGGGGGGGGGACGTTTGAATGATCCAGGGGGATGGTAATCTTAAATTCAAACCCAGCTACCAATAGTTCTGGCTGCAAAAACAGATACCGATACTTTATCCTGGATTATAGGTTGTAATGCAAAAGTTTTTAATCGCATTTCCTTAATCCTGTTAAGTAGAACATGGGTTCAGTGTAGTCACAAATCTGCTTACTGAAAACAGAAACCGACTACAAATAGCTAATCGACATGATTTAAAAATGGTGATGACAAAAATAGATACGAACGTTAATAAACTGATAGCAGCGCACCCAGTTCATCTTTCTCGTTAGGATTAGTTTTAATGCTATTCATAATTTTTACCTAAATATTATCCATCATTTTCTTCCTTTACTGTGTGTCATGCGGATGTTACTATGGTTGGTTTTAATAAATAATTTTTTAATTTCAAGCTTCAAGGTGTCATATTTACAGCATCTTTCTTTACTAGGTTGAAGGACATAGGTTTGATACATAAAAGATAGAAATTTGATACATAAAGGGACGCAAATGTGTATCGCTTAAGAAGGAAACTTTCCATGGGGGGGGAGTCATTTTTTTCTGAAAAGGGGGCGTTGGTAAAAATAAGTCTGGGAACCCCTGGTCTAAATGCAAAAATAAAGAGTCACTACAGAGATTCCCTACATGGGTCCGCCTGTACAAAAAACAAAGGTATTACTGTATGAGATGCATGAAACATGGTGTACTCCATGCACTTTATGCATTTTCCGCGGGGGTCTTTTATTCAAAGGTATACAGATCCAATGTTTCTAGCAGCCATGGACGTGGGTTTCCCCTTGTTATAGGCTCCTTAAAGCTACCCTATTGGATTAGTAATTCTATTGGATTCATTCAGCTCAATTTTAACCTGTGGAGAAAATTTTTCCAGTGATTGTCGACTTGAATAATAAATGACCACAAAACATTTGTCCTAAGTATTAATGAAAAAACTCTATTTATTTATAATGTAAAAAATTTTATTACATTACGTAAGTAAAAACTACATTTCTTTTTAATTTATTTTAATTTAAGTTAATGTAAGGAAATGGGTTCTTAAACTCGAAATGTCCAAATTCTCTGTGAAGATTTTATGTTTTCATTAATCATTTGCCACTAGAATACAAGTTCGTCGAAGACTTGATTGCATAATTTTAAATAACTTAAAATGGAATCTATTTTTTCCGTTTATAACTGCAATGTAAAAAATTTCTTTTGAAATGTTTATATAAAATGGAACAATAAGAACCAATGACATTCGATGGCACGTCTTTTGACAGCAGGAGGAGATTAAATTCTGGGATAGTCAAGGAGTAGGGAATACTGTTGTTGTTGTTGCTGTTTATGCAAAATCAGATCAAGTCCATATAGGCTATGGCTTCGGTTTTGAATTAGCACCACAAGGGTCGGAGTCCGACTTGGCTAAAGGACCGGTCCTTTAATTTTGAACCGAGTCAAGTGACGAGACCAGAACACTTGACCCTGTACCTCCAGAGGTAAATTTTCAGAACTTGGAGGAAATTGCGGCCACGACAGATTTTTCGTGCACCAGCCGCCATTAGCGTACACGGCGGTGGATTTTTCAGCGACAGGCATTGAATAAATACTGTGGATGCGCTTTAGGCTGCTGTGTACTAACCCTATTGGATTTGCTCACCTCAATGTTAACCAATGGAGAAAATGTGTCCTAGGATTGAAAGATTTTTTTTTAATTGAACTCTGTAATATAAAAAGAAATTTCATGCCTCGGGGCATTTTTTTGTTTAAAAAAATGCAAATATATTTTAAATTTAAATTATCTGGAGAAAACAAATCTGGTGTGTTTAAACGCCCACCCATTCTTTTGGTGGACGAAATTTATAAAATGAATCCTGTTGCAAAGTGCAGAAATGTTCAGGCTATCCGAAAACCAATGAGAAGATTTTATTGGATTATCGGCATTTATGTAGCTGTCAATAATAGACGCACTTTCTCCATGGGTTAACATGGAGGTGAGTGAATCCAATAGAGTTAGTACACAGCAGCCTTAAGACACAGGGTTTTAAAGATCTAGACCAGGGGTGTCCAACCTTTTAGCTTCCTTGGACCACATTGAAAGAAGACAAATTGTTCTGGGCCGCACAAAAGTATACTTTAACATTAAAGATAATTGATGAGCAAAAAAAAGTATAATATATAGTTATCATATTTATTTCATTATAAATTTTATTAAAGGTAACTGTAGGAGTCATAAAATTAATGTGATATTTGGCATTGAATTTGAGAAACTAATGCATCAATATCTGGGTCAATTGAAGTAGTGGCAATTCTCGGGGAGTTCTCAAGATGCTCATCCGATATTTTGGTTCTAATTTCACTCTTAGTGTGCATACTAATTTTAATATCATTACAAATATGAAATGCGAAATCTGTAAAAACTTCACATTTTATTTTTGTAATGAAATTAATATACAGAAATTACATACGGAATTCTGTATAGAATTAAAGATATTTCAAATGATGTACTGCCGATTTGTGGAATGAACAAAGCGGGATCTATAATGACCGCCTGCCATCACCGTCAAAGCGGGCTATTGATATTTTTTTTCGTTTTGAGCTCTTTTTCTGGGCCGCACTAATGTTTGCTGTGGGCCGCGGGTTGGGCACCCCTGATCTAGACAGTCATAAAATGTGAGGCATGGTAAAACTGTTTATCCCTGTTAAACTGTTGGTACCTAGGAATCGGAGAACCGGGTACCAGGTTCTCCAATACCTAGGTACGCGTATGTCTAGAACATTACTATTTCAAAGCTAAATTCATACCTAATAACATGTAAACAAAAACATGATATATTCTGGATACGATAAATGAGTAACAGCCGCCCACATGGTATAGTTGTTAGCGTCGTGAGCGTCCACACAGTGGTCTTGTGTTCAAATCCCGAATAAGGCTTGGTTGTTGCCGTGTTGTCCCCTCACAGTGAGCAATGCGAAGGCGCGGTGCCCGGTTGGCAAGAGCAGCGGGCCCGTGATCTGAACGTCCCTGGTTCGATGCTCGTCGCTACAAATCTACCGCCGTGTTCACTAATGGTGGCCGGGGTACGTAAAATAGGGCGTGGCTACAATGACCCCCAATTTCTCAAATTTTCCTCTGGAGGTGCGGGGTCAAGTGTTCCAGTCTCGTCACTTGACTCGGTTCAAAATTACGGGACCAGCCATTTAGCCAAGTCGGTCTCCGACCCTTGCGGTGCTATTAAAAACCGGAGCCGCACCTTCATCGCCCATAGCCTTCAGGACTTGACCTGATGTTACAATGTCGGTCAAGGGGCATAAGCAACAACAACAACAACAAACTGTTGGTTTTTAAACTAAGGCTTACTACTTTCGAATACCCGGTTATACCACCACTGGCACCGGGTTTTTGGTTCCAATAATTTACACCCGGGTACCAGGTTCTCCAATTCCTAGGTACTCGTATGTCTAGAACATTACTATTTCAAAGCTAAATTCGTACCTAATAACATGTAAACAAAAAAAATGATATATTCTAGATACGATAAATGAGTAACAGCTGCCCACGTGGTATAGTTGTTATCGTCGTGAGCTTCCACACAGTGGTCTTGTGTTCAAATCCCGAATAAGGCTTGGTTGTTGCCTTGTTGTCCCCTCACAGTGAGCAATGCTGGCTCACCAAAATGGTGCTCCCATAATAAAGTAGCGAGCAAGACTTCGAGGTGACTAACAAAAAGCGAATGGCTCGCGACAAGTGCCTCCGCATTTGAAAAAAAAAATAAATAAATAACACGTGTAATATGGATAGTACAAAATATGGCGTAAGAATTCTGAACATGTGGAAAGTCATAAATAAAGCACTTAAACGACAGATAATAAGCCTATAAACCAGCACAAACAATCTATCCCGGGTTCAGTTATCGGACTGATAGTTGTGCTTTACGTGGTGAAACAATTGACACAGTTTAGAGTGATCTTCTAAAAGTTAAGACTGCTGTGTACTAACTCTATTGGATTCTCTCACCCCAATGTTTACCTATGGAGAAAATGCGGCCAAAGATTGCCGACTTGGATTGAAAGATTCTTTTTTTTTTCTTAAATTGTACTCCATAATAGAGAAAGGAATTTTATACCTGGGGGAATTTTTCGTTCTAAAAAAATGCAAATGATATTTTAAAACTTAAATTATTCGGGGGAAAATCTGGTATAATGTGTTTTAAACGCTCCTAAATTCCTTTGGTGGACAAAATTTATAAAATGAATCCTGTTGCAAGGTGCAGAAAAGTTCAGGCTATCTGAAAATACCATTTTTATTGGATTGTCGGCATTTATGTAGCTGTCAATAGTAGACACATTTTCTCCATAGGTTAACATTGAGGTGAGCGAATCCATTAGGGTTAGTACACAGCACCCTTAAACCAAGAAATCTGTTTCATTGCTGGTGGGTGGCTGTAAGTGGAAAACATGATTTCATTTCATGTGTGCCAGCAGATCTAAGACGGAATGATTTGTAACTCTCTACTGCACGCGATTCATTTAGTAGAGGAAAATAATGGTTTACAACTAGTTAAATTTAAATACATATATTCGTCGTGCCTTTCTCCCTCCGTTGTCCTGGTTCCTCGTCCGTGCTAATCGTCGATGCAGATTTCATTATACCCAGGGTACGAGGTTCGAAGTAATTACAACTGTGCACTGGCAGGAATTACCGGGCTGAAAAGAGTGCATACTTGACCCTATCATTAACTTAACAATCGGATTCATTTTAATACAATATAAACACGCATTACACAATCACAATGAGAAAAAAATCTTGTGAAATATTCGTGTAATCTGTTGTTTGTTTTCTTTTTATCGGCAGATTAAGTACATGCACCATGTGATGCGATCTCTCCGTCATTGTTCTAATCTTCGGCCTTGGTTTTGGCCGTTTTGGCTATTAATCTGCATCGCAGGAGCAAATGACTATCCGTCACTTGGCGACAACTGGCGGTAAAACCCGCGACTGATAGCGCATCCGGGGCACCGTTATCCACGTTTATTTTCCAACGCAATTATGAGGGGAAACTTTCGAAGTGAAAGCGATCAATCGGTCGTTGTTAAAAGAAGGGGGGTTCTGGACTAGCAGTATATTTATGTATTTGTGCGTGTATAAGGGTTGGGCATGGGGGCGCACATACCGTCTAAGCTTTGAGGGCGTATACACCCTCTAAGCTTGGGGCGTATATACCCTCTAAGCTTAGAGGGCGTATATACCCTCTAAGCTGGGGGCGTATATACTCTCTTCGCTTTATAGAGAGGCTTCGTTTTAGACTTTTAAGAGGGGGCGTATATACCTTTTTGCAACCCCAAACGGGGTCACAAAGCGAAATTTTAGGGTGGCGAAAATTTAATTCTGATGCAGGAATTTAATTCTTGTGGCCCGCCGCGAGAATCTAAGACATATATTTTATTTTATTTACTACTTTTTTTGCTATATACTACTATTTTTCATATGTATATTGTTTACCAAAAAAATAAATTATTTATGAGAAAATATTTATCTTTATAGCCTTATTTCGTGGGGTCGCCAAAAATTTCTCGATGATAAAAAGGGGTCATGAAGGAAAAAATTTCAGAAGCGCTGCTCTAAGAAACTTTTTTTTTTTGGAAATCCTATATACAGAAAATTACAAAAGGAAGTTCATAGTTTTATTTAAAATAATTACGGTGGATTGAGGTGCACGGGGCACCCTTATCGTTGATAGGTCTGGATTCAGCACTACTGAATTCGAGACCCACCACGGAATGCACTCGTGTCTTCGCCGGGTACGGGCATTGATGCCTATCGAAGTCCAACATAAATATCCAAGTACAATAAAAACTCGATTGAATTTCACAATCGATAGTTCAAATAATTCAAGTCCATTAAAGAATCCAGAGTGGGAGAGCTTACTATCTACATTTATTTACATTTTAATACAAATATAACTATTAATTTCGAGAGCAGCGTGTTCGCTCATGATCGGGTGAGAGATACAAACCGAGTGCGTCACTCAAGGACGTTACAAAAAACATCAAAACGCCTTCTATATCGGTGGATTCAAACAGGCATTTTAAAATCCGTAGGCCGTAAAGTCCCTCCGTGAGGTTTGTAAGGGTGAGAGAAGGGTGGGATCCCCCAGGTGTCGCCCCTAGGGGGGCTCAGTCTGTTGGCACAAGGGGATGATATAGGTTCACCTATACGGGTCTTTCATTATAAGCAGCCAATAATATCTCGGTGTAGAATAGGCGAAATCCTTACCGTATTGGGAAATAAAAGATGGATTGTCGTTGAACTAGTTCGCAACTCGAAAGGAAAGTGATACATTTCTTCCGCATCCTGTACAAAACAGGTCAGCCAAAATATCATACGAAATATTTTATAGAGAGGCTTTTTGTCTTTCTCTTCGCTTTTGTTTGTCGCATAATATTCATAGATATAAACAGGAAATCCAACGTAAATAAAGCACAAATAGCAGTAAGGTGCAATTTTGCATACGGTCGTTTCGAAGCTTGCATGCGCACGTGTCTGGTCGCTTAGTTTTCGACTTTTTGAGCTGCCACTGAGTTCTTTGCACTGATGAAGAAGCTCCTTTGCAGTATCGAAACGGCCGTATGCAAAATTGCACTTTACTGCTATTTGTGCTTTATTTACGTTGGATTTCCTGTTTATTCCTCGAGCACAAAGGTTTTGTCTTTTCTTTTCAAATTCATAGATATCTCATAGAAACCAGAGGATGTGGGAGGCTTTTTTCTGAAAACCTTTACATAAAAAATGCTTTTGTTAGTTTCGTTAGTTTTCTCAATGGAATCGCAATAACAGGTGTTGGTAAGCTGACCCTTATAGATTACCTCCGAAATTTCTGACGGAATATATAATATACACTTTTGTTAGAAATGAAAAAAATATTTTTACATTCAGTGATTCCCTGATAAGATGTATAAAATATTTCATGAAGAGACCTTTAAGAAAATAAATCTATAAAGAGACTATTAGTTTCTGGTTGCTTTTGTTGCTACTAATGCCCTCTGGATAAATCCTTACCATATCCGAAAAGATGCAGTTCCTGTTTATGGCTAGGCATTCCGTTCAAATCCAGTAGGTTCAAGTCCCATTGTTGGCATGAATGTTTGTAGACGTTTGGAATCGGCTTTAAACTGTTGTCTGTTTAGCTCTCGGCTATTGGGCACCACAAGGATTGGTTTTTGCCCGCTGCCAACCCAATTTGACCACCCGCAGAAGCGACATCTGGTTAGCTTGTACCATCCTGCCACCCTTACAGATCCAAAGGACTGACTTTCCGGCCTACAGATTTCACGCGCGTACTAATTAATTGCTGGAACAGTTATAAACGAAAATCATTGTTCAGCTCTGTTAGGGTGTAGGGGACTATTCGTTTTCAGAAATATAGCGTATCTAAGATATTTAAACTGGAATCCAGGGTCAGGTGATTCCTCTTTGTATAGCTCGATGGGACAGCTTTTCAAAATATATTTACTAACTTTAATAAGATCTTCTTATTTCTCGGAAATACTGATAAATGTGTTGTACTTAAAGTGGTAAAAAAAATATATCCATTGCAAAGCAAGTTAAATTGAAATTGGTAAAGTAAAGTTGAGCCACCAATTACTATCTAGCTTACTCACATTAACAAGGTTTGGAGATAAGAACAAAAAAAATTCAGGTAATCTCGTCTAACGAAACTACTGCAGATTATTAACGCAGGATTGCTTATCGTTGCTTACCTCTTTTCTATGTATATATGTATGCATGTGTTATGTATATATGCATCTATATATATATATATATATATATATATATATATATATATATATATATATATATATATATATATATATATATGTATATATATATATATATATTTCTATATATATATATATATTATATTTCTATATATATATATATATTTTTCTATATATATATATATATATATATATATATATATATATATATATATATATATATATATATATGTATATATATATATATATAAATATATATATATATATATATATATATATATGTACGTATGTATATATATACATATAGGTATGTCAAAATTTTGACGCATTTTGGTACTTTTCTGTTTAACTGTTTACTGCTTGTGCAAGCGATACAAATTGGGTTTGGCGCGCTGCCAAAATTATGACTCGCGAGGACAGACGGACGGACGGTTTAGGACGGACGGACGGTTCTGAAATTATTCTTTCCGGGGCACCGGTATGGAGGAACGTAATCCTACGTTAAAAAAACATAGTTGAACTAAAAACAAGTTTTGGCGAAACCCGGTAGAGAACATCAGAACAGAAAGTACAAGGTTCGGGAAGGTACAGAAAGTACAATGTCCCTGAAAGAAAAAGGTTCGGGAACAGGGCGACGTGGTGTCTGAAAGGTCTGTAGATATAATAGGAGACATTATATCATAAATACATTATACAACCTGGTAAAAAAAAATTATATTTTGAATAACAATGTTAATGAATGCGAGACAATCATATTTGCTTAACATTATCACGACCAATTTGCGACACGTTCTCCGTTATCGATTTTTTTCATTCATCTTAAAACACAACTGAGAAATAAATCTTTACAACTGGCGATACGTTAAACAGGAATTTTGCTCTGTAGAGAGTTGTTTTGACCATCACAAAGCTATGACACGATCCTGAGACACGAGCTTCATAATTTTCCATTTTGTAAACAAAATGACGAAAAAAATATGTTAATGCTGCTTTCAGAACAGCTTAGAGACATAACAGCTCTCCAATTAATTTTTGTATTGATCTTTTAAAATCACTAAAGGGAAGTGATTGAAAAATTGTCAACTGTAATACACATCGGAAAGGCCTCTCCACGAAACGATTATAACAGTTACGGTCGAAGCTAAGAAAAGCTGAGATAATGGGGAAAATATTTAATTTTCTCCCCACAATTAACTATAAAAAAAGATGAGTAAACAGATAGATAATGAGTGTAAAGGTAGGCTGAGTGCTAATAATTAGAGTCAGCGTGAGAGGCGGGTGGACATAAAACATAAATCACCTGCACGAGACGTTTTTGTCAGAGGAAGATAAAGAGAACGTGGCAGGTCGTTGACCAAATTAGATGAGTTTTGTCGCAATTACGAAACTTCCTTTTTTCACCCTGCAATATGGGGCGCAATTAAAAAATTAGCTGACAAGCGACGAGTGGGAGTAAAATGCTATAACCATAACGTGTTGTAGCCAGAATTTAAGGAAACTTGCAGTCATAAATTTCATCTATGAATGTTTAATTCTTACTAAGCACTGACATTACAAAAATTTTAAATGGCTTCATATTGTTTGA
This sequence comes from Dolomedes plantarius, assembly GCA_907164885.2. Lineage (NCBI taxonomy): Eukaryota > Metazoa > Arthropoda > Arachnida > Araneae > Dolomedidae > Dolomedes > Dolomedes plantarius. The sequence goes on from OU015492.1 coordinate 13,093,361, forward strand.
ATAACAAATTCTAGTGCGGGGTAAAGTTAAAAGTTCGCATAATTTTCATTTCCAGTACTGTTACAGTAACATTATTTTTTTCTTTAAGTAGAGAAGTTCTTTTATATACGGAAATCAGGTACTAAAGCAATCAATTATTCAAAAGTAACCAACTTGGTACAGATAGTAATTGTCATCTCAGATACAAAATTTTTTAAGATACATAGAGAAGTTTTCGGAAACTTTTCTACGCATCTCTTTTTTTCTAAGGAGGGAGTGCCGAATGGATATGAAATTCAAAAACCATAGAATGCAAAGTCATTTCTGTGCCCCTGAATTCGTTACTTTCTTCTTTTAATATCATTATATTATTATTATTATTATTATTATTATTATTATTATTATTATTATTATTATTATTATTATCAACACCATCATTAATTTTTTCTTCTCTTTTTTGCAAGATTACAAGCATTTTATATTTATTCAAGAATTATTCATAACACAAATCATAAATAATTGTCGGGCTTCATAAAGCAAACTTGGACTATACTTTGCTCTGATCTTCCTAAATGAATCTTTAAATCAGGTTCTATCGTAATACAGAAAAAATCCTTTCTAGCACATACAATTTCTTAAACACTCGATCTGAGTACAGCTCAAACTATTTCGGCAATCAAAATAAAAATTAAATCACATAACACTGAAAGACAACTTGTAATGTGCTACGCTTTCATCTAGGTTTAGCCACACCTCAAAAGCAAAATCTTGACCCCTATCTAAAAATATCTTACTTTGCCTTGACTAACTCTCTCATCTCTTTCCATTTGTTTGACGGTCCTCTAGCCGAGCGCCTTCGACAGCACTGCTGTCAGCTAATTTCGACTTTGCTCCGGGTACAGCTAGAGCTACGGACGCGATTTCCAGGCTTCTCTAGGGTTGTCAGTAATGGTTCCGAAAAAAAGTGGTCATTTTGAGAGGTGGCCGGCTAGAGAAGTTTCACTGTCATATATATATATATATATATATATATATATATATATATATATATATATATATATATAAAGAGCTTGTCTGTTTGTTTGTTCGCTATATAATCATAGACTGTTTCACCCACCAGGACCAAATTCGGCACAGTTAATGTTTAGGACACGAGAAACTTAAATAAGGAAAAACGAAATTTGGGGCTCAATTAGTTTTTTTAAATTAATTTTTAAATGATTTTTGTGCCCCTAAGCGCAACTCTTAAATGTGGATACAGCCCCTTTACCATAACCAGTGAAATTCGATACGCGGAGGAAAAGAGGTTTGTTTCGAGGAGTGATTTGGGGGTGGTTTGATGCTGCGTTTGCATTCATGTGCTCTGCTCTGCTCTGCCCAGTGATTTATGTTCACTGCGTACTCCGTATATGCGTGGATCTCTTCCTCTCGCGGTCCTGCTACAGAGCATCAAAGATCCCGGGGTCCCTGGAGTCAAATGGTGTCAAGCAGGGGCGGGGGACACTAGATCAAGAAACACGAGGGACCTTGGGGGCGGGAATGGGGGGGTTCTAAATGGGGGAATATCTGGAAGACACGTGTTCATTCACATCGCTTTGGACGGGTAGGGTTACCGTGACTAATGTGATGACAGGAGTCGGGGGTCTCCATGCAGAGAACTCTGCATGAATGCATATGCACTATAAGAGTTGGTCTGGGGGTGACGGGGGGGGGGGGTAAAGTGTATATTTTATTTTTCTTACGGTTAATGGAGTAGTGAGTCTAAAAAGGTTGAGAACCGCTGCTTTAGACAATTTTAGACAATGGCGTTCAAACTAATAGAACTTAATAAAAGTTGGAAAAAAAAGGAAGATAAAAAAAGAAGTTTGTCCCATGGCCAGTTTTTTGGAAGCCTTCGGTTGATCTAAATATATTAATTGTTTGAGGATCATAAAATGGGAAGAAGTTTAAGAGTTCTACAGGATTTTTCCCCTAAGTTCGCGAAACAGAGTTAACATACGATATGTATTTGAATTACTTATTCCGTGAAATCATATAAGATAAATCTTTTAGAGTTTTGGGGCTTTTTAAGCAGTGGGAGGAAAAGCTCTTTAAACAGAGAAACATAACGACACATACTTTCATTCCGAACTATTAGTCCATTAGTTATATTAAGGCATAAGAAAATTAATGAAATTATTTTTAAAGAATGATTGCCCGGGTAGATATACAGATATAAAATTTTTCATGCTTTCCATCAAAAAAATACTGGGTATATCATTTCAGTAGAAACGCGCTAAGCGCATTCTGTCTGGCCAGATAAACATGAAGAGCGGAGGTTACAGCCCAGTATTTTTTTGATGGAATGCATGAAAAATTTTATATCTATATATCTACCCGGGCAACGCCGGGCAATAATGCTAGTATATATATATATATATATATATATATATATATATATATATATATATACCGGGTGAGCCAAAAGTTCGTAAAAACTTTAAAAATTCATAAAATAGATGAAATTATGATAAAGAAGTGCAGTTTGCAAGAAAGGGCTCACAAAGAACTCTGATTATTTTTAGCAGCAAAATAAAAATTTAAAAAGTCACTGGTAGAGTCACTGGTCCAGCTTTGCGAGCACTGCTACTCCCCGTGGATGATTCTGCCGTCATATCATTCATTTATAACGGTTTCCACCGCAGTAATGCGGCCCTCCGCCAACGACGGTCTTCTACATCGTGGCCGATCCTCCAAATCCTCGTGTATCATGGTCTTTTAATGCAAGATTGATTTGCATAATTCTTCTGAATCTCTTGCATGTCAGCGCCATCTGCAGGTGATTGTTTTACTTTTTTAAGTTTTTTTCTTAACTGTCTTAACTTTTTAAACTTTTCTTGTGGCTGCTAAAAAAATCCAACTTTCTTGTGACTGTATATATATATATATATATATATATATATATACATATATATATATATATATATATATATATATATATATATATATATATATATATATATATATATATATATATATATATATATATATACACACAGTCGAACCTCCATATATCGAAGTAGCAAAATGCCGGAAAAAAATTCGATATATAGAAATTTCGATATATAGAATTGATGATAGTTTTATCATAATTCTCCTAAAACATTAAAATTAAAGCTAATTTTCGTACACGAAACTCCATTTCTAATTTATGTGCGAATCACATTGAATGAAAGTTAATAACTAAAAATTAATTAATATGAAAGATGTATTGTGTACTATATACCTTTAAAAAAACCAATAATCCAGACAGTGGTTACAGTGATCACAGTTACATTCTTTAATAAAAAAACTATGAATATCTTGCCGAACAGCCAGTTTTGCGGAAAGTTCATCAAAGAAATGTTGGCATTTATTCAGTCCACTAAAAACTTCATAAGGGACATTTTCCTCTAATTGAAGTCCACAACGTATTGTTTCAAACGTCAAAAATTGGGAGATTTTATTCTAAAGTGGAATAAAATCTCCCAATATGTCATGAAAAAAATTTCTATATATAGAGATTTTTTCGATGTATAGAAACAGTTTTTCTATGTAATGGACATGGGGATTCCCTAAGAGTTCAATATATAGAAAATTTCGATATGGGGAAGTTCGATATATGAAGGTTCGACTGTATATATATATATATATATATATGTGTGTGTGTGTGTGTGTGTGTGTAATCATTATATTATTATTATTATCATTAACAACCCCATCATTATTTTTTTTGCAAGATTGCAGGCATTTTATTTTTATTCAAGAATTATTCATAAAACGAATCATAAATAATTGTCAGGCTTTATAAAGCAAAGAAACTTGGACTATACTTTGCTCTGGTCTTCCTATCTGAGTAACCGAGTTTTACGGTTATTTTATTAGTTAGAATAAGTCTTCATCATCACTCGTAAGACCTCCTCAGGGAGTTTATTCCATTTTGCCCAGTTCCCAACAATAGTTTACCAATTCCTGCGATTTAAGGCTGCTGTGCACTGACCCTATTGGATTCGCTCAATTCAATGTTAACCCAAGGAGAAAATGTGTGTATTATTTCCAGCTGCGTCATAGCCGATAATCCAACAAAAATTATATTTTCAGATAGCCTCAACTTTTCTGTACCTTGCAGCGGGATTCATTTTATAAATGTCGTGCAAAGAAATTTACGAACGTTTAACCTTTAGCTTACGGGACTCATTTTTCCGATTCTCTCTTTAGAACGGGAAATTTCATAACCCTTTTGTAAGAACGACCACTAAGGGGTGATATACACTAACTTGCCAAAAGTATCCGGAAGCCCAGTAGTACGGATTCGGAGAGTCCTGAGGCATATATTAATACTAGCTGAAAACCCGCGTTTCGCTACGGAGTACATTCAAATTAAATACAACGGTCAATGTATGCAATTAATACCAAAATAAATAAATAAATATGTATATATATTTATAATAAATACGACGATCAATATATACAATTGATGTAGAAAAAAATATATATATTTATAAAAAAATTGTAAGAGATATTTTTATAGACAAAATAATGTCCAATCGTCTGCCGCATTTGTAAGAAAAAAAATATTTTTTTATCTATTTAGTTGTTATGCACGTGACGATAAATTTATTTAAATTATCAGAAAAAGAAATCACGTGACCAGCATTTAATAAATTAAATTGTAAAAATTAATCTTTAAAAATTCACCAAAAATCAGAAAATAGAGGTAAAGATTCGAAAAAGATTTCATTTTATAGGAATTTTTATGATCTTTCTCGTGATATAAATTTTATAACCCTCAAATTATTATTTTAAATGCAAACTTAAAAAAAGTTACTAAAACAGCTTAAAAATTTAATTTAAAAAAACCTAAGATGAATTTTTCAAAAATCTCTCTTAGTGCACCCCTACACTATAAGAAGAATCGCCATGCAAAATTTCAGCCCTTTAGGTCCAGCGGTTTGGTCTGTGCGTTGTATGTCAGTCAGTCAGTCAGTGAATCAGTTACGGAACTGTTTTATATATATAGATGATGTTGGTCCACCATTTGTATCGATGACAGCTTGCACACGTCTGCGGAGACTTTCCACCAGTTTTTGATAGGTGTCCATAGGAATTGACTTCCAGGCGTCCATCACAGCTGAAGTGAATGCTGGCAGTGAGGATGGTCGATTTGGCTGGCTACGTAATCTGCGTTCTAATTCGTCCCAAAGGTGGACGAAAGGATTCAATGGGATCTATTTCAGGACTCTGAGAAGGCCAGTCCAGTTTTTGAACACCCATTTCGTCAAACCATACCTGCGGAAGTCTCGATGTGTGAATGGATTAGTTATCCTGCTGGAAGAGAAATGGGCCTTCCCTGAAATGTAGTCATAAAGTTGGGAGAGCAGCATTGTCCAGAATGTCCACATACATCTCAAAGTTCATGTTTCTAACCACAGGAACTGAGGAACCCAGGCCAAACCATGAAAACACCCCCACGCCATGATACTACCACCACCAAACTTAACAGTCGGCACAATGCAGTCACGAAAGAAGCGCTCGCCGGGCATCTTCCAAACCCATACGCGTCCATCGGACTGCCAGATTGTAAAGCGAGATTCTTCACTCCAAAAGAACATTTTTCCACATGTCCACAGTCCAATTACGGTGAGCTTTTCACCATTGCAATCGACGATTCGCATTCTGGGGAGTGATGTTCGGCTTGTGAGCGGCTGAACGACCATGGAATCCCAGGATTTTTAACTCTCGACGAACAGTCCTGCTGCTAGCACTAACGCCTGATGAACTTTGGAACTTCTGAGTGATTTCAATCAACGAGGACTTGCAATTTTGTTTCACCACCCTTTTGATGGTGCATATACATTAGTGCAGAGTTCTCTGCCTGCAGACCCCCGACTCCTGTCATCACATTAGTCACGGTAACCCTACCCGTCCAAAGCGATGTGAATGAACACGTGTCTTCCAGATATTCCCCCATTTAGAACCCCCCCCCATTCAAGCCCCCAAGGTCCCTCGTGTTTCTTGATCTAGTGTCCCCCGCCCCCACTGTCACCATTTGACCCCCGGGACCCCGGGTTCTCCTTTGATGCTATGTATCCGGACGGCCAGAGGAGGCGATCCACGCATATACAGAGTGCAGAGTGAACATCAATCACTGGCACATGCAGAGAACTCTGCACCAATGTATATGCACTATCAGAGTTCTACGGCTACATTCACTAATTTTTTTCGGCCTGCCACTTCGTTTTACTGCATAGTTTCACTGCCTCGATGTTTCCACTTCACAATTACATCACTCACAGTGGATTTTGGCTTCTGTAGAATGTCCGAAATTTCAGGAACTGATTTCCCACAAAGGTGGCATCCCACTATAATGCCACTATCAAAGTCACTAAGCTCCTTTGACTTACTCATTGTCCCACAAACGCATAAATATGACCTGACAAACCACTACCAACACTTTTATAGCTTTCGGTTACGCATCAAATTATATCACCTGCCAGATCCACTTCTTTAGGGGGTTGTCCGGATACTTTTGGCCAGATAGTGTATATATATACATATATACATATACATATATATATATATATATATATATATATATATATATATATATATATATATATATATATATATATATATATATACTAGCATTATTGCCCGGCGTTGCCCGGGTAGATATATAGATATAAAATTTTTCATGCATTCCATCGAAAAAATACTGGGCTGCAACCCCCCCCCCCCCCCTCCGCTCTTCATCTGGTCTTCTCATGTTCATCTGGCCAGACAGAATGCGCTTAGCGCGTTTCTACTGAAATGATATACAAACAATAAGAAAGAAAGAAAGTTTGCGCCTGCGGACCTTCGTCTGATTATACGCCTGATTTTATTGATAATTAATTACACAGTGTTGCGTGATTCGCACGTTTGGATTGAATAAGTTTACTGTTTAATTCTATTTGTTAGATACTGTTTAATTAGATTTGTTTGATCCACTGTTTAATTAGAAATAAGTTTTATAATTTACACTTGCCTTTATTTTTTATTTTTCCCTTAAAAACACAGTTTTTTACACATCACCCAAGACACGCACTTTTTTCCACATCACCCAAGAGGTAAAGTGCAAGATGCGTTATCCCCTTTATATAATCAAAGTAAGGTGGGAATCCCTAGAAGCCCAGTGGCGTAGTGGTTAAAAGCGTCAAGCTGCCATCCCACCGTTCCAGGGTTGAACCCTGTGACTGGGCAAGGTCAACTCAGCCTTTCATCCCTTCAGTGGGTCGGTAAAATGAGGACCAAGCATGCTTGGGAACTAAACTCTGGGGTTTCCCACGTCAGGTTGACCACCTGACTGAGACATATGCTGTATGGCACCCCAAGTCCATGGTTACGAAAGCGGAGTTGGGGTACCGCCGGCCCTGGTCCACATCGGACTGATGAGCCGTGAGTTTTAAAATTTTAAGGTGGGATTCCGCATGAGGGGGGGGGAGTGCAGCCTAGTATTTTTTTGATGGAATGCATGAAAAATTTTATATCTATATCTACCCGGGCAACGCTGGGCAATCATTCTTTAAAAATAATTTCATTAATTTTCTTATGCCCTAATATAACTAATGTACTAATAGTTCGGAATGAAAGTTATGTGTCGTTATGTTTCTCTGTTTAAAGAGCTGTTCCTCCCACTGCTCAAAAAACCCCAAAACTCTAAAAGATTTAACTGATATGATTTCACGGAATAAATAATTCAAATACATATCGTATGTTAACTCTGTTTCGCGAACTGGGGAAAAACCTGTAGAACTCCTAAACTTCTTCTCATTTTATGATCCTCAAACGATTAATATATTTAGATCAACAGAAGGCTTCCGAAAACTGGCCATGGGACAAATTAAATTTTTTTTTCTTCCTTTTTTTCCAAGCTTTATTAAGTTCTATTAGTTTGAACGCCATTGTCTAAAATTGTCTAAAGCAGCAGTTCTCAACCTTTTTAGACCCACGACTCCACTAAACGTAAGAAAAATAAAATAAACACTTCACCCCCCCGTCACCCCCAGACTAACCCTCAGACCACCCTCAAATCACCCCTCAGAACAACCCTCTTCCCCCCCCCCGCTGACTGATAACGCAGCTGTTTGTGGTGAAGGGGCTGTATCCACATTTAAGTGGTACGCACACCTCTTAGGAGCATAAAAATCATTTAAAAAAACTAATTGAGCCCCAAATTTTGTTTTTGCTGCGTTAAGTTTCTCGGGTCGTAAACATTAACTGTGCCGAATTTGGTCCCGGTGGATGAAACAGTCTATGGTTCTATAGCGGACAAACAAACAGACGAGATCTTTTATATATATATATATATATATATATATATATATATATATATATATATATATATATATATATATATATATATATATATATATATATGTCGGACTTGACTTCTACTCCCATACTATTTAATATAAATCCGAACCTCTTTTGTATCATGATGCAGTCGGTGAACCGATGGTGACGTTTATCCTCTAAATATTTCCATCAAACCGTGTTATGTTGATACCAAGCCATAAAATAGTCCAATTGATGTTCCCAAACATATTTATTAACTTCCAATTAATTACTCAGCTCCATTAAACTAATTCCCAATATCCCACCCAATTTAAATCTGTGCGGCTAACAGCACACGTCCTTTCCATTCCCTAGTTATCCATGGCTCTGACGATTTTCTTTGTTTCAACGTTAAAACCAAAGCTCAGTGACGCTCATTACTTATGCGTGATGTTATATCGTACATGTTCTTTTGCTAAACTAAGCATTTTCTTAGCGCCAAACTGCAAGGCTATACGTCTACCTAAAATTCTCCTGGTTCTTCGGAAATGAATCAAGTCGAACCCACTAATTCTATTTTCACTGCAATGCCTTATGCCGCTTATTTGAACTCCCAGACTTTTAAATTGTTAATCCTATATTTTACTAACTAATATCCCGTTTTAAGGTCGCGCGATTGCCCCCCCCCCCATATTTTTAGCCTCACACACACACACACACACACACACACACACACACATATATATATATATATATATATATATATATATATATATATATATATATATATATATATATATATATATATATTTATATATATGTATATATATACATATATATATATATATATATATATATATTTATATATATGTATATATATATACATATATGTATATATATATATATATATATATATATATATATATATATATATATATATATATATATATATATATATATATATATATATATATATATACATATATATATATATATATATATATATATATATATATATATTCATTCTTGAGACCGTTTTTTGGGGATACATGCTATCCCACCCCGTAAGGTAAAGGTTAAAACACGCTATACCAGATTTTTTTTCCAAGAATTATTTAAATTTTAAAATATTATTTGCCTTTTTTTTAAATGAAAAATGCCCCAAGGTGTGAAATTTCTTTCTCTATTACGGAGTACTATTTAAAAAAAATCTTTGAATCCAAGTCGGCAATCCTTGGACATTTTCTCTATAGGTTAACATTGAGGTCAGCGAATCCAAAAGGGTTAGTACACAACAGCCTTAACCTCTGAACCCAAATATATAAATCAATGAACTGTAGAATAAATATTAGAACACAGTTTATTTGAGGTTCCCCCCCAGTATAAATTTTGATGTTATCTGCTTTCCCTTAAAAGCATCTTCTAGAATTGAGCCTATAAAATTCTTACGACTGGCGTTAGCAACCACATTCATATTTCCGATTTCGGCTACTCAACGATGACGGAACACGCTTATGTAAGGACACTCGACTCACTTTGCGATGAATGGAATTCTTTGATGCGTTCAATACGCTGACAGTAAACGTGTCGTGAAACGCGTGTTCGGATAATGTTTACTTAACTTTCATTCTTTTGAGAAAAGGGCGCAGAGAAGAGGAAAGAAGGTTATGGTAGCCAAATACCTACTGCTTAAAACGGCCGCTAATATTTTATAGATTTGACAATTAAAATGCACGTTTCTAAAGAGGAAACACACAGCTTCATAAAATCAACAATAAATATAAATTAACTTTAATTTTAAATTTATTGATTAATTTTTTTAAATAAATAAATTACTTTTAATTAATTCATTAATTTTTATTAAAATTAATTTTTTTATTTTTATTAATTGATTTTAATACTCTTATTGTGGGTTTGAAGAAGATATGTGTTCCCTATTTGCGTGCGATTTTCAAACATTTAAGTGGTATTAATCCAGAAAAAACAGGAAGTCAGCTATCCTTTAAAATAATAAAATATCATGTAATTTTATAGGAAACTTTGAATAGTGTCTAATACAGGTGTGGTGCGCAAAAGTTTTTCTACCGCGATCCACTTTCTTTAAATAAAAAATCACTCGACCCCAATGAAAAAGTTTTCGTAATAACAATTTTTTTTTAAATTCATGAAGAAAATTCTACCAAAAAAATAGAAAAGAGAAGTAAGCAATAATAAACCACAATATACAGGGACGACAACTTACGATTACAATTTAGGCGTGCAGAATATAAAGAAAAACAATGTTCTTTAGTGAGGGACTTTTTGAGCATGGAAAGACTGGGAAAGAGAAATTATATCAATCATCAATTCTGTTTTTCACTTTCAGTAACTCTTTGAAAGGCGGGGAATCTTTGCATTTGACGCATGCGATAAAGTATTGCCACTGGCATGACGCAACTTCCCTTTCCTTTTGTTTTTATAGCGCTGCATCTTTTTGTGTTAACTTTCTACGCGTTTGAGACTTTTTTTACGATATCTTTCATTCAGTCAGAAAAAGCGTTTCTGACGAGTTATTCCATTCTTTAGTTTGATATTCAAAAGCGTCACAATTGTGCCATCTAAGACTTTTTTGAACACCAAATGAAGGTTGGAATAACGTGTCACGAACGCTTTTTTCCAACTGAGAGTATGTGACGGAAAAAAATACGTCTCAAACGCTTAAAGGGTTAGTGGTCCACTGCCTATATGAGTGGGGTTTGCACCTAAAGCGTCACAATTGTACCATCTGATACACTTTTGAGAGCATCAAATTAGGTTGGAATAATGTGTCACACACTGTTTTCCAACTGAGAGGTAAGTGACGGAAAAAATTACGTCTCAAACGCTTAGAGAGTTAGGGTGTCACTGCCTAAAAGAGTAGGGTTTGCACCTTAAGAGTCACAATTCTACCATCTGAGACACTTTAGAGAGCACGAAATTGAGGTTAGAATAATCTGTCACAAACGCTTTTCCAATTGAGAGTATGTGACTGGAAAAAAAAAATACGTCTCAAACGCTTGGAGGGTTAGTGGGTCACTGCCTAAACGAGTAGGGTTTGCACCTTTTGCTTTTAATTTATGTACAGAGTAAACATGAAAACATCCATTTTGCACGTAAAACAAGAAATTAAAAATAGAGTCAGCACTTCATACAACGTGGTTTATGATCCAGTTTAACATCTGGAATGTGTCTGCTAGGCTCGCCTTAATTATTTGGGTCTTAACAATGTTTACGAAAAAATCTTAAGAATTTTCATGAATGTTATCATGTTCTCCTTATCTGTGTGAGGATAAGTGTGCACTCGTTTATTTGAAAATCATTATATTAGGGAGTAGACTTCCTGTGATACTAATTTTAATCTTACTATTTTTGTATAACATAACAACTTTTACGTATCTAAAGCAGGGGTTCTCAACCTTGTTATAAAAATCACATCTTTTGAATACATCATTATTTTTTTCAATCTGATACAACTGGATCTAAAAGTATTTTAAGAACTGTGTTAATTTTATTAAAGTTTCGAAACTAAAATCACTTGCATTTATTGCGCACATAAATTATCACAAAATTATTCCACATCATTAGAAATGCAAATAAAACTGGAAATGTTGTTCCACCATTCATACCTGAGTTTAAAAGGATTTGAACAATGTAAATTTTAAAAAAAATTCTTTTAAAAACTTTTAAAAAAACTTTTAGAAAAAAGTGATATAATCTTTCAAAAGTTTAAAAAATGATGTAACTTTTCCTGCATCGACCCCTTTTAAAAGAATGATTATCTTCATCGACCCCCTCACATTTTTCTCTATAATGTACAGCATACAACATAATTATAATACTAATAATTGCTCATAAAACACTTAAAGATGAGAATTTGACTCAGAATAGGAACAAAAAATTATAAAAAATGGTTCATTAGGTTTATGTTTTATTATTGTTGTACTGTTTTCATTTTTAATTTCCCAAATATAAACAAGATTTCACAAACACAGATTGTAATTGCGCAAACATCGCGAAGAGAAAAACAAAACTGGTTCCGATTGGTAGCATCGGGAGGACCCATGTGCTGTTTAAGGTCCAGTGGATTTCGCCAGTTCTGCCTAGTGTTGGTACACAAATAAAAGCCGACGGCGGCATTCGAGGCATATACAAAAATGTCATGACATTCGACTTTAGATGGGTGGATCACTCCGCCCTATGCAAATCTGTATTTATACATATTAAAACGGATATTATCTAATAATTACATTCCTAAAAATTAAATTAAATTTTAAAACAGAAAAATTTATCATGGCCCCCCCAATAGCCCCTGAAATACTATAGACCCTTTTATAAACTTCCATCGACCCCCCCCCCCCCAAGGGGTCCACCTGGACCCCGTTGGGAATCCCTGATCTAAAACATCCGTACTCAACCTTTCTTTCTCTCGGCATACATATGTTTACTACACACTAAAAATGAAATCCTCAAAGAGCCTAATAAACCTACCTACTTCAGGGTGACGTAACTTCGGGTATACGACCTACCGGTTCTGGCCACCCCTCTTTCCTACCTAAAACAGGTAAGAAATGACGACGCTCCGCTAGCTAGTGCCCTACCTTAAACAGGCAGATCCTCCACCCAAAATCATCACACCCTGAAACAGGCAAATCTGCCACCCAGCGTCATGTCACCCCGAAACAGGCAGATCAGCTACCCAGAAACGTTATTCTTTGAAACAAGGGACTCGAATCCTATATAGAACCTATTAACATACAATAACTACAGTACTATCAGACTGTAAAAAAATGCAAAACTTTTTACAGTCTTTACATATAAACAGATAATTTACTGCAACGTTCATTTACATTATTATTTATGTAAACAAAAATTAAAAATATTTTCAAGATATTTTAGCAACGTACAAGCCGCAACATGTAGTTCACTATACCTCGTAATATAATAATGTAATAGATAAAACTCAAAACCTAATATTATTCAAGCGTTTATAAAAAATCGAGTGTGACTTTTAAAGTTGAGACAAACTTTTGATTATTTTAAACAAATCAGCTTTATACTTGATACATGCTATTCTCAATACGTCATCAAGGTAAGAATAAGTTTGCCGATTTCTTTTGCTTATTTCATTTTGGAATTGGATGATTCACAATTATGCGTTGATGCGAACGTCAGCAGAAGGTGGCACACTTTTGTACAGTTTTGTACTTTTCAGGACCGAATTTCCGAAATTATGTTTAAAAATTTACCTGCCTGTTAATGAGTGGGAGCGTTTCAGGCCGCAAATAAAAGCTTGGTGGGCCGCAGTTTGAAAGTAATCCTGATCTTAAGGGGTCCTACGAATTTTATCAAGTAGCTCACGACTTTTCATTTTATTCTCCGAAACTCAAATTTAAACAAACTTTTATGATGAAAATCATATCTTTTGAATACATCATTATTTTTTTCAACCTGATATAACTGGATCTAAAAGTTTTTCTAAGAACTGTGTTAATTTTATTGAAGTTTCGAAACTAAAATCACTTGCATTTATTGCACACATAAATTATTACAAAATTATTCCACATCATTGTTGTTGTTTCCAATCCCCTTGGTGTAGGAAAGCTTACACCAAGTCCAATGGACCTAGGTCCTCATCGAAGGGTAGTAAGCAGCTTCACTTTAAGGCGAGGTACAACTAGAGCTGAAGTCTGTCTTGACTTCGAAGAACGTCGGTCCCGTAATTTTGAACCGAGTCAAGTGACGAGACCGGGACACTTGACCCCGCACCTCTAGAAGTAAATTTGAGAACTTGGAGGACATTGCAGCCAAGACAGATTTTACATGCCCCGGCCACCATTAGTGAACAGGGTGGTGGATTTGCAGCGACGAGCATCGAACCAGGGACGTTCAGATCACTGGCCCACTGCTCTTGCCAACTGGGCCACTGCGCCCCCTTTCCACATCATTAGAAATGCAAATAAAACTGGAAATGTTGTTCCACCATTCATACCTCAGTTTAAAAGTATTTGAGCGATGTAAATTTTTTAAAAAAAATCTTTAAAAACTTTAAAAAAAACTTTTAGAAAAAAGTGATGCCATGTTTCAAAAGTTTAAAAATGATGTGATTTTTCAAGCCAGTCTCTTAAAACAACATTAAAGTATGGGGACAAAAACATTTCACAGGGCAGATACTGTCCGACCACAGTACGAAGAACCACGGTTGGCAGAGTGCCAAGACGATTCTATTCACGCTGTAGGTAAGGCTGCTGAGGAAGGAGGGGGAAAAGTCTAGTATTCTCTCGACATTCTTTAGAATCGGTTACTAACTGTGCTTGCTTGCTTTTTCCTCGTCTGTTATTTTGATTATTATATTAAAATTACTGGATCCTTTACCCAACACAACTGCTCGGAATAAGCCGTTCCGTAGTGATTGTAAACATATAATACACAATGTAATTAAATTGTGTGATAAAGAAGCACTAGAAGGAAATGTTATTGTTCCACTTTCGCAATCCCTAAAGAGAGCTAGTGAAATGACAGGGATATCAATGTCCAGTGTAAAAAGAATACGCAGAGAAGCAAAGGGTAAAGAAACACCAAAATTTGAATCTCCGAAGAAACGTCAGAAAAAAAGAACCACCGAAAACGTAGCTTTTGATAATTTTGATTGTGATGTAATCCGAAAATATCCACTCCTATAAAACTCCTATTTTTTAAATAGATTTGCTTCTTTCTTTTTATTATTTTGAAATTATTATTCACATATTCGATCAAAAATAAAGTTTTAAAAAATAACTATAAAATTGCGGACAAAAAGCAGTCTGAAATACATTCCGTATTTCATAAACAAACACATCCGAAAATATGACGTTTTCCCCTATTTTCTAAGTAGACTAGCTTTTCTCGCGCATGCGTAACAGCTTCCAGGGACCTTGCTTCCGTGGTCGGACAGTAATGATTAATGATTGAAGTATTATGTAGAAATTAGGTGAAACATATTCGAATATCATCAGCAGAGTGTGTGTCTTCTCTTAAATGTGCCGGTGATTATGAAAGTAGCCTAAGTCAAGAATCTTTGAAAAAATAAGTAAACAATTTATTTCATACTGCATTCTTTTATATTACCGTAATCTGATGCAGTCTTTGCAAAATTGTCAAAATTGAACCGGTAGATTGACGTACTGTTACGGACGAGACCTTTAGATTTAATTTAATATGCAAAAAAATTGTCCACTTTAATTTAATACGTAAAATATTGAAAAAAACTAAAATTCTAAAAAGGGTGCTCCAGGTTTTTAATCTCCTTCCCAAAGGTACGCAAACATAAGAAGGTTGGGAATCGCTGCTCTAGGCTATTGTTCTTTCTCAATTTCATCATATATATAAAACAGTTCCGTAACTGACTGACTGACAGATAACGCACAGACCAAACCACTGGAACTAAAGAGCTGAAATTTTGCATGGCGATTCTTCTTATAGTGTAGGAGTGCATTAAGAAAGATTTTTAAAATATACTTCTTAGATTTTTTTAAATTAAAATTTTAAGCTGTTTTTGTAACTTTTTATAACTTTACATTTAAAACAATAATTTGAGGGTTATAAAATTTATATCAAGATCATAAAAATTCCTTTGAGAATGAAATGTTTTTCGAATCTTTACCTCCATTTTGTGATTTTTGGTGAATTTTTAAAGATTAATTTTTAGAATTTAATTTATTAAATGCTGATCACGTGGCTTCTTTTCTTTTTGTGATACTTTACACTAATTTTGCGTCACGTGCATAACAACGGAATAAATTGACAAAAAAATATTTTTTTTTCTTTCTAATGCGGCAGACGATTGTACATTATCCAAAAAAATATTAAAATGTACTAAAAGAAATGTTCCTCAAACTGTACTATATTAACTATACTATATTTTTTAGTATGTTCTATTAGATTTAATTTGAAAATTTTCTTCTACATTATTTTCTCTTATAAAAAAATCCATTACGATTATTTTTATAAATATGTTTTTTTGTTTTTGTTTTTTTGGCATTAATTGCATACATTGACCGTTGTATTTATTATAATTTTTTTTGCATTAATTGCATACATTGCCTGTTGTATTTAATTTGAATGTACTCCGTAGCGAAGCACGGGTTTTCAGCTAGTATGGTTATATATTTCCAACCTAAGGATATAAAAATCGACAACTACTTTTTCTACGAGTACTGCTAATTCTGCGCTGGGAGATGTTCAAAGGATTTGCCTTCAATGATGATACTGCACACTTCTCTTTCAATTATGACGATCAGGTTAAATTAAGATACTTTATTTACAAATTAAGATTAGTTTACAGTATTTACATTAAAGATTACTTAGAAATTACTCTCCAACGAGAGTTCAATTATTACCGAACTGATCGGTTCTTATGCACAATGCATTCTGATTCAAACATTTTGAAACGGGGGGTGATTCGCGGTACGGCGCTCGTAGCGCCACCAAAGATGAACTGCAACAAGTACAAGCATTTAAGGCAAAGAATCTTTTTTTCTCTCTAATTTTTGTGTCGTATCATACCTTTCCAGTCTCAACACCTGCCAATTTTGCTGCAACGTTATGCATCAATATTCATTATTCATACAACCTCATAACTATTGGGAAGGTTTTGCAACCACGGAAAATATGGACGCCAGTTTTGCGGAAACCGGGGACGCTAAGGAAACAGACCATTTCTATCGGTCTGATTCGACATCCTTGGTACATTCGATTGTTGGATAGGAAACATGCACACAGCAATTACAAAATGTCTTCGTAGAAAAGAAAATGAAAACTTAATTGAACAGCTCCCTTCCTCCCTCTCTCTTACAAAAGAAAAAAAATAAATATATTTAAAAAACAAAGCAGTTACAAAATAAGGGATTATGTATGTATGTATATATACACACACACACATATATATATATATATATACATTTATATATATATATATATATATATATATATATATATATATATATATATATATACATATATATACATATATATATACATTTATATATATATACATATATATATATATATATATATATATATATATATATATATATATATATATATACATATTTATATATATACATATTTATATATAGAGAGATAGATAGATAGATAGATAGATAGATAAGGTTTATTATGCTTAAAGTTACTTGTATATTAAATTGCATATAAAAGTTATCGCGGTTTATAATTTTTTTAAATAATTTAAGCAGGAATACATAGGTATGTATACATACACTTATACATTGATGCATACTTTTATAAACTTATAAAAAAACCATGCATAATTTTTCACAAGTTAGACATTGATTGTTTCAGATCTTTTGTGGTTTTTCTATTAACATTTGCTTCAAAAATTCGACAGTTGAAAATCCCAATTCCCCTGTAGCAGATCTCTCTTACGGTACAAGTCTAAAATTAAATTTCCTTTTCTCCTATAACAGGATATTTTACCGTCCTATTAAAATGGTAAAATAGTCAAGAATTCGTTCCTCAAGTACTGAGTTTTATTTTAAAATATTCACTCAAAATACAATATTTTAACAAGAATTTTCTTTTTTTGAGCGAAAATTATGTTCACTTCTAGAACTAGAAATAGTTTTTATTACAAATCACTTTTCTCGTATTTCCAGGATTGTGCCCAAAAAAAAGGGGTAAAAGAACCACAGTGACTACATCGGATAGTTTCTCTCTTGGGTGCCAAGAATTTGAAATATGCTTCAGTGAGAAATTTTAAAGAGCACCTAATCTTATCTCATCGCAGAGTGTTTCGTATGTCTAATTCGAGCAGCACGATTCTTGCAAGTTTCTACGCTTTCAAAAGTTTAAGTTCCAAGGAAACGAGTCGCCAACGTTTTTCACGGAAAAAGCGAGTTGCCCTATTAGAGGCCCCTTGCCACTCAATAACATAAATTCGCAGATGTAATAAACAAGATTATCATTTTATATACACATACGTTATTTATATATATATATATATATATATATATATATATATATATATATATATATATATATATATATATATATATATATATACCGTAAAATATCGAGTATAATACGCACTTTTTTCTCTCATTATACTCGAGTACAAAAAAACGGACGTAGCTTTAAACACTGGATAAACGAAAGTACAGCAGCTGTAAGACATTGTCGCAACACGGGTGCGTACGCATCTGCACTCCATGATTTATCCAACCGTTTACTAAGCAGGTGTTCCTTTTAAACAAACGGAACTCACAGTTCGTATCGCACACGCGTTCGTTTAATAACAGGTCCCTTGGAATAGTGATAGTTCCCGGTTGTTGCAAGTGTAAGAAATTATTATTTTATTTTATTTATTTCCCTTAAATTTTCTTCAATACGGTCCGATACGGTAGAAGAAAAATTATCAATTGTTAAACGTGAGACGGCAGTGAGAGCGACATATTATGGAAGGATGGGCAGTTTTCATTAAATGAGGATGACGATGGAGATATGTATTACGACGGCATCAATACTTATGACATGGATGCAGCAACAATAGAGGAGCTGCATTCTAGTGAAAGTGATTAAGACTGATAATTTGACAGTATTGTTTGTTTTGAATAAAAATTTAAGTTTTTTTTACTTAATTTAATGTTTTCTTTTCTTTTTATTACAAATTTTATACCTTCTAATAAACATTTGTGAAAATTTTAAATAAAATATTGAAAAGTTATGGGGGCGTATTATAGTCGAATTTTAATTTTTTTCCGAAAATTTCGAGCAAAATTAAGCATGCGTATTATACTCGGGTGCGTATTATAGTCGAGATTTTACGGTATATATATATATATATACATACTATAAGCTTAAAAAATTAAAGTCGTGGAAGGAACAAGCAGCATTTAAAGAAATAATTTTAAGTAATCAGTGGCAAGCTTAATGAAATAAACTCCCAAAAGAATAATATTTTTATAAATTAATAGAATTTTTTCTGGATAAATTTAATAAATGTAATAGAAATAAGACAAATTTCAGGTGTTAATAAATTCAATTTATTTCAAAAAAATTTTAATTTTCCTAAAAGTTTAGCATCCCAATTTAGCAATTTAGCATCATGAGAAGTCATCTATTACCCCCTCTGCTTTTGTTAGAATCATACTGAGTATAATATTTATGTATGAACTTAAAAGAATAACATTTTCTTTACAATTAATGTTTAAGACTTGACGAAATATTATATTATTATTATCATTCATAGTTTAACACTGTAAAGTTAAGAATGAATTTTCAGAATTGCTTAAAATTAGGAAAAAAATATAATTTTTTTCATTTGCATGTTTTTAAAAATATTTGATTTAAAACATATAATATAGATTTAAAAGAGAATAATACACCAAAAATAATATTTGGCATATAATTTTTGAAGCATTTGCCATGAAAAGTGTCCCATACTGAGGAACTGAGAAGTACACTGGCTGATTAAGAAATAATTAATCTTTCTCTCAAACTAAAATCAAGAACATTAGTTACATATATTCCTTCTTAAAGAATGATAATTTAAAAATTATGATTTTTTAAGGGGACTGAAGACTTGTATTTGCTTTCGTTTCACTTGTTTAGTTCATAAAATTAATACCTCTCTACAGATTAAGACAAATATCATGTCTATTATACTATTGATATATTAATGCAAAATTAAATAACAATATAGTCATTTTAGTATCGTATGCTTTTCAGTATTATAGCAAAATCAAGAGTATATTTTCTATTAAAATATTTTTTATTTTTGTAAAATCTCATTTAAAAAAATGTCAATAAAATTTTAAAATTAATTTTCATAGTGTTTTCTCAAGTATCGAATTTTTCTACATTTTTCCCATTTTTCTCATTTTTTTAAAAATGAGAGTTTTAAAAAACTCTCATTCTAAAAAATGTCAACAAAATTTTAAAAACTCTCATTTTAAAAAAATGTCATTAAACTTTTAAAATTAATTTCAGTAGTGTTTTTCTCTTATTTAATTATTCTAGTCATTACGATGACGATTTCATAAGATAACGCGTGACCATTTTTAGTGTATTTTCCTCTACAAATAAAACTCTTTACATTTGACAATGGATTGTTAAAAAGTATTGAATTTTTCTTCATAATTTTAGTATATGTGAATACTACTGTGGTTAATGATAATGTATAGGTAATTAAATTTCATTTGATCGCACGCGCACGCGAGAGAGAGAAAGAGAGAGATGTGTGTATGTATGTACGGTGAAACTTCTCTAGCCGGCCACCCTCCAAAAAGAACACTTTTTCACGGAACCATTACTGGCCACCATAGAGAAATTCCACTGTATATATTTAATTCTGTTTATAAATCTATCTTTGTATCACTTTTCCCATAAAAATAATTTTTCTCGCAATGATTCCCTTTCTCCGAGCAGAACTTTTAAAATCTGCGCAAAGCAGAATGCAGGATATTTAAATCTATTTTATTTCACAAATATGACATATCCATAAATCGAATATCCTATTCTAATATCGTTTTTCTTGTTAAATTATCTCCTTTAACAAAATATCTTCCTTAAGATGAAACACGTCTATAACATTTAACACAAAATCTCACTTGAGAGAGAAATATATCGTAAAAATGACTAGAACAGACTGCATCGTCGAAAACGAACATCTGTAACAATTATTTTTCATCTTAAGGTTTCGGAAAGGTCAAAATTATGTTGGTCATTTATTGAATAAATAAACACAGTCAAACCCCGTTATAACAAACTTCAAGCGACCAAAGGTTTTGTTCGCTTTATCCTGTGGTTCGCTTTTTCCGAACAGTTAAGAAAAATGCTAGAGTTCACAAGATGTTAACTCATTAGTTGCAATGTGTATTCAATAATGATGTATTTAAAAAAATGATGAAATCTATTAAAAATGATTATTAAGGAATTAAATCGAAAAAAAATCGAGTACATTAAACTGACACAATACTGATTAAATTACGTACAACAGGAAAACGGCGGGATCCGTGAGTTTGTTATATACTGGGTTCGCTATGACGGGGTTCGACTGTAACAATGTTTTATTTGAAAAATGGAAGAACAGAAAATGTTTGGTTTTAAATTCAGTATTTTTACTTCCAATTATAAATTAATTAAAAAAAAGTTATTTATGAAACGAGTCCTATGCTTCAATTTTTTTTATCTTTTTTTTAATTATATTTTACATTGAATAAGTACGCGCTAGTAACAAATCGATACTCCAGATGGATGGAGAAAATAATTATGAGAAGAGATGTGTCGATCACAAGTTTCAACTTAAATTTGTATAAACCACGCTCTAATATCACAATCACTTGCCAATTTATTTATTTTTAAATTATAAAGAGGAAATATTTATCCATACTGTGCTTTCCATCTCTTCGAAAATTTTAAAGTTATAAATACTTTCATTGGAGCGAAAACGTTAAAGTTGTAAGTACTTTCATAGAATTCTTGTTTAAGCTATTGTTACATCATTTACAAAATCTATTTATAAATGTACTTTCACATTTTACATCATTTTTATTCTCGAAATGGCTTACTCATATAGTCTAATGAAACAAATTCAAACACGTATACAATATTAATATAATTATAAATCCGAAGATCAAAGAATTACTTATAACAGTATTGAAATAAATGATAAATCACAAACAGCTTTCAGCTAAAAATTATATAATCGATTCAATATATCAGTCGATTATTGGTTAAAAGGGGAAATAAAAATCCACGTTATTTCCTCTCATTGTGATCCATAGGAAAATACAAAGTTTCAATTACTTCGTGAAAAGTTTTTTTAATCTGTTCTTATATGATAAGTGATGTCTATTTATAAATGTATTTTTACAGCACTGTTTTCTTTTGTAGTTAAACTATTTTATTCATTTAATTCTAAACTTTTAAGAGCGCACACGAACTTGTCACCAGTATAAACTTCAAATAGTTGCGTACAAGAACGTTGAAGTTTTTTTTAAAAAATTTAATATAATTTATGCAATTATTTCTCATTTTAAATTTTTTAATTTAAATGCATATTGTGCTATTCGTTTGCAGATTTACAAACGGTTAAAAAAATATTTTTTTTAACTTCTAGTCAAAAAGATATCTCTATATAAAAATTCCAATTATTTCTACTAAATTTTTAAATATTTTTACATCATTTGTAGATGAGAATATTTTAATTAATCTGTATAAATGCCGTTTTATCATTCATCATCTTAAATTATTTCGCTTAAAATTCTTTCTACTCTGTAGAAACGTGATTTATATATGTTTTTTAAACAAAGCCAAACATTAAACAGGTTCACAGGGTATTTAAAAAAAATTTTTTTTTTTAATTGCTAGCGTTTCCCACCATAAATTTACAGAATCAAATCAATATCGCGCCGATAAATTATAAATAAAAAAGGGTACTATTTATCAGGGGAAAAAATCATTTAACTGCATTAGAGGAAACGATTTGAAGTAACTCGCCAGACGAAAATCGCCAATCGCTTAAACATTCATCCGAGACAACAAAAAAAAAAGAATTGGGATGATCGTGTACATACCTGACACTCCTTCCGGGGCTTGTTCCGGGTAAATGAAGCGACGACATGAGAGGAAAATCTCTATATTCCGCGCACTTCCTCCGGAATGGCATCCTCTTCCTTGTTTCTTAACGCCACCGTGTGTGTGTTCCGTGGGACACTCTGTGAACTGTCTGTCAAAAATTTTCCGCTCTCTACCCCCCACCCACCAGCGGGTGCCGTGGAAAGCAATCAGCCCGTAGTTTATGGCCGGGGGAGTTCGAGCACCCGAGATGATGACGGCTCATAGCCGCTATTATCGGCGAAAACGCAAATTGCATTCACTCGTAAATAGATGGTTTCTGGGAATACGGGGATGAAGTCGCCCCCTATTGCTTGGGATGGAGACAGAGTTTGGGAGGATAAAATGAAATGATTTATTCAATTGACGTCAGTTAATCTTTGGAATGAAATTATTAACAGTGGGCATATAGCACAAAAGAGTACGATCCATCTATGTATATTGGCCATTTTGAGAGGAAGCCGGATAGAGAAATCTCATTCTTTGTATATATATATATATATATATATATATATATATATATATATATATATATATATATATATATATATATATATATATATGTATATATATATATATATGTATATATTATTTATTTATTTATTTATTTATTTATTTATATATATATATATATATATATATATACAGTTGAACCCCGTTATAGCGAACCCAGTATATAACGAACGAACATTTTGGTCCCGCCATTTTCCTATTTTGCGTAATTTAATTAGTATTGTGTCAGTTATATATATATATATATATATATATATATATATATATATATATATATATATATATATATATATATATATATATATATATATATATATATCTGTGGCTTGGTACAAAAGTGCCTTGGAACAACTGTTACGTTTATATAATCTAAAATTTAAAAAATATGCAAAATGTAAATATAAAAGATGTCTTACGTGCCCTATGGTGAACTGTAGTCAAGTGGGGGTTGGTTCCGGCAATAGTAATCTATTTTGTAAGTGTAAGGGATTAATTTACATTATAGAGTGTCAAGAATGTAATTTATGCTATATTGGGCAAATGGGGACTGAGTTTAATAAAAGGGTTAATAGCCATAGGTCTACAATAAAAAATTTTAAAGACGAAATTTCTTTTGATTATGAACTTCTACACTTTCAAGTACATAACTTCGAGCAGACTAAATTATATATTATTGATGAGATTAATGATTTAAATAAAAGGTTGGATTTTGAAAATTTATATATTTGTAAGCTTAAAACACTATTTCCGTACGGTTTAAACAGTAAACTTAACGGGGAAGGACCGGTGGATTTAGATAATAATTGCGTTTATAAAAAATTCATGGTTATTGATAGGTTTAATTATATACATTCTAATTATAGGGGTAAAAGAGGAAAAGGTAGCAATAGTTTAAAAACAAAATTGAAACTGGATGATCTGCAAAAAATTTGTAATTTAGTTATTGATTTTAAGAACATCAAAATAATTAAACATTTTTTATTCAACCAAAAAATTTTGGTTTAAGGTGGGTAATTAAACATCATTTATCTAAAATTAAATTTGTTTCGAGGTTTACAAAGCTAATAATTTTAGATTTAATTAAATACAAGCTTAACCTGACAAATTTGGATGCTAAGAGGGGAAGGGATGTAGGGGTAGAGTACTGTACTATTAACTTTCTAGATAAAGATTTCGAGCATTTAAAACTACCTACTATTGTACATAATAATTCTAAATTATTACCAATCAAGGATTGTGGGAAAATCGCTATTGCTTTTAAATATCAAAAAACGTTAAGGGTCATAATCTGCAACTATAACTTTTATAGTCATAACTTAGGCAAAATTTCTAATTCTGATTGTAATTGTCATATTGAGGAGTTTAAAAACTTTGTAAATCCAACTTCGGGGCATATTGTAACAGGGGATCTTAATATTGTTAAGGATGTTAGGTTGAGGGAAGTTCTATGTAAGGGCTTAAAATTTAGGGTAAGAAATAAGGTAAATTTAAAGCAAATTATAAGTTCTATCACTAAAGATTTAGATTACTGTATTGTAAAATTAGCAAGGAAGTACAATTGGCCTATCGAAGGTTTTATGGAGTGGAAGGTGCATATTTTACAGGATATAAAAAGGAATTATGAAGAGTATGGTATGGAGGATAAGAGGGGTTTTTTTCTAAACAAAGATCTATACAGTAAAATTAAAGGTTTAAAAAATAAGTTTATTATTACGGTTGTTGATAAGGCTGCAAATAACTTCGGTTTTATGTGTAAAGATTATTTTAAGCAGTTAATTTCTAGGGAATACAACTCAAATAATACCTATCAAAAAATTAACCTTACCAAAAAAGAAATAGATAATAGGTTTTTAGCTTTTAGCAAAAAATTTAAGTTTAAGGGGGTCCAGGGCACATTTTGAAAAAAAATTTATTTATTGAGTTAAAATTTTGAATTTTTTTCTGATGGTTAACCATATAATTTGTAAAAAAAATCACACCATAAAACTTCTCAAAAAGTTTTTAAAAAATTTTAAAATTTAAAAGTTTTAATAAAAGTGGAGTAATTTAAAATCGTTATAACTCGAAATATTATTTGTCGAATTTGAAAATTTTTTCATTTAATTAAACAGAAATATATAAATTTTAATTTTGATTCACCATTTCTTAAAATATTAATTTTTAAAAAAATTAAAAATTTTTAGATTAAAAATTACGAAAAAAATTATGTAACTTATTTTTTAAAAATCATATTTTCCAAAGTAAATATTTTTTTCAAATTTGCTGAATCAAAATTAAAGTAAAATAGTTGAAAAAGACATGTTACAAGTTTCAATCATTTATCTTTAACGGTTCTTGACTTATAACAATTTAAAGACGAGAAATGGGGAAAAAACCCATCATGCAGAAAAACGCACTTACAGGTTTAAATAACTATTGGCTACTATCAGAATGTTGAAAAAAAAATAATAATTTCTCTTGTTCTAATTAAGATAGAAACATGATTTAAACGTCATTTTAAGCGCAAAAGAACACAAAAATTTTAAATGCAATAAAAATTTTTTCGAAAATTCGAACAATTTTGTGCCCTGGACCCCCTTAAGATTAATAGCATAAAATACCCTTACCTGTTTCCTACCATAAAATTCCATAAAGTACCTACTAAATTTAGGTTTGTTACATATAGTACAAATTGTTATAACACTTTGTTCAGTAAAAAGTTCTTTAGCTATTTAAAAATTATTCTAAATAAAATTAAGGTTACCGAAAATAGCTTTATTATAAATAATAACCAGGATGTTCTACATTTTTTAAAAAATAAGAATATAGATAGCATATACACGTTTGATTTTGAAAACCTGTTTACCAGTATTCGACATGATAATTTAATGATTATCTGTTCAGAAATTTATGATGCTTATCTAGATAGTACTTTAATCTTAATATGTGACTGTTTTCATTTATGTAAATTTAATATTTTTGAAAACTACCTCTTTAATGGCTTATGTTTCTTTAAACAGATAAAGGGTATACCTATGGGAAATAGCTATTCTAGTGCATTTGCCAACCTATTCTTACATTTTTACGAAACTAAATTTCTTAACTCTAATAATGTTACCGGATTTAGATATATTGATGACCTCATAATTTTTAGCTGCAACGATTTGGAATTTCTTAATCAAATCTACCCAAAGGAACTAACTTTAAACCGGACTAACGATAATAATCTTTGTGCGACTTATCTGGATTTAAAAATTAAAATTCAAAATAGAGAAATAAAAATAGGGATATATGATAAAAGGTTAGATTTTAACTTCGAGGTTATTACGTTTACCAATTTCCATAGCAACTTAAACTATAAAATTTATTATAATATTTTTTACTCACAACTTTACAGAATAAAAAACATATGTAACAACGCTGGGGATTTTTTGGAGGCATGTAACATTTTCGAGGAAAACTTAAGTAAAAACGATTTCCCTAAAAATTTCGGCAATTTAAAAGTTTTAAAAAAATGGCATTTAGACTCAGGAATTTTTAAAGATGTTTAGAATAGTATTTATGTTTTTATTTGGTTAAGCTGTAATGGGGAGTGGCGCTATAGTAATTTTACAATGACGTAACTTTTAGGATAGAATTGGCTGCTGTTTCGCCATAACCGTCTATTACGGAATTGGGGTGTGTATGCATCTTTTACTTTGCATTAGGATTATTTGTGTGCTTGCATGTATGGTGCGTTGAGCCCATACTGTAAGTTGTGTTTGTCTTTTCATTTTCTTTTTGACTTATTGCTTCCTTGGGGGACTCGGGGCCTTGGGATGTCTTTTGGGCTTACCTGCATCCTATTCAGAAAGTTCCCCTTGAGGTAACTGATATGGTTAGGCTCCCTGATGACGAGACCTGTCGGTTACCTCTATGTTGTTTTATGGTTCAGTTCCGGCACTTATACAGAATCTAGCCGTTGGTGCGTGGATGCCCAGAGTGC
The DNA here is from genome assembly GCA_907164885.2 of Dolomedes plantarius. Lineage (NCBI taxonomy): Eukaryota > Metazoa > Arthropoda > Arachnida > Araneae > Dolomedidae > Dolomedes > Dolomedes plantarius. The sequence goes on from OU015492.1 coordinate 13,120,779, forward strand.
TTGATTTCTGTTTGTTTTTGCCTATATTCGTATTACTTTTATCTATCTCTGTTGGATTTTTTATTTGTTTTTTTTTCATTATGGGGATATGAAGCTTCTGCGCTATCCTCTATTGAAAATGTTTTATGTTTTCTTTGCAGGATATGTTTTATGTTAAAGTGATTTAGTAGTCTATGCTTGAATTTTAATTTTTGTTTATTTCTATTGTTTATATTTTACACACACACACACACACACACACACACACATATATATATATATATATATATATATATACGACTTAAGCTATCCTAAATTGCGCGAACTTGGAGCTACGCGGTTTTTGATTGATTTTATCCTTCTTCCCCGTTTTAAATCTTGGAATGAAATTTCCTAAAAAACTTTAAATGGTGCCTGGAAGAAACTTTGTACGATAATTTTTAAAAACGAGATCGAAACAATGCCTGAAACTGATCCTGTTGCTCGTGTGATAGAAGAAGTTGTCGATCTTGCCTGGCAATTACATATGGAAGTCGATGGAGATAATGTCAACGAGCTGTTGGATTCTCATCTTGAGGAACTAACAGTCGATGATCTCATAGAGATGTGTGACCAAAACATCAAGGAAGAATCCGACACTTAAGACCCAATTCTACAAGAAAACCTAATGACAATTATAAACCTGACAGAAGGTCTCAGCGAAGTTGAGAAAGGGTTACAAATTGTAGAGAATTTAAATTATAAGAAAGATCGCGGGATCACGACATAGCAGGAAATTAAAAAAATTTGTTTGTCTGCTATGAAGAAATTCTTCACGTAAAAAAGAAAAGCGTTAGTACGGCAGACTACTTTATTGGATATTTTATCTTGAACGTATGTGTAATACTAACTGAATACCGTGCTTTGCTACGAAGTACATTCAAATTGAAAACAACGGTCAATGTATGCAATTAAGGACAAAAAAATACACAAAAATGTATTTATAAAAAAATCGTAACGGATATTTTTATAAACAAAATAATGTAGAAGAAAATATTCAAATTGAATTCAACGATCAATGTATGCAACTAATATGTATGTTTAATATCCATAAACTATACTAATTTGAATTAAATTCTTAAAAAACTTCCATCTCAATTAGTCTAGTGGTTAAATTTTATCTTTTACTGTATTTTAATATTTTTTTTGGCACTTTATTTTGTTGTTATGGACATGACGCAAAATTAATTTAAAATATCACAAACAAAAAAAAATCACGTGATCAGCATTTAATAAATCTGAAAATATTAATATAATATTAATATTTTCAGATTCATTTCTAAAAAACTAACATTTAAAAATTCATCAAAAATCAGAAAATGAAGGTAAAGATTCGAAAAAGATTTCATATTAAAGGAATTTTTATGATCTTTCTCATGATATAAATTTTATAACCCTCAGATTATTTTTTTAAATGCTCACGTACAAGAATGTTACAAAAACAGCTTATAAATTTAATTTTACAAAATCTAATAAGAATTTTTCAAAAATCTCCCTTAGTGCACCCCTACACTATAAGATGAATCGCCATGCAAAAATTCAGCCCATTAGGTCTAGCGGTTTTGTCTGTGCGTTATATATCAGTCAGTCACGGAACTGTTTTATATATGTATAATATTAATACATATGTGTATGTAAATTTGTTCATATGTATAATATTAGTATGTAGTACAATATTTTAATTTTAATACAATATTTTTCCTTTAAATTGGCTGTTTTTGGAAGTTCTTGGTCCCAGTTAGACAAAATTTATATGTATTGATAAGCAAAGTTGCACCCCGACTTACGCGAATTCGACTTACGAGATCTTCCATCAGTCCTACCTATCGCGTTACTTCGGGGTATTACTATTAGCTATATGTATGTCTTAGCGAAATAAAACTTCAGCAAAAGCTGAATACATAATCGAAAAAATTGTTAGGTACATGTCTTAACTGAATGTACTTAATTTATCCTCTAAAATATATTGAAATTTGACAACTGTGATTTAGCAACTGTGGTGTACTGTCTATTAAGGTGGAGGTGCGATACACTTCCACCGTGTGCACAAAATTGACACGCCCCCACAGTTTCAATTAATAGCGTTACCAGAAGGATGGAAGAATTCTGGTGAACGGCGGAATCTTACCGCTTGCATACTTTTCCACTCCGTTTCGTCAGTCAGCCGTGCCTTATTGGAAGTAGAGGGACAACGTACAGTTACTGTCGATCGCAAGGTAAGAAATCCTTAGAAATCTACAGGTGCCTGTATATGAGGTGAAATCTCACTTTCTGCATGGATTTTGCCTAATTCGCAGTATTGTTGTTTCTTTCGAGCAGACAAATATATACATTCTTTAGCCGACATGACCGAACATTAAAATAACATCTCATTTAATAAGAAATTTAATTTTTAATGGATGTGCAAGCACGCGGTGTTTTTTCAAATATTTATACTTTCAAGCTTGTAAAAATCAAATAAATTGAAGCTTCGTGTAAATCTAATAAGGAAGAGCAACTTTTTATGCTTACAAATTTTGTAAAATTAGCTTCTGATACGTATACTTTCACATAGTGAATTTAATATTATAGAAACTTAAACAGTCCTTAAATACCAAAAAAAATCAGTTAAATATATACTACACAATTATCTAAAAAATAATTTGTTAATCTAGATTATTTTTTTCTCCTATTGATGTTTACATAAGTGGAATAAAAATATTATTTCGTACATTTCATACACAACATTGCATGAGTTCTTATATTGAAAAAAAATTCAATCATTGTCTATTTCAAAAAAGTATGATATATTTTTTCAATGCCAAATTTAATTTTTTTTCTCTTTTGATGTTTGCTTTACGTATCATTAAGATCTTATTTTAAATATTTTTTACTGTAAATCTAATTTCCTTGATAAGGAATTCCTTGATAAGGACTGTGTATTTGTAAAAAAATGGGGGGGGGGGGAGCCTTGCATTTCTCATTTTAATCTAAGCCGAGAATTCTCTATGTGTGCTGTAAGTAGGTCCAAATCAATATTTATCTACCAAGTCCCTCTAGGGGTCTAAATTTCTGAAATTATGCATATTTTTATTTCGAATTTATACAAATATTTAAAATGGTGATATTTGCTTTGGAAATGGGAACATAATCGGTAGTTATAATGAAATTACTTTTTTTTTACTTTTTTTTTTTTAAGCATGAAGTTTTACGGTTTGCACCTTCCTGCTCCTCAGGACATATAATGGAGCGATTTTGAAACATTCTACCGATAACAGAAGAACTGACTGTCATTTAAAATAATACTTTATTCGTGTTACGAAAAATATTCTATGAAACAATATTACAGTACATAAACGAAAGAATAATTAGAGATTTGATAATGCAAACAATCATAAACATACATGGACAATTGCGAACAAACAAATATCAAATTCTGAACATAAGAAGAATAACATCATTTGGAGTTTAGTTTTAACTTGAAAGATGTTTATTTTTATATAAGGTTGGTTTGTAGTCAAAAAGCTGTATAAAAGAACTTAAGAATAATGAGAGATATAATAGAACAATCAATCGTTAAAATCATGATCAATTACGGACAAAGAAATATGAAATCATGAACACGAAAAGAACGTCATTTGAACGTTAGTTTTAACTTTTAACAATGTTTAATTTTATCTAAAGTTGATTCATAGTCAGAAAGCTGTATAAACGAACTTAAGAATAATTAGAGACATAATAGCACAAACAATCGTAAACATACACAATTACGAACAAAGAAATATGAAATCATTAACATAAAAAATTACACTATTAGAAGTTTAATTTTAACAATGTTTAATTGTATCTCAAGTTGGTTCGCTGTCAGAAAACTGTATAAACGAACTTAAGAGTAATTAGAGACATAATAGCAAATACAATCATAAACATCCATGAACAATTATGAACAAAGAAATATGAAATCATGAACATAAAAAGAATAACGTCACTTGAACGTTAGTGTTAACTTAAATAATATTTGTTTTTATCTAAAGTTAGTTCGTAGCCAGAGAGCTGTATAAGAGAACTTAAGACTAATTAGGGACATAATAGCACATACAATCGCAAACATACATGAATAATCACGAATTAAGAAATATTAAATCATGAACATAAAAGCAATAACGTCATTTGAACGTTATTTTCAACTTAAACAAAATTTATTTTTATCTAAAGTTAGCTTGCATTCAGAGAGTTGTATATACGAACTTAAGATTAATTAGGAAAGTAATTACACAAGCAATCGTAAACATACCGCAACAAATACGAATAAAGAAATTTGAAATCAAGAATATATAAAGAATAACATCATTTGAAGTTTAGTTTTAACTTTAACAATGTTTATTTTTACCTAAAGTTCTTTCGTAGTCGGAAAGCTGTATACAGAAACGTGAGATTTTAGAGAAAAAGTTTTGGCATGTTTTTGAAAAGCGTTCTTCTTTTTAAACCTATTAACTACTATTTTAAAAAATTTCTGAAATTTTGATAGGGTATTTTAGAGTTGCAATGGAACGGCTATCAAGTTAGACGACTCGAATCTCTTTAAACAAATCGCTTCTTTTTGGAAAAAATTCCTTTTTTTTTCATAAAATTTCAATTCGTGTTTCCTCAGACACAAATACCCAGCATAATATCCCTGGATATTACTTAGCATCAAATGAGTCTTAGTTTATTAACGCCTAGTAGAAATGTTAACATACCAGATACAAAAGACTTCTTATAACCACAATCTAATTAAAAGGATGGCTACATGTTTAGGTTGCTTGGTAGTAGCTATATCGGATTTGCTCAGCTGAATGTTAACCTACGGAGAAATGTTTTCCAACAATTGTCGACTTGGATTGAAATTATTTTTTAATTATTATTATTATTATAATTTTTCTCCGTACTAGTGTGAGAAATTTTTTTCTGGGGTATATTTTTCATTTTAGAATTTTCGTCTACCATAGGAAATTATGTGCGTTTAAAACACAGTAAATTCCATATTTTCCCCTAATAACTCAAATTTAAAAATATTATTTGCGTTTCTTTTAGAGAATAGAAAAGATACCTGAATATCTTTCCATCCAAGTCGACAATCATTGGGAAAATATTTGGAGAGACTCTCTAAAAATTATTCCATTATTTTCTAAGTAATTAAAATAAAGAACGCATTAGAAATAGTCTACTTTAGAATAACCGTCATTTTGGAAAATATATGTATTGATTAAAAAGTTTTATTCATTTTAAAAACCAAAAAAATTTCAAAAATGACAGAATTTAAAGAAAGCAGAAAAAAGTATATAAATGTGAATATAATTTATTTTTCTAATAAAAATAATGACTCAATCATTCTTCGAGGCTCTATGGCAGCAAATGGCTTGATTGCACCTCTATAATTAACCCTTCAGCTAGCGTGCCGATTTTGGGAACACCATCAGGCGCGCATGGCACAAAGTGCAACGTCTCTTTCAACCTTGATTATTCCTTTTGTAATAGACTTTTTCTTTTGAAATTGAAAATAATAATTCTGCGTTTCATGAAAAGATATAAAATGTTGATGATATTGAGATATATTTATAATTAAAGACCAAAGAATGCAGATACAGTCGCCTTATTTCAAAACTGTCCGGTTTTTTGGATCTAAGAACAACTTGCGAATGGATTCCTATTATGTCCAGAAACCTAAAAAACAAAAGAAGTCCATCTTCGTGATATGCGGGATACCGTGTAATAGCCACACATTTGATCCACAACATCAACTCCTGTTATTGTCGTATTGTAATCCAGTAAAATCGTTGGTTTACCACGGTTAAATCACGACTAGCAATGAATGTAAAGGAATAGAAGGGTCAAAAAATCAGACCTGCATTAGAAAGGGTGTAGCTATAAATAGAAACTGCTTAGAACAGTCAAACATTACATGTAAAAACAAACCATTCAAAATTACGAAAATGTTGCAATTTGTACACGGGCGCTCCCGCAGAATGGCTAATTGATTTATGTACCGACTTTTCTGTAGAAATGATTGCTAGATCATTCAATTGCGCATGGGTTATTGTTCGTAGATAATTCTCTAAAATTTTCAGTTTAGAAAAACGGCGTTCAGCTGCTGCTGCACAGTGACAGGTAGTGTTAGTAAAATTCTTAGAGCTACAACAACGTTTGGAAAGAGGCATTCAAAATTTATTTCTCATGATCTGAAGTTCTTCAGTTTTTAAAAAAAAACATTTCAGGTAGTCTCTTCTAACGAAACTACCGCGGGTTATCAATGTAGGATTACTTATCGTTGCTTACCTCTTTTGTATGTATATATGTATCTATATATATATGTACGTATGTATATATATATTCATATATGTATGTCAATTATTCCACGTGTCAACCAAAATTTCTTGAGAACATATAATTTGATATCTGTATACTATTTGATTTGTAAGGGATGATGAAAAAAAGTTACTGCAGGTTTTATCGAAAAAGTTTTTTGTGGATATTTTGTATTAACATGTAAGTATAATTTTAACTTTTATACATATTAACACAATTTAAAGACACTATTATTAACAACACAAAAGTTAACACTAACTATTATTTTTTTTCGATTAAATGATCATTTTTTCCCAGTTATACATTTGTATGAAACTCAGTAAAAGGTTAATACAGACAATCTTTTGCTGATTTTAAATACCTTATAAATTATGTATTAAAAAGAAAAATATTTATTTACCTTCAAAACTACATTTAAACAACCCTAAACCTTTTCCACTTTCAAAAGAAAACAGCAGAAAAAACTAGAGACAGAAAACTTGTTGACTCTTCTAATATACACTGCTGGCCACCCAAATTGCAACACCAAAAAAGACAAGAGATATCACAACAAAATTTATTTTGTAGATAACATGTTGACCAAGTATCAAATGATAAAATTTATAGACTTCTGTGAAGTGTGGTTCCTGCCAAAATCAGTAGCCAGAGTAGCCGCCATTGTTGGAGATCACCGCTGCCACACGCCTCGTCATTGATTCAAAGAGACTTTGGATGAGTTCTTGGGGTACAGCAGACCAAGCAGCTTCCACACGTTGCCAAAGTTGATCTCCTGTGGCAGCTGGGGATGGAATCTGGGTCAATCGTAGAGCAGCCATGGACCACATGTTTTCTATCGGCGAAAGATCCGGAGAGCGAGGCGGCCAGGGAAGCAATTCAATCTGGCGATTGACGAAGAACCGTTGGACAATGCGTGCCACGTGTGGTCGCGCATTATCCTGTTGAAATATGGCTGTGGGCAAGCCCTGAAGGTAAGGAAGGACAACTGGCTCCAACACCTCGGAGATGTAGCGCTGGCTGTTTAAAGTACCGGCAATGCGTACTAGAGGTGTGCGAGAGTGATATCCAATACCGCCCCATACCATAATACCCGGTGCAGGACCAGTGTGGCGGTGCATAACGCAGCTGTTCAGCATCCTCTCTTCACGGTGTCTCCAGACTCGAATGCGACCATCGTGGTGTTGCAGACAGAAGCGTGACTCGTCAGTAAAGACAATTTCATTCCATTCTGCCGTCCACATCCTTCTGTCATCGCACCATTGGCGGCGGAGACGTCTGTGGTTCTGCGTCAAGGGTAGACAAAGCAATGGACGTCTTGCGGACAGACCACTCTGCTGTAAACGGCGTCGAATGGTACGCGCAGACACTGGATGATGCGTTACAGACTGCATGTGCTGTGCTATGGTTCGTGATGTGACTGAGCGATCCGTCACTGCCATGCGCACAATTTGCCTGTCATCACGTGAAGTGGTGCGCTGAGGTGGATGCGATCGAACACGCCGGTCCGTCGTACCCTCCTGCTTCCAACGATCACATATCCGCATTACAGTTGTTTGGTTTCGTCCAACACGACTACCGATTTCCTTGAAAGATAATCCACAATCTCGGTAGGCCACTATCCTTCCTCTGTCGAACTCGGATACTTGATCAAAAGATGATCGCTGTTTTCGACGTGGCATAATTGATCGTTTTTTTTGAAAAAACCACAAGAAAAACATAATTGCTGCACTTGAAATCGTCGAAATCTCCAAGCCTTAAATAGCACTTTGAAGTGGCGCCACAGGCGCGCGTGATGTGCGTCTGCGCTGAAATTCTAATCATTTGCATATCTCACCTCCGCTAATGCATGTTGTAAATTTCATGTTATTTGCATGTTTCTTTCAGGGTGTTGCATTTACAGTGGCCAGCAGTGTATTATCAATGGGACTTTTGGTGCTGCAGCGTTGATGACAGAGATTTTATATTGGGTTTAGTAACCTTGAGAGATATTATATTTAGTAACCTTGAGAGATATGCATGCACTACTAGTTTAATCTGCCAGGTTACTCCTGTTACGAGACTAAGAAAGTCCATCACTGGGAACAAAGATTCACAAGCATATCTAGACGAAAATATGGATAGTAACGCTCCTGAAAGGTTTTTTTAAACAGACAAAATTAGTTGCTAATTGAAAATAAATTTATCAAGGACTTGTTTCTCGCACCATATCAAGTCATTGGCGTGTCACATTTGGCACGCGTGCCAAGGGATGTCTACCCCTGCTCTATTGCATCTTGTATTCACTACTAAAATATTAAATTCTTAAAACATATTCGTTTTAAAAAGAAATACACACTGATACGGTTAATAACTTGAAAGTAACATAATATTTAAAGAAGTGTTTAGAACTTCAGATTTTAATTAGAAATCGGCAGGTTTAAGAAGATCCATGCTACCTTCGCAGACTTATTAAAATTTTCGACTTCTGAAAAAAATAGATTACCAGCTAAAATTGCTCTTCCGACTGTCAATCGTAACCTAGCCGATTAAAGACTGCAATATTCCTGTAAGAGGGCAGAAACAAGCTAAAACAAACATTGAGCAATCAGCTCTTTAGTCTACATTAATTAATGCAAAAGACTGTTTCACCCACACCTTATTCAAGAGTATTTCTGGACTGATTGGGATTCTGGATCAATATTTCTGGATCAAATTAGTGAACTGGAATGGCATTTTGGGATGATATGGTTGCTGGTGGGGAAGGAATAATATAAAATCAAAAATAATTTGTAAAAACTGTCTTCCGGGACCAGGATTCAAACACGGTTGTCCAAACCTCGAAGATGGTATTCTAGTAGCTGAAGTATACAGCTATGAGAAGAAAATTTCATATTGGGAATGCTGGCATTTGATTCCAGGTAAAATAACTCTTTAAATATATTTTTGAGGAATTAAATGTGATTGTCTCGAGGAATTATCAGACGGTTACATAAGTGTTTTTAGGATTTGTATCTTCAGATAAACGTGTCTAATGTAACTGACGGTTGAATTCACCTGTTGGCTCCTAATTATTGCAAGCCACTGTAAAATTAATGTAGATTTAAGAAGTTTTTATCTTCAACTTATGTGTGCATCAGCAAAACCTAGTGCGAACCAATCTGTTTTTTATATATTACAGACGTTTTGCGGTACTGTTTCAAACTATTTCGAGAAATACAGCTTTTAGAAACTTCTAACCGATATTTATCTTGTCACCAACTTTGGTGGTCAAGTTTCTGAAGTCTCCACATGTTGCCAAGTTGATGAAGTAATTCTCAAATTGTAAAGGCTCGTACTCAATGAAATAAAACTCCCCCTACAAAAGTCAACTTTTAAAAAGACATTCCTTTGAATCCTGACCAGGGGTGGCGAAGCTGCGGCTCTTTATCGCTTTCTTTGTGGCTCCTTTTTTTTATGGTTCTTGGTTCAATGGTATCAAATGCAACCATTTTTCTGTTTTTGATTCTTTTAAGTATGTAGACATTTCCAAATAGTTCTTAACATTTTACCTTGGCCACCCCTGCCATATACATTTATGTAGCTTCTTTTATAGCTGGTATTTCTCACTTTGATTGCAATGTTTCCATGCAGCACCATCTGACGGTAAGATATGTAAAAAAAATTCTTTTTTTTTTATCGCTAAAATTTTTACCTTATGTTGTCCGTTTCGGAAGAATAAATGCACTGTCAAAGACAAAGCTCGCAAGACTAAAACTAAAATAATAAGCTATGATAAGAAATACACCAGGATAAGCAGGAGGTATTCCTCGAAGGCTATATTTTAGGAAAAGAAATTATAATCAATAAATTACGACTCTATAAAAGGTCACAAACATAAAAGGTTATAAAAGGTTAAAACATAATTTGTATAAGTAACAGCATTGGGCTCAATGTAGCCTAATGGCAGCGTGTCGGCTTTCGGTGTTGAGGGTGCTCCGATCGCATCCCGACAAGCGCCATTAAATACATCCTTGTCTAGGCCGGATAGGGACACGTTAAATCCGTACACCGGAAAGTCCCTCTATGATGTCAGAGAGAGTGGGAGAGGGTACTATCCCCCCAGATATCATCCCTGGAAGTGATCGGTCAAAACTGATGTGGCACCTGACTAAATCATACCCGTCTGGTTTGGTGCCATGATAAACAGGGGCCCCTCCCCTCAGCCCGATAGCCTATATGGCCTTGGTCTGGAATAAATTCTGGCCAGGGGGCATTAGAAACAACAACAACAACAACAACAAAACATCATTTCTTTCTTTAATAGTTTTCTTTAATAGTCCTTCAGCCAGGCGCCTTCGTGTGGTTCGAGAAGACACAGAGGCCCCTAGTGAAGGTGCTATCTGTGCCTGGATAGCGGCCGATGAAGCAGTTGGCTGTACGCGTGCATTTTTTACGATGTGGCGGTCTTCTCGACAACTGGTCTGTCGAGGGCATCCTGAGCCTGGTCTTCGTGTACATGACATCTCTCAGGTCCACTGGTCCCAACACCTCCTCACAACACAATCAGAGCGGCCTAATTGACGAGCTACTCGCCTAGCTGACCACCCAGCTTCCATCATCCCGACGATTCTCCCCCTCTCAAACTGCGACAACTGCTTATATTGTCTTCGAACACGGCGTAATGGCATGTCTATCTCAGCTCTTCCTTTGTAAATGATTCAGCACACTCAAACAAGCTTTGGTTACCTGTTTTATACTCCACAGAGTACGATGTTCAACGCTCTCTACCGGCTATACGTAATGCGCAATCACGCTGCATTTCTAATCATTTGCATATCTCCCCGACATGTACCTTCATTGCAAGTTTCGTTACGATCCCGCAATTATTTCTTGGTGCGCTAATTTTTTTTTGTCCATGAGTGTATACATACATATACATATATACATATACATATATATGTATATATATATATATATATATATATATATATATATATATATATATATATACCTACGTACATATATATAAATACATAACACATACATACATACATACATACATACATACAAAAGAGGTAAGCAACGATAAGTAATCCTACGTTAATAACCCGCTGTAGTTTCGTTAGAAGAGACTACCTGAATTTTTTTAATTTTTTTTTTTTTTTAATCATCGGCACGGTCATGATTTTTCTTACGCGCTATAAACTTTAGTCCCACCTTTGACATTCCACTGCAACTAGTATGCACGGGAAGCAGCTCCGGTCAATTACTCACAATTGTATTTTAGGGAAGCGATTACTCTCTCAGTGGTCACAGACGTAAATAATTTAAAACCGCACTTCTCTCTTTAAACCTATCTACACTGCAAGATCAAAAAATACGCCTGATTAAGTTAAGAAAAATAAAGAGTCCGAAATATGAGTCAGATATAGCAGTAGACCTCAAGGCAAAAACCGGCTGGCGATTTTTCCCCAGACCACTGCGGTTTACCGCGTTCACGCATGTACGAATATTTTTGGTCATTCTTCTGTGTTGCAAGTAAACTCAAGAGAAGAAATGCGAGTTTTCCGGCATTTCAACACTGGCATAACTGTGAACAATCAACGGTGAATTGTAACTTGCTTGCATGGACTGTATTTGCCTTTCTGCTTGATTAAATCTTGACGCATTCGCCGTGGCGACGGGCATTGGCGGCAATTAAGTTTCCTACTAGCTTGTGCTTGTTAATTTATATTATAAGGCATTACGAATATTTGATGATTAATAATATGTTTTTAACGTTATAATGATTGGTAAGTGTTCTGTTCATTAAAGATATGTCCTTATTAAATTTGCTCGGCTTTTGCGACTGAAAACGAAAAATAAAATTAATCCAGTGTATAAGTTTATAAAACCGTTTCATTTTATGATTATGTTTTATTACTAGCTGAAAACCCGCACTTTGCTACGGAGTACATTCAAATTAAATTCAACGGTCAATGTATGCAAATATATATATATATATATATATATATATATATAATATTTATAATTAATACGACGATCAAAGTATACAACTGATGTAAAAAAAACAAAAAAATATATATTTTGGATAATATCCAATAGTCTGCCGCATTAGCAAGAAAAAAGATATATATTTTTTGTCTATTTAGTTGTTATGAAAGGGACGATAAATTTATTTAAAGTACCAGAAAAAGAAATCACGTGATCGGCATTTAATAAATTAAATTCTAAAATTGAATCTTTAAAAATTCACCAAAAATCAGAAAATGAAGGTAAAGATTCGAAAAAGATCTCATTTTAAAGGAATTTTTATAATCTTTCTCGTGATATAAATTTCATAACCTTCAAATTATTATTTTAAATTCAAATTTTAAAAAGTTACTAAAACAGCTTAAAATTTTAATTTTAAAAAATCTAAGAAGAATTTTTCAAAAATCTTTCTTCGTTCACCCTTACACTATAAGAAGAATCGCCATGCAAAATTTCAGCCTTTTAGGTCCAGCGGTTTGGTCTGTGCGTTGTATGTCAGTGAATCAGTCAGTCAGTCAGTTACGGAACTGTTTTATATAGTATATACTAGATTATAGCACAGAACTGGAATGATTGCATTTCAAGGTCCTCTAGATCAGAGGTACGTAAACTGTGGGTCACGAAATTAACTGGAGGGGTTGACGATAGTTTGAAGTTAATTTATATCATATTGAATTATTTAATTAAAAAATGTGTAGTAAATATGTTAATAATTTTGAAATCATGCTCTTTTTTTAATTCTAATTTTTGCTTTTTTTATTGAAATGCAGATACATATTATTCTTTAAATAGGGACATTTTAGACGCATGAGATTTACCCAAAAATAAGTGCATAAGGTTTGTTTTCCAGCTTTAGTGATACATTAATATAAAAAGTAAATGGGAAGGCAAATATACAGTTATCCAAAGTATCTTCTCCGAGGATTGCTTAAAAGACTAAAAGATCGCAAAGCTCTAAGAAATTTGGAGGAAATTCTCTAACCAGTCACTTTTCACTGTCTGTCAAAATGTAAATTCAGATCATATCAGAAGATTTATTTATTTTTTTTTTTTGTTTCATTATAAATGAATGGACCTTAAACAAAAAGAAATTTTATTTGCGAAACTATGAAATCATTTCATGTACGATTTGGGTACGTCCATCAATTTTGTCAAAACTTTTTCAGCGAAAGTTTTATCAATTTAATAGTTTTCTGATAAGTGGTTCAGCCTTCATTGCCATAAACTGCGCCTTGAAAATTCACCTGAAAGAAAAGCATATGATGTGTAGATGATAAATTGTAGTTTATTGATTACCTTCATTCGTTGCCAATAAAACAAATTAATACCTTATGACGAATCACATCAAAGAAGAAATTTTTAACTGTGACGTTAAACAAAAAATTAGAAAATCTGAGCCCATGAAAATTTGGACTTTCGCATGATTCAGACCCGTGACCTCTCCTTCACAGTGACGTAGCGAGCATAACTGGCGCCCGGGGCACGATACCTTTTTTGCGCCCCCCCCCCTTTCCGAAAAACATATAGTAATATAATATATAGAATTAGTGAAAAGAACCATTTGGCGCCCCTCAGCGAGTGGCGCCCGGGGCATGATAGACCCCCTTGCCCACCCCTCGCTACGCCACTGCTCCTTCAGAGCTACTAAATGCAATTCAAAAGTAGAAAAAAAGAGAACCTTATGCCAACAACTTTTCTTCTTTGACTGAAATCCTTCAAACTCATTATGAGGTAATGATTTATTTTTAGTTCCTTTCGAGGTTTTTCTTAATTTTTCTCTCCTGTCGCAACTTTTTAAAGCCTTTTTGCAGAGCCTCGTCTTGATATCCGAGCACGTAAAGAAGGAACTAAAGTCGACAGTAACTTACGGAGTACATATTCTTTAATTTTTAGAAAAATTAATTTTTTTTTAATTTTTATTTATTTATTTTTTTAATCTCTCAATCCAAGTCGGCAATCCTTGGACACATTTTCCCCATAGGTTAACATTGAGGTGAGCGAATCCAATAGGGTTTGTACCAGAGGTGGGAATCAAATAAATTAACATCAGGTTCTATGTCCAAATCAGTGGTGGGCTTCAACCGGTTCGAACCGGCTGAATCACACCACTGGTTTGTACACAGCAGCGTTAATTACATAGAAAGTTAGTGGTGGGATCTCTTGGAATACGAGTTGTGTTGACCAGGTTAGTTGCAAATGTCGAATGAGTCGAGTTTTAATAAAATGTTTTGTTTTTACCTGAGGCTCTCGCTTTAACCATTTGAACCTTCTTTCGATGTGCTGGGATTTAATAAGTTTACTTCACATCATTTGGCTAATAACGTGTCTATTTCATAAATATTCTCTGAACGAATCCTTTCCAGTTGTAAAGAATGTATGGCGTGATAAGGAGATTCTTCTGCCGCTTATGTTAGAAGTAACACGTTGGCCACAAAATATATTGACCCCGTAAGATTGAGCTTGTTAAGATGGGAGCTAAGATAGGTTAAGGCTGCTGTATACTAACCCTACTGTATTCGCTCCCCTCAATGTTAACCTATGGAGAAAATGTGTCTGCTATTGACAGTTACATAAATGTTGATTATCCAATAAAATGGTATTTTCAGACAGCCCGAACTTTTCTGCACGGTGCAACGGGATTCATTTTATAAATTTCGCCCACCAAGGAATTTAGGAGCATTTAAAACACACTCTACGAGATATTTCCCCGAATAATTTAATTTTAAAATAATATTTGCATTTTTTTAAAAACCGAAAAATGCCCCAAGGTGTAAAATTTCTCTCTCTATTAAGGAGTACATTTTTTATTTTTTATTTTTTTTTATTATTTTTTTATTTTTTAAATCTCTCAATCCAAGTCGGCAATCCTTGGACACATTTTCTCCATAGGTTAACATTGAGGTGAGCGAACTCAATAGGGTTTGTACCAGAGGTGGGAATCAAATAAATTAACAACAGTTTCTATGTCCTAATAAGTGATGCTCTTCAGCCGGTTCGCACCGGTTCTGTAGAACCGATGCCTACATTAAGTGTCGGTTCCAGAACCAGTGCAAACGGCTGAAACCCACTAATAGTTTGTACACAACAGCGTTTATTACATGGAGAGTTAGTCGTGGGATCTCTTGGAATACGAGTTGTGTTGACAAGGTTAGATGTAAATGTCAAATGATTCGAGTTTTAATAAAATGTTTTGTTTTTACTTGAGGTTCTCGCTTAAACCACTTGAACCTTCTTTCGATGTATTAGGATTTAATAAGTTTACTTCACATCATTCGCTTAATAACGTGTCCATTTCATAAATCTTCTCTGAACGAATCCTTTCACACTTTCTCTCTTTCTTTTTCCCCATTTCCACGTATTGTCGGAGACCAGCATTTTTCAATTATTCCTCTCCTTCTTTCCCATTACTTTTACCTCTTTTCCCAGAACAAACAATACGTGTACTAGTCCTGAATGCAACAAGCGTCAACATACCGTAACTTACGTAATCAGACGAGGGGGGGGGGGGGTCTGAAAGCGGCTCTTCGATGTTTGCCATCCTCAATTCTATTCCGTCTGTCGTAATTCTCCAGTTTCCCGCACTTACAAGACTTCACCTGAAAAAAAAAGAGAATCGGGATTATTCCTGTGAGAACAATAGACTGCACTTTAGGTAGCATATCTTAGTCCGCTTTCAGCGAGGGAAAAACAAGCTGCTTTGCATAAAGCCTGATTATTTGGCGCAGAGCTTCTCAATCATTTCTGTCTCCTGCCATTCACACGACACAAAAGATTGAAGCCTCGACATCCGTGTTGACAGATTAGTGCCTCTGATTTTTTTCCCCTCTTGATTTCTTTTTTACACGTAAATCATGAAACACAAAAGCATAAATATCTCCGTAGGCCTTAGTCTGGGAGCATAAGAAAATTTCGCCGTGCAGATATGGCGTCATGGTGCCGTATATTTGTAAAATCTACCAGTGAACATTACTGCCGATTTAGAATATACATCACGATTGTATAATATACGTTCTCGCATTACCAGTATTGTTCAGCCGAGAGAGCGGAGCCATAGAGGCTAGGAAACGTTATACCCAATGTATATTCTTATGATGGTAAAATATCAACCGAAATGATTTGGAGAAATCAACATTCCCGAAAAAAACAGATAATAAAAACATTCTTACTGCCAATGCGTGGCGAAATTGTGACGGAAATGTAACTTTAAGTCAAAATCTGGCGACGTTACTGTCAAATTGAAGGCATGTCATGGATATATTGAAGCGAAATTTTATTTTTTTTAACCCCACCAAAGTTCAGGCGATCGTGACTGGCAGGAACGAGATTGATCCATTTGTTCTCGTGGATGTACGATTAGGTTAAAGTTTGTACGATATTAAGGGACTTAATTCACTTCACTGGGTGTGTCTCAGTCATGCACTTTCATAAGTTTTTATTTAACAATGGGAAAACAGGGTGGTTGTCCCGAACATCGAACTCTGTAATTTTCGCTTTCCGATAGATGGTCAGACCTTTAAACCAACGAGCCATGTTTTTGACCCTTTAGAATTTACTTTCGGCAGTTTAAAAAAATAACAATAATAACGCAATTAGGCATTTGTTGCAGATATTTTAAAATAAGATGTCCCTCTCCGATCCCATCTTACTAAATCTCTCCCACTAAAGTTAATAATTCTAGTAACCCCTCCGATCTCAGGACATCCACCGGTCGACCTGGCTTTCAATTTTCACTTTTTGAATGTCCAAGTATGTTTTGGAAGTAACAAGCGCCCACAGTCAGTCTCAAAGTTATCCTCCTCAAAACCATCTTCACCGCGAAAAGACGTTGAAACCTTTCAGTTACGTTTTGGTGAACAAGTATGTTGCGCTGCCATCAACAAGCGTGGGGGGTCTATACAGCCTCACAACAGAACCCTGTATACACACCTTGAAAGACTGTTGTGTACAAACCCTGTTGGATTCGCTCACTTGAATGTTAACTTATGGAAAAAAATGTGCCTGCTATTAACAGCTAAATAAATTCTGATAATCCAATAAAAATGGTATTTTTAGATAGCATCAACTTTTCTGCACCTTGCAACAGGACTAATTTTATAAATATTGTCCACCAAAGGAATTTAAGAGCGTTTAAAACACACTAGACCAGATTTTTTTCCCGAATAATTGAAATTTTAAAACATTATTTGCATTTTTTTAAAACAGGACAAATAAATGTCCAAAGGCGTAAAATTTCTTTCTCTATTACAGAGTACAATTTAAAAAAATCTTCCAATCTAAGTCGGCAATCCTTGGACACATTTCCTCCATAGGTTAACATTGAGATGAGAGAATCCAGAGGGTTAGTGCACAGCAGCCTTAATTCTCTTCGTCATAAACCTCTATGCATGTCTCATGTTTCCCACTCACAGATTGAATGAGCTTAGTGCAGTCAATACGAGGCAAACAATTTTTCGCTGCTTGTCGAATTACATTTAAGAATTTCTTTCAATCCATTTTAGAATTTCTTTAAACTGAATTGAATGAAGCATTATCTCTCAAAAAGAGAGGATATTGATAATGATGATGATGATGTATAAATAAATAAATCAAAATTTCTCTTCAGTATTTGATCATAATGGGAAAGAAAACAAATTCTCATGCTTTTCCTTTTTTGAAAAAGTTAGAAATGCAATTTTGTAATGCAAACCATTGAGAAAAATATTGGTGTATATTGACTTTCAAAGGAAATTGTATCGATATAAGAGAGGGGAAAAATCAGAAATAAGGAAACGTGTAGGATGGACAGTTAAAAGACACTCGGATAATCAAGTCAATACTGCGACCCGGAACGACATTCTCAATGACATACACTTCTATTTCTTAAGAATGTTTATTTGCGAAACTTGCCGAGTATGAAAGTAGCGCACTGCTGCTGACTTTAACAACTTTAGGTTATTATTATGTCTGTTTTGATATTTCCTCATTTTTCTTGAACTTCGAGGTAAAGTATTTTTTTTTTCAAATTCTGTGCCGTTGAACAAAAGCAATTTTCATTTCAAAATTTTAAATAACACTTTCTTCTCTCTCCTTAAATGTTCACGAAAAATGGTGGACACTAGATTCGCGTCTTTAGAGAGAAAGCGCAAATTTATTTGTTTTTCAAGTGCAACAAAGTAGTTGTGCTTCTGGTGGTTTTGACCGAACGCCTGACTAATCAGAATGGATTCACAGAGTTGAATTTAAGCCAATTGTATCGCACATGAAAGAAAGAATCGGAAGCGTTGGTTCATTGTTACAGAATCACACGGTCCCGAAACTGAGCTGAAAATGACTCTCAAGATCCCTTCTTGTCTAGCAAATTTTCAGGTAATGAACTCTTAACATATTACAAATCTTAACAGGAGAAATTTTGGAGTTATTCCTCATTCGAGTTTAAACAGATCTGACTCGCTCTCGGAAGTGTGTGTTGAATTTTTCCCCTTATCAGAAGGGTTTTTAAAAAAATCGGTTATTGTGCATGAAATTTGGCGTGAATCATGTACTTTTATTTGACCAGATATACAAAACTTGCCGAAGTTATATTTTCTCATAAACTGTGAGAGGCTAAAACGGTCATATTTCAAATCATTTCATTTGCTGAGTTAAAATAATTGTAAGACTTAATAAAAGTAAGACTTAATAAGACCTAATAAAATCGAAAAGAAAATAACAGTATAATATTGAAAACTGCTTAATTTGTAAAAGCAATTTCATTAGAGTGAGAAAAATTTAGTGAACCTGGTTATGATGCGGATTTTCAGCATAAAACCACCATAGTTTTACGATTTGCCACGTTATAAACGAGAAGTGTTGTTTTAATATTACACTTCCAAAGTTAAAATTTAGCATTAAGTTCTGCGTGTATATTTTTGCGTTTTGAAATTTATTTTATATATAATTAAGCTTGGATTAATATCAACGGAATACAGTGTCAATATTTTACAGGCTTTATTAAATTCCACGTTAAAAATAATACAAAACCATGGAAACGTGACCAGTGGCGGACTTTGCATTTGAGGGGCCCAAGCCGGAAATAAATTTGAGGCCACATCTGATGTTTTTTAAATTTTAATTCACTTAGCTAAATACAAAAAAGATATTTGATATTTTTTATAAATTTTTATTTTCATAATCAGAACAATAAACCCCGAGATCACTTTCTTTAAGAGAGTACGTTCACATTTTTATAGCGTAATTAAAATATTATATAATATAAGGCTATCATAAAGCGCTAATGAGTAAAGTTATATACACATATATAACTATGTGTGACCATCGAGATAAGAATAATACAGCGATGGCAAGGACTTTGGGTTCAGGTTGAGGGTGTCCATGCCGGTCCAGGTAGTGTTATATCCTTATCTTTATATACAATTTGGAGTTTCCAAACATCGTTTAAATTATTATGAAGGCGTTAGATCCCAATTAAACGAATTTCCAAGTGAAATTGCATGTTTTTGCCTTCACAGTCTGCACAATAGTGACTACCTAAACAAAAAATTTTAATATGTTAGTAGCTAAAATTATTTGGTTGATTTGGAGGCCCCCTGGGCTCCTTTGACCAGCTATACAAAACTTGCTGAATTTATAAATTTCTCATAAACTGTGAGGGGATAAAACTGTCGTATTTCAAATCCATTTATTTAATGCGTTAAAATAACTAAGACTTACTTTTATTAAGACTTAATATGACCTGCTAAAATCCGAAAAGAAAATAACAGTATAATATTAAAAACTGCTTAATTTGTAAAAGCGATTTCATTAGAGTGAGAAAAATTTAGTGAACCCTATTATAATGCGGATTATAAGCGTGGTGGCTCAGTTGGCAAGAGCAGCGGGCCAGTGATCTGAACGTCTATGGTTCGATGCTCGTCGCTGCAAATCCACCGCCGTGTTCACTAATGGTGGCAGGGGCACGAAAAATAGGTCGTGGCTGCGATGTCCTCCAAGTTCTCAAATTTACCTCTAGAGGTGCGGGGTCAAGTGTTCCGGTCTCTTCACTTGACTCGGTTCAAAATTACGGGACTGGTCCTTTGACCAAGTCGGACTCCTGCCCTTGTGGGGCCAATCAAAACAGGAGCCGCACCTTCATTGCTCATAGCCTTCGGGACTTGACCTGATGTTGCTGTTGGTCAAGTGGCATAAGCAACAACAACATAATACGGATTTTCGGTATAAAACCGTCCAAGTTTTATGATTTGCCACGTTATAAACGAGAAATGTTGTTTTAATATTAAACTTCCAAAGTTAAAATTTAGCATTAAGCACGAGGCTTGCGCCTCCACCACTTATGCAGAAATCCTCCACTGAAGGTGACAGAGATGTATACACTTATAACTAGTTTTATCGAAATCCGTAACGTAACCGAGACCGTCAGAACCAAAGTTCACTTTATATATATATATATATATATATATATATATATATATATATATATATATATATATATATATATATATATATTTATTTATTTATTTATTTATTTATTTATTTATTTCTATAATGACTGTAGATTATTGATAAATATTTCGTCTATATACTTAAATGAACAGTTAAGTAAAGAATAAAGTGTGACAAAATTCATATAATGAAATTTCGAACACCATTAGGATATTCTAAACTGTCGTTAAACATGTTCGTTTATACGTTTATAATTTCTTAATTATTAATTTCCCAGTACGCTGTTGCCTAAACTGTTAATTTCCAGCAACTGTTTATATACGCTCTTAATATAAAAAATAAATCTCAAAGGTGTTATCAAGTTTTTATCATTGATTTAAAATTTCCCCAGAGAGATGTATGTTCAAAAATATTTCAAGAATTCATAATTTTACGCTTACATATGTCATTGACGTTTGCTTAAAAAGTTGATGGATAGTAGTCATGTTGGATTCGCTCTACTCAATGTTAACCTATGGAGAAAATTTTACCAGTGATATGTCGACTTGGACTTAAAGATATTTTTTTAATCGTACTCCGTAATAGAAAAAGAAAATATTTCACTCGAGTACTTTTATTCATTCTTTAAAAGGAGTTTGAAAAATATCTTAAAATTCGATTTTTTTTTCGGAAAAAAATAAACTGTAAAAATAGTCCACCTTTCGTGGACTATTTTTTATGTGAAAGTGAGAAAGTCGAGAATGAATTTCAGCGTCACGCCAAGTAAGCACACGCCAATTTCTGATGTCCGGCCGTCGCGATAGTGGCTGCTCTACTTCGGACCCTCATGTCCGAACACCCAACGCAACTACCCTCTGGCCCAAAATACCCAGATTAATATCCCTAAGTCCACTTAATCAAATGCACTCTACCGTTCGCCCCTCACACGCGATACAAACCAGACATCCAAAAACGCCGGTCCGCGACGGGCTATTAAACTTTAATCTTACTTTACTGCAAATCCATTATATTATCACTCACTAAATGGCAACGCCGACCACCCCCATCATACTCACAATTAGGCATCAAAACCCATCCCTCGAGAGAATTTTTTTAACATCTATAATTACTTATTTTACAAGTAATACTTACAACAATTTCAAGAGTAACGTAAATTGGAGCATTAATTATAAATACCCCCACCTTTATTTAAAGTAATCCTGTATTACACTCAGCTTTCGTCCAATTTTTCCTTTTTTCTTTTTTTTCCCTTTTAAAAATTTACTTAATATTACAATGATAGGTATCCAGCTCGGATACGAACATCTACATATTTTACATGCAGGTTTCCATATTACAATAATATGTATCCAGCTCGGATACCAACATCTGTTAAAGAGAGAAAAATGGCAGAGTGAAGATTTTCTCTCTCTATTGCGGAGTAAAATTTTTCAAAAAAATAACCTTTCAATACGTGTCGATAATCGTTGGCAAAATTTCTCCATAGGTTAACTTCGAATTGAGAGAATCGAATATGGTTGATATTAAGCAGCCCCTAAAAATACCGGAGGGTTATGAATGTGGATGATAAGGTTCGATTACCGAGTAAGCTTAGGTGTTTTAAATTGAGGGAAAAACTGAAAGAGTATAATTGTTTAGCAGAGACGTCGTCCTTATAGTGGCGCCAGAAAAAAAGAAAGGTAATTTCGACAGGATGCAAATCAACTAAAATTCTAACAAGGGTGCTCCAAGTTTTTAATCTCCTTCCCAAAGGTGCGCAAACATAAGAAGGTTGGGAATCGCTGCTCTAGGCTATTGTTCTTTCTCAATTTCATCATATATATAAAACAGTTCCGTAACTGACTCACTGACATACAACGCACAGACCAAACCGCTGGACCTAAAGTGCTGAAATTTTGCATGGCGAATCTTCTTATGGTGTAGGGGTGCAGTAAGAGAGATTTTTGAAAAATTCTTCTTAGATCTTTTTTAAATTACATTTTTAAGCTGTTTTTGTAACTTTTTTTAACTTTGCATTTAAAATAATAATTTCAGGGTTATAAAATTTATATCACGAGAAATATTCTAAAAATTCCATTAAAAGGAAATCTTTTTCGAACCTTTACCTCAATTTTCTGATTTTTGGTGAATTTTTAAAGATTCATTTTTAGAATTTAATTTAACAAATGCCGATCACGTGATTTCTTTTTCAGGTACTTTAAATAAATTTATCGTCACGTGCATAACAACTAAATAGACAAAAAAAATATTTTTTTCTTTTTAATGCAGCAGACGATTGGATATTATCCAAAAAAAATTAATATCCCTTACGATTTTTTTATAAATATATATATATATATATATATATATATATATTACATCAATTGTATACATTGATCGTCGTATTTATTATAAATATATATATTTATTTTTTTGGGCATTAATTGCATATTGACCGCTGTATTTAATTTGAATGTATTCCGTAGCGAAGTGCGGGTTTTCGGCTAGTATATACAGTGGCTCCCAAAAGTGTTCGTACACTTACGATTTTCAATGAAATAGGGGTCTATCCACTGATTAAAATGAATATTTCAGAATGGGTATTTAATAATAAGATCTATAATCTATTCTTAACAAAAATACATGAAATATTTTGAAAAAATAGTAAAACTTTATTTTTAAGAAACCAATAATCCAAAAGTAACAAAAACTTTATCTCACAAAAGTCATCGTACACTTGTAAAAAATCTCTACATATTAGTAAATATTCTAATTTTTCATTAAATTAATATTTAGTAGGATATCCTTTAGCCCCCACAACAGCTTTTAAACGTCTGGGAATAGATTGATTTAGTTCTTTTGTAATTTTTGCATCAATGTTCATCCATTCTTACGTCATAATTGTTTTTAGTTCACTGTTCTTGTGAATGTCGTGTTTTCGTACTCGAACCCCCAGTTCTCTCTAAATATGTTCTATTGGGTTTTAATCTGGCGATTGAGGTGGTGTTTTCAAAACTTGTGGACAATTATACAGACACCAGATGCAAACGTTGAGAGCCGTGTGCTTAGGATCGTTATCTTGATAAAAAACAAAGTTGTTTCCGATACCCAAATTTTGAGCTGATAATTTTAAATTGTGTCTTAAAATATTTATAAAAACAGCATGATTCATTATGCCATCAATAAATACCAAATTTCCTAGTCCTGATGCTGACATGCACCCCCACACAAGGATACCTCTACCGGCATGCTTAACCTACTAAGTTCTTGGGATTAAGTTCCTCATTTTTTTCTTCTCCATACAATTATACGCCCATCAGCACCAAAAATGTTCATCAGCAAATAAGACATTATTCCAATAGGTTTGGGGCTTATTTATCATTGATAGTGCGAAGGGAAGCCTAAACTTTCTGTTTTTCTCACTCACAAAAAATTTTCTATGGGCAGGCCCATGTAATCCAGCTGTTCTGAGAACTCGTCAAAAAATTTCAGGTGAAATTGAAGTAGGAAATGTTTCATTGAATTCTGCAGAAACTTTTACAGCACTCAAACGTGAATTTTTCACAAATTTTCTAATTATAAATCTCTGATCACGTTTTGTTAACTTTGCCGGACGGCCTTTTCTTACCTTGTTTTCGATCCAATTTTCTTCTTTAAAGCGTTTGTTCACATACTGCACAGTAGAATGGGATAAATTAAGCAATTTAGCAATATTCTGAACTGATTTACCACTACTATGATGAAAAATAATCAATTTTCGAATGCTGTTTGTTGTTTCTTTACGACTACGAGCCATTTTTAAATAATAAATAGAATATTATGGAGTAGGCAAGCAAAAATTAAAGCCAAACGATATTTTAAATGCCACCACAATTCAAAAATAAAAATAAAGCGCCAGACAATAATTTTAATTATGAATTTATCCGAAAATATTTCAGTGTACGATGACTTTTGTGAGATAAAGTTTTTGTTACTTTTTGATTACTGGTTTCTTAAAAATAAAGTTTTACTATGTTTTCAAAATATTTCATGTAGTTTTGTTAAGAATAGATTATAGATCTTATTATTAAATACCTATTCTGAAATATTCATTTTAATTAATGGATAGACCCCTATTTCATTGAAATTCGTAAGTGTACGAACACTTTTGAGAGCCACTGTATATAAAATAAGTACGACGATTAATGTATACAATTGATGTAAAATATATATATATATAGATATATTTATAAAAAAATCGTAAGGGATACTTTTATAGACAAAATAATGTAGAAGAAAATATTCAAATTAAATTAAATAGGACATACTAAAGAATATAGTACAGTTAATATAGTACAGTTTGAGGATCATATCTTTTACTGTATTTTAATATTGTTTTGGATAATGTTCAACCGTCTGCCTCATTAGCAAGAAAAAATATTTTTTTTGTCTATTTAGTTGTTATGGACGTGACGATAAATTTATTTAAAGTACCAGAAAAAGAAATCACGTGATCAGCATTTAATAAATTAAATTCTAGAAATGAATCTTTAAATCAGAAAATGGGGGTAAAGATTCGAAAAAAATTTCATTTTAAAGGAATTTTTATGATCTTTCTCATGATATAAACTTTATAACCCTCGGATTATTGTTTTAAATGCAAGCGTAAAAGAATGTTACAAAAACAGCTTAAAAATTTAATTTTAAAAAATCTAATAAGAGTTTTTCAAAAATCTCTCTTAGTGCACCCCTATACTATAAGATGAATCGCCATGCAAAATTTCAGCCCTTTAGGCCTAGCGATTTGGTCTGTGCGTTATATGTCAGTCAGTCAGTCACGGAACTGTTTTATATATATAGATAATATTAATACATATGTGTATGTAAATTTGTTCATATGTTATTAATATGTAGTACAATATTTTAATTTTAATACAATATTTTTCCTTTAAATTGGTTGGTTTTGAAAGTTCTTGGTACCAGTTAGACAAAATTTATATGTATTGATAAGCAAAGTTGCACCCCGACTTACGCGAATTCGACTTACGAGATCTTCCGTCAGTCCCACCTATCGCGTTACTTCGGATTATTACTGTGCTATAAACATAGCTATAAATGTATGTCTTAGTGAAATAAAACTTCAGCAAAGGCTGAATACATAATCGAAAAAATTGTAAGGTACATGTCTTAACTGAATGTACTTAATTTATCCTCTAAAATATATTGAAATTTGACAACTGTGATTTAGCAACTGTGGTGTACTGTCTATTAAGGTGTAGGTGCGATACATTTCCACCGTGTGCACAAAATTGACACAAAATTATTATTTTAAATGCAAACTTAAAAATGTTACTAAAACAACTTAAAAATTTAATTTTAAAAAATCTAAGAAGAATTTTTCAAAAATCTTTCTTAGTGCACCCCTACACTATAAGAAGAATCGCCATGCAAAATTTCAGCCCTTTAGATCCAGCGGTTTGGTCTGTGCGTTATATGACAGTCAGTCAGTGAGACAGTTACGGAACTGTTATATATATATAAATATATATATATTGATTGTGAGGTTCCATTACGGACCTCTCAATAAATCGTCTCCCCAGACGGAGAAATAACGCCCCTTGCCAGGTAAACCAGGCAATTCCTATGACCCAACGCCATCTAGTCTACGAAATGACGTTAAAAGAGAAAGAAGTCACGCCCAGGCAATGCCCTTGGAGGACGTTAACTAATGGTCGTCTCAGTCAGCTGTTCGAAGAGCTTCCAGCGTGTCACCATCGATGAAACCAATCAGGGGACAGAACCCTGACGTCACAGCGGTCGTCCGACCAACCGGAGGCTAAGTCCCGTCACGTGGCTGGGAGCGCGAATTTCAGAGATGAGGAGAGAAAAAAATCAAGAGATTTTAGACTTGGATCAAATCTCCTCCAGAGAAGTCCATTTTCTTAGAGGTCCTCGCGCGGCCGATCACTACACTCCATCCCGGAGGTGTTTTATCTTCAGAGCAGTACGCTCTAGAGACTTCGTGCCGGCCCTTCTAAGTTCTCGGACTGATAATTTATTGGAACCAGGAGAGATCATCTTGCATCTTTTGAAACCAGCGCTGTCTATTATATTCGCATCCCGCGAAAGCACTATTCCAACTCTGGAAAACTCTGCCGAATTGTGTTTCGTTGCTGACTTTGTTAGGTAAATTATGGGCTACTGTGAAGGCCAGTTCCCTCTATTTCTAGAGGCTGTTTAACGACCTTTGTAAATAGTTGTAAAAATCATCTAATCAACACTCTAATAATCGCGTTATTAATTATGGTCTCTGTATATCTTCTATTATTCGCTACCCTGAGTCCAACATATTACAATATATACAGTCGATTCCGGTTAATCGACCACCCGCTTATTCGGACCGAATCCCGTCTTGTGACATAAGGCATGTTCGTTTAATCGGACCAGCCGGTTATTAGGATCAAAATGATCGTGTCCAGATGTTGTCCGATTAACCGGAATCGACTGTATGTATATATATACAGAGGCTGTTCGCACATTTTTTTGACGATTTTGGTAAGCGGTAATAAAAAATCGTTTGCTGCAAAAGAAATAATTGCAATTGTACTATATTTTTAAAAGTCAAAATTATCGTCTACGGCTTGAAAGTTTTGTTTTTATTCAAAATGGCGTTTTTAACAAAGCAGTGGTTCGAAGGCTACATTTATGCTCTTTCCGAAGAGAAATATGCATTCTCTGTTATCCAAAAACGATGTGAGAGTCATGGTTTTGTGATATCTAAAGCGTCGATAGGTAATATCGTCAACAAGAAAGGAAAAAAACGTCAAATTGGAGCCTCAAGTGGGACAAAAATTCTAAACAAGTATCCAAGGAAAAAACGGACATCTTCGACTATTGCAAAGGTACGTTGTTTAATGTTAAAAGAAAATCCCCCTAGTCAAAGGACAGTTGCAAAATCATTAAAATGCTCGGTGTCCACTGTAAACAAAATGATAAACGCTGATTTAAATCTTAAGAAAGCGAAAAAATGCAATGTGCATCGTCTTCTTCCAAATCATATCGCTGAACGCAGGACACGCTGCAGAATTCTATATGAGAAACACTTATCCAAAGAAAAATGGAAAACAATTGTCACAATAGATGAATCATGGGTGTATTTAAATGATTGCAACAAAAAAGAGCCATTTATTATCATAAAAGGGGAGAAAAAAATTTAAGTACATGGTTCAAAGAATCGAAAGAAAGTTTTTCTAAGGGATTCATGATTGTTGCTGGTTTTTCTTATAATGGCAAATTAAAAATAAACAGAGTGGAAAAAAATGTCAAGATTAACTCCAAATACTATCAGGAACATATTTTATCGCCAATTTTTCTGAATGAAATACCATCGCTTTACCCACAGTGCCATCAATCTGTTAGACTCCATCAGGACAAAGCTAGCAGTCACACATCAAAATCCACTGTAATTTTCCTAAAAGAAATGGAACAAAAAACTGGTTTCAAGGCCATACCCTTCACTGATATCCCTACTAAATCTCCTGATGTATCACCTATGGATTTTTGTGCTTGCGGACTTTTAAAATCTGCATTATCCAAACGTCGTCCCAAAACCCTTACAGGACTCAGGAAAGCTATTCAGGAGGAATGGGATAGAATACCTCTTCTGACACTTCAAAAGGCATTATTATCCTGGAAATTGCAGTGTCGAAAGATAGTTCAGAATAAGGGATGTCAAATAGAACATTTAAAACACAAGAATTTTATGTAATTTAGTTTTGTGAATACAATATACATCGTCTAAAAAATGTGTGAACAGCCTCTGTATATATATATATAATTATCTGTTTTAGCAGATTTTGACAGTTAACTAAAAATGTTTTTAGTTAACTGTATAATCGATAATAACAGTAGAATAAATTGTTAAATGTCACGGAATCCATATATAATACCTGATAAACAACACGCTTAATGTGTGTAGAATCAACTGTATAACCCTGCCTCAATGACAGCTAAATAATAGGTCTGGGACGGGTTTTATAACATACTATCAGAAAGACAATTCCCTGTTTCCATTCGTGCCCTTCTAAGAGCTCTTCTAATGTGAGTATAAATAACAGGATCTGCTCCTTTAGGGCTTGTATATCAATGGTTACTTATTTTCTCCGTCTCGAGTCGTTTTATGTCTGCCTTTCTCTCTCGGAACCGTTTAAAGTAATCTGATACGCTTCGTCAATTGTCGTTCAAATCATCAAATTTCCTTTCTAATTTCCTTTCTGGATGTCTCTTTTTTTATTTTTTTGAAAATAGGTCTTTATAAACAATCTTCGGTTTATCTTAAAGTAGCGGAGAGATATTGCTTCAATTTTTTGAACTCAGAATTATTATTTGAAAAATATTATTGAACAATGGTGTACATATATATGCATAAAGTTTACAAAAAAATGCATCTAAAAAGCTGTAATCTTAAGGGAACAAACACTATGACAATTCTTGGTAAAGACTTAGTTTACCCCAGACAATAGAACTGTAATATCCTAATATGGAACGAAAATCGACAAAGCCTAGATGTTTCAAGAACATTGATATACGAAAACTTAGTATTTCGTGGAAGTCAAATAAGAAAGCGTGGATGACCGCTGATATAATGAGCGATTGGTTGGTGGAGTTAGGCATCATCATCATCATCTACAGCACTACAGCCTGCAACAGGCCCTGGCTGTCTCTAAAATGCGTCTCCAGCGTTCCCTATCCAGCGCGGCACCTTTCCAACCCCTCACACCAAGCGTTGTGAGGTCGCATTCAGCACCATCAAGCCACCTTGAGGGGGGGCGGCCCCTTTTTCTCTTTCCCTCTGGCACCCTGAAAGTTAGTATTTTCATGGGTAGGTTTTCCTGTGCTCTCCAAACGTGCCCCAACCATCTTAGTCGAGAGATTTTAATGGTTTTTGAGATTGTCGGTTCTTTGAATCTCCTCTCAAGTTCAAAATTCAAAAGTCCTCTCCATCTTCCATTGTCAGATACTGGTCCGAAAATAGATCGCAAGACCCGTCTTTCAAATACACTCAATCGGTTTTCAGTGTCCTTATTGAGTGTCCATGTTTCGCTTCCATACAGTACAACCGGCCGAATGAGTGTCTTGTAGATCTTCAATTTGGTTTTTACATTGAGGAGCCTTGACCTCAGTTGTTTTTTCAGGCCATAGAAGCATTTGTTTCCCATAGTTATTCTATGATTAACTTCTGTTTTAATAAAGTTATTTCCATTGCTTATCATGGTGCTTAGGTACTTAAATTGATCTACTCTTTCAAAGGAGTAGTTTTTTACATGAAATGGTTCTTTGCTTGAGTTATTAGTCATAAACTCCATGTATTTAGTTTTGCTTTCGTTGATGGTAAGTCCAATATCGGTTGCAGCATTTTCTAAAAGAATAAAAGCTTCACGTACAGAACTCCTTGACCTCCCAATTATATCAATGTCGTCTGCGAATGCAAGTACTTGGAGTGATTTGGTCCAAATAGTGCTTCCTCCATCAATTCCAGAGTCCCTAATTGCCTTTTCAAGGGCAAAATTAAATAGTATACATGCCAAAGCATCACCTTGGCGTAATCCCCTTTTAGTGAAGAAAGGCTCTGATAGTTGACCTATCACCTTGGCCCGACATTTGACATTATTTAAGGTTGCTTTAACGAGGTTGATAAGTTTTTGTGGTACTTTAAATTCCTTCATTGCGGTAAATAGCTTATCCCTTCTCACACTGTCATATGCTGCTTTGAAATCAATAAATAAGTGGAAGGTACTTATGTTGAATTCTCTGGTCTTTTCAAGGTGGAGTTAGGCAACAAAGTGGAAAAACAAAAGAGAAAAATCATTCTATTCATGGGCAATGCTAATTCCCATCCTGATGATTTAAAGCTCAAAAATGCTAATTTAGTTTTCTTGCCTCCTAACACCACTTCGATGCTACAGCCACTTGATCCGGGAATATCCGTAGCTATAAAGTACGATACAGAAAGTTGCTTCTGAGACATGTATTCTGATAAATGCTGCTTCTGAGATTATATGCTTTCACAGATAATCTCCTACAAATCCAGCGAAGAGTTGGCAAAATTGGTATCTGTTTTTGGGTGCAATTTCCTGGACTACATCAGTCCTTAAAAAGGTGGAACCTGGGTGCGTTCTAAAATGTTTTAAGAAGGCGGGATTTTTTAGTACAAGCGAAGTGACTACTGACAGTACTACGGAAAAACGTGAAAAGAACTTTCGGATCTAGTAGCCAATTTGGATTCAAATGTCAGCGTTGAAGAGTATGTCAAGATCGACGACGATCCATTGAGGAAAAAAACCTGCATGTTTCCAATTTCATTCATCGCGACACCACTGAAGCACTGGCCTGTTCTGAGGAATCGGCAATGGAAGACGGCAAAATCAAAGATTATTCGGAAGCACTGACACAGCGAACAATTAAAACAGTCCTTTCTGAACAATGAAGATTCGGAGGGACGAG
Source organism: Dolomedes plantarius (assembly GCA_907164885.2). Taxonomy (NCBI): domain Eukaryota; kingdom Metazoa; phylum Arthropoda; class Arachnida; order Araneae; family Dolomedidae; genus Dolomedes; species Dolomedes plantarius. Next base: position 13,151,988 of record OU015492.1, read on the forward strand.
CAAAGCTAAATCCTATGAAGATTCACCTTGAAAAACAGGTTTGCTGCGTAAAAAAGAGATATCAAACTTTGTTAACAGATTTTTTCAGTAGTAATTAAAATAATTTAGCTCCTGTATATTGTATTTTGGGATTCTTTAATGCAAGGTAAGAGGATTAGCACAAAATTAAAAGGTAAAGTAGTAAATAGTTATTCTTTTCTTACCTAATTAATTTTTCCTTTTTAAATAAAATTGCAGCCGTAATTTTCCATCAAATGTCAAACAGAAGTACAAAAACTTTTTTTATAAAAAGGCTGTCCTCCCCAATAGCGGAAACCTCCTAATAACGGACAAAACTTTTGGTTCCGTGACTGTCCGCTTTTCGAAGGTACCACTGTAGATATATAATACAAATACAGCACCAGTTTTTAAATACAGTGGAACCTCGCTTAACGAGCACCTCGCATAACGAGTATTTCGCATAACGAGCAAAATAAATCTTGAAAGAATGGCTCGCTTAACGAGCAACATTTCGCATAACGAGTGACGTGGAAGGAAGTCCCCTCTTCACGTCACTCGGATCTTCACGTCACCAGGATCATCAACAGCCGAAAAATAAGTTTTTAAGGGTAGTCATGGATGGTTCGAGAAGCAAATATCATGGGACTGGAGGATGACAATGATACTGAGGAGCTTGTGGAAGAGCACAACCAAGAGCTGACCACCGAACAGCTAATAGAATTGCAGTGTCTTTCACAGCAAGCAGTTGTACAGGAGAGTTTGTCAGTGGAGAAGGACGAAGAAACAGCAAAGAAACAATCCTCTGGAGCAATAAAAGAAATGATGAAAGCATGGGAAACTGTTGCATCGTAAGTTACATAGCATCACCCTGATAAGACGGTGGCTATGCATGCTATAAATTTATTCATTGACAATGTGGTGACACATTTTCAGCAAATTTTGAAGCGCTGAGAAAAACAAATGTCGCTAGATAGCTTTCTAGTAAAAAAATTAGATATGTGTCATAAATTCGTAAATAATAAACTACATATGGATGATTTTGCTCCTTAAGAATTTATGTATAAGTAATTTTCTTTAAATAATAAACGTTACATCTAAAAAATTTTGAGTATTTTTTGGCATGGAACGCATTATCGTATTTTGCATTAATTTATATGGGAAAAATTGTTTCGCTTAACGAGTGTTTCGCATTACGAGTAAGACTCTAGAACGAATTATGCTCGTTATGCGAGGTTCCACTGTACAAATTTTTCTTCTTGTTGAAAGCTTTTGAAATAGGTTTGGTGAGCAAACAAACCCATGATTCATATCTGAATCATGGGTTTGTTTGCTCACCAAGTCTTAATAGCATGACTGCCTACAGCATACTTTAAAAGGCTTTACGAGGTTGTTCTTTTTTGTTTGTTTGTTTTTAAATTGAGGCAGTGATTTAGAGATTTCGGAATTTCAAGAAAGCAAGTTATTAAATGATTAATTTACTTGGATTCCTTAAACTATTTTATTTAAAGGAACTTATAAATTTGAAAAAACCTATGAAGTTAATACAGGGAAACTTCTCTAAAGCGGCCAGTCATAGTTCCGAAAAAAAGTGGCCGTTTTGAGGGGTGGCTGTCGAATAGGGGTCGATTTCTCTACGGTGGCCAGTAATGCTTCCGAAAAAAAATTGGCCGTGTAGAGGGTGGCCAGATAGAGAAGTTTCACTGTACTTTAACCCTCTAACAGCTAAAATTAAAAAGGCTACTCTGCCATACACTTTTGCTTCTGCGAATTTTCCTTCACTTAAAATACAACGGGCTATGCCTGAAATCTATCCATAGGGTGAACCCAGTTCTTCACCACCACCAATCGCTAATGGTATATTTACACTGCCTTTCCATTTTTATGATAGCTATTTCTCTAACAGCAACAAAAAATTACTATATTGCGTTTAACAGAAACAAGGCGCTAGAAGACTTAGCACCAATAGTGGCATGAAAGTGGCAAGGAATGATAGGCTAAACCCCCACATGGGTAACTAGTGAGTTTTTAGCAAATATTTTACTTCACGGATTTTATTTTAAAGCTCTCTTTGGCCAAATATCCCCGTGATGCGAGAGATCACGAGGCGTTGAGAAAATGCAGGTATCGTTGTAAAACGAAATGCTGCTTCAGGTTAAAAGAAGCTACCAGTTTCAGGGTGTGGTTTTTCCTCGGTAGCGAGTTCACCTGTTTTGCGTATCCCTCTTTTGTATCTTAAATAGAGCTTTTTCTCCTTCTTATTATACTTCCATTTTTTTTTATAATATGCCCGAAACAGCATTTCAATTTTACAGTGCAGCGTAAGAGTGCCTTGATGGAAATCCGTTTTAAGACATCAGATTGGCTGATTCGGCGCGGTCCAGATGAAACTCCATAGCCGGCTGCGTGCTTCCTTCACTCCTCAATCAAGAAAAATAAAAAGAGAACAGGGATAATTTCCTCACCCAGCACTTTTCCTACCCCTCCAAAATAACAGTTACCGTTGCATATCGACTTTCCCTTAAAAGGGTTGTAATTCGCCGTCTGTCCACGCGAAAGCCTCTCCACAGACGCGTAACCCACGCTGTTTTCGGCAGGCATCTCATATCGGATACTGACACCTCGGGCGAGACATAATCAATAGAGCAGATCGTCTAGAACAGTGACGAAGCTGAGTAATTAAATTTTCACTTAACACTCGGGTGATTTCGTAAGAAGTCGTTAGATCTATAAGACGCGCAGCTTCTTAATATTCACGATAAAAAAAAAAATGAAAGGGTGGCGACTAGTTTCGAACCAATTAATTAATTCTTTTATTTTCTGTTGTGGGTATGAAGAAGCTGTGTGCGCTCCTCTTGTGCGTTTTTCACAAGTTTCCTCTAAGCTGTGAGACTATTGGACAACAAGCTTTTGAAAAAGTTTTATTTCATCATTTGTGTGTTTTTTTAGACAAACTTTTCCTTAAAGTGACGTAAATAGGGGATAGACATAGAACTGAATTCTCATTTTTATTCTTTTGCTCACATTTTAAACATGAAAACCCTGGATTTGATGATTACGTGACACATAGCTAAAGCATATTTATTTGTACTTTACTAATTTTTTAGCTGCGCATTTACGAAAGTGTAATGACTGAAATAATCCAAGATCTGAGTGATAACATTGAATTCTTTTTATATATTTCTCCTTAAAAAATTGACTAGGGATTTTTCAAGAAATATCTCCTTATTATGTTTGTTTTTTTGTAAGCTAAAACGATCCTTAAAAACTTTATTGGTGATTTACTGCTCAAACGCTTCCCAAGAGCAATTTTAAGTTATTACTATTTTTGAGAGTCCCTCACTAGCTAAAGTACAAGTATTGTACAGTGAAACTTCCAGGATGCTAATATGATGTTTTCCACTAAATAGCTGAAGCTTATACAAACTTTCAAATAAAGTTTACCTAAAACCGTGAATTATAAACATTCAACAGATAAGTACTAGGCTAGGGGTTCCCAACCTTTTTTTACATCGACCCCTTTAAAAAAATGATTTTCTTCATAGACCCCCCCCCCCTTCACATTTTTCTCTATAAAATACAGCATACAACATAATTACTTTACTATTAGCTTTATATATTTGGCCATAAAAACTGTTCTAATTGTAGTACCAGCTTCATTTTTTTAAAAGATTCCTTACATTCTATTCTTTAAAATTAAATCATAATAAAAAATTGAGTTTTCTTAAGGTTTTAAAGTGATCTCCCCCCTTAAGGTCCAGTGGATTTCCCCATTTCTGCCTAGTGTTGGTACACAAATAAAAGCCGACGGCGGCATTCGACACATATACAAAAGAGTCATGACATTCAACTTTAAAAGCGTGGATAACTCCGTCCTATGCAAATCTGTATTTATACATATTAAAACGGATATTATTATCTAATAATTACATTCCTAAAAAAATAAATTAAATTTTAAAACAGGAAGATTTATCATCGACCCCCAATAGAACTCTGGAATACTATAGACCCTTTTTAAACTTCCATCGACCCCCCCCCCCCCCCCCCAAGGGGTCCACCTGGTCCCCGTTGGGAATCCCTGTACTAGGCCATTGGAATATATATGCTGTCCTCCCATTAATATGAGCACATCTTGTTTTGCAACAAGTAAAAGAGTGTTTTATTATATTTTTCAGATCTAGTGCTATGACCCCGAGGTAACGAAGTTATACAGATGTGCAAGGAAGGCTCTTCTGAATTCCACGTTTAAATTTGTTAACCACTGAAAAGCTTACAAAATAAGTATCGACAAAGCTGTAATCTTAAGGAAATACTATGACAATTCGTGGTATGGACTTAGTTTAGCCCAGAGATTAGAACTGTAATATCCTAATGTGATACGAGAATCTTTCCGCGATCGACCTGTTGCTGGCTATCACTAGAGGAACAATTAAATTATATTTGTTTTAAGACCTTGAATAGCCAACTATATATTTTTTTTTTGAACCAGTATGAATTGTAAATGATAAGTATTCTAGCCAGTACAGTTTGTCAGGTCGTTGGATTATAGCGGATAACAAGGCTATTTAAAAGCAATGTGACATGGTTGAATTAACCGAGATACTTCACTTTTAAATTCTTTTATAGCTCTCTTACAAGCTTAAACGTTACTAGGGAATATTTCCTGTTCTTTCAGTTTCATTCTTTAAGTTTTTATCAATACAGTGAAACTACTTTATGGCGTCAGTGATGGTTCCGAAAAAAAAATGGCCGTTTTAAGGGGTGACCGTGGAAAAGGGGTTTCTTCCATAACATTTGCTCTATGGAGTCTAATCGGTTCCGAACAAAATATGGCCGTGTAGAGGAGTGGCCGGTTAGAGAAGTTTCACTGTATTTGTAGTATTATTATTCATCGTACTTCAACTTTCACTTCTAGCAGAGCAACCTACGCGACCTAGATACTTTCTAAGCAAGATGTAAAAGAAAGGTTGTTATTATTGATCATAGAGATAATGCATTTTCCAGGTGATAAAAACATACCATCAGAATGATAAAATGATGCGTTAAATTTTACGTTTAATGTTTTCAGGTTATCAGTTTATCATCTACAATGCACGGGTAGTATGAGAAATGTCTACGTTGAAAAATTCGACTTCCTTCACATACTATAAATAGAATCGACTATCTTGCGCTTCTGCAGGAAACGTGCTAAATACATAGTATTAGTTGTCTAGAAAAGTTATGAATGTGCAGGTAGCGAATGTTTGTTAAACTGAAATACATATGCAGAAATGAAAGGCCTTCACACGTACTGCAATTTAAGATATTTCTCTGATATTGTGTTCCAGTAGACACAATCCGCATGAACTAAAGACGAATGCGTACGTAGAATTTCTCTCAGTTGTGCAAAAAGATTTAGATTGTAAGGCGAACTTTTCAAACATTACTATCGCATATCAAACAAACTATTCAAACAAACTATCTATTCAAACAAACTATTTTCAAACAAACTATTGCATTTTGCCTGTAATAAATATAATGTAGGTTTATAAAACTGTCTCCAACGTGTCTGTACTATTCGGAAATTAATTATCTTAATTTTAAGACTATTATTTTCAATAATTATCTTAAAATTTATGTAATGGTGCTACAAACGAAAAGAGATTAACTGAATTATTTTTATCAAATTATATGTTACACCGTTGGCGAAGCGAAGGAGTGGGGATTTGAGGGCTAACTAACCCCCCCCCCCCCTTAAAAAAACCTAAAGTTTGAATAAATATATATATATATATATATATATATATATATATATATATATATATATATATATATATATATATATATATATATATATATATATATATATATATATATATATAAATAAGAATAAGATGAAAGAGAAAACCAGTAATAGCTCTAAAGCTACATGAAGCCAGGAACATCCAACATGTAAAGATAATTATGAATACGGTTTTAGACAGCATTTCTTCATCAGCGGTGTTAATACTGTCTAAAAACCAATGGATTGTTTCTGATGAGTATGATCTATTAAATAAACACACTCAGACACCGTACAATCCATTATTTACAGAAGAATTGAATAATAAATGAATTTGTGTAAAAGTACTTAACCAAAGAACACCAAGCCTGGCGCTAGTCAGAGTGGAAGTTAAGAACTTGTAACCGCAAGATGACTGACGTCATAACTTGCAACCATTGAGGTAGTGGATACTCAGTTACAGACTTACTTAGGTTTCTTATTTTAAGACTATCATTCCTTTATTTATTTAGTTTTATTATAGTTACTACTATTAGTTAATTATTTTTTATTCTTATGTTTTTATTTTTGTTTTTAGTAGTTATTATTTTTATTTTAACCTATATATGTTTAACTTATTAATGCAACAGAACAAACTATTCATTAAAACAAAAACAACCAATTATGTTTTTGGATAGACTAACTGGGTAATTATTACGAGTTAGCACAGCTTTCAAGTCTATAATATGCTTAATCCTATTGTCTTTAGAACATAGCCTATTTATACGAACTAACTGATTTACAATAATGTTATTAAAAACAGATTTATGTAAACAGGTTAGATAATTTTGAAATTTAACAATATTAAAATTATATTCAGATCTTTTGTCGTATAAGTCATAAGTTAATTTATTGTTAGTACTTAATTTAATATTGATATCTAGAAAGTTTACATTAATATTATCATGGCTACTTTTAATTAGTTCCAAATTAGGAGGGTAAAAATTTAAGTCTATAGGGTTATTACTTTTATTTATTACTATTATATCATCTATATATCTAAATATATTGTAATTGCTATTTTCTATATTATTAATTTCAAAATAATATAAGTATAAATTAGCTAGCATACTTGAAGCATTACCACCTTGTGGTACACCTTTGGACTGTAAGTATATACTATTATTATGAACTATGTAATTATGTTTAGTTACTAATTCTAGGAGCCTATTGAAACGAGTTAGTTTAATTTCGTTGTTTAAGTATTGAATATTATTTTGTACTAACATTATGATTATTCTATTTAAATCAATTATATCAATATTATTAAATAGATCTTTAAAATCATAAGTTACAATATATTTACAGTTATCTAATGTTTGTAGTTTTCTAATTAGACTATAGCTATTATCAATTATACCACAAACACCTGATGTTATATTTTTATAGATTAATTTAAGGTATTTTAATAATAATTTACTTGCTTTTGTAGCATAAGTATTATGACCACAGGTTACTGCTCTAAAAGCAATAGGTGTTTTATGAAATTTTGGAACTAAAGTTATATAAGGAAAATGATAAATGTTAGATGAAATACCTAGTAGTTTATATTTAGCTATGATTTTCTTAATAATAATATTAGTAGTTTCATTTAATGGCTGAAAAAGATCATTATTTTCTAACTGTTTTTTTAAACATATGGCAAAATATTTTTTACAAATTATAGCATAATTGTTGGCTGCTTTATCTACATAAGTGACTATAAAGTCATCTTGTAATTTTGTAATAGCAGCTTTAAAGTGTTTATAAGGATTATTAATGTTATTACTATTATTGGGTAATTTAGCTTGTACTAGTTTTAGTAAATTAATTTTCCAAGGGTTGAAAGCTTCAGTAGGTACAGAATAATTAATTGCTATTTTGTAAATAAATTTATCTAAATCAGCATTTAAGAAACTAATGATTTTCTTATTATTAGTAGTACTAGGTATTCTAAACTTAGTTCCTAAATTCATCAAATCTCGCAGTGCATCATCTTCCACAATATCCATATTGCCTGTTATTACATGACCATGTGTCGTATCTAAATAACTATTGTAAATGGGCAGATGACAAACACAAGTTAAATTTAAAGACTCAGAAAAATTTTTTGAAACCTGATTATAGTTAAATATACGTCTACCCATAGGCAGAGTATATTTAAAGGCACGTTTTATTTTTATTTCTTTTATAGGAAACATATCATGAAGTTTATCAAATATACTATTGAAGTTAATATAATTAAGTTTAAGGTTAGTAAAATTTAGTACACAAAATGTGTTATTATCTGAATTTTGTCTTTTATATAAGTTTATTTTTAAATGTTTTGCCCGTGTTAGTATTAAATCATATACCAGATGCTGATAATGATAATTCTTTAGTTTCGTATTTAAAAATAGTTGATAAAGCTTAATGATATGTTTTTTAACGATAGAAAAAATCCAAGCTTTTAATATTTTATATTTATAATCAATTATAAACCTTTCCTGAAAACTTAATAAGGCAGTTTTATATATGTTACTATCAAAAGTTTTACTTTTATTATAACTTTTACCTCTTTTAGTTCTTTTTGAGGACTGTGTATCTTCAATTAAATTAGGGTAAATAGGTTGAGCTGACACATCAGTAAAATTAAATTTAACTATATTTTTTTGTTTAAACATTTGATTAAGGCCATATGGAAAAAGAGTTTTATGTTTTTGCATATAAATATTTTCATAATATAACCTTTCAGAGGGTGATTTAATTATATCTATCTATATATATATATATATATATATATATATATATATATATATATATATCTGTGGCTTGGTACAAGAAGTGCCTAAGTCAATTTTCTCCAAGATGACTTTGTTTGCGTATGTCTCTTTAAAAATATTTTTTTTTCTATGTAAGAAGTACCCAAGTGTGTACAATGGTTTAGAAAACACTTTTAAAGCATCGGACAGACTTGGGTACTTCTTACATTGAAAATAATATTTTTCTAAAGAGACATAAACAAAGTCATCTTGGAGAAAACTGACTTAAAAATTTAGTATTTTTTTAATGTATCGTATTGTTAAAAAAGAGGTGTCAAACAGTCTTACAATGCTATAGAGTGGATGTCCCAAATATCGCCCTTGTGCCTAATTCGCCTACTCGTGTTTCTAAAGTATGATTCGCGATATGTATGAGAAAATGTTGTAACTTCTTAGTTCTGAGTTTGTACTAACAGCGACGATAGCGACAACGCTCTTATCACTGACAACAGAAACTATATGGCGTCTGAAGCTGTTTTGGCTGTTGTCTTCGTAAACTTTGGCTCCAAAGAATCCAGTGAATGACCAGGTAGGTGTATCCAAATTCTAATTTTGCTTATACCATTTGAAAGTGCATTAAACAGAGAGTTTGCTAGCAACGCCTTTTAACAGGTGCTCCTAATTTCGCCTGGTAGGCGGTGAGAGGAACAGAGCTAGGCGATTTTTGGAACCGCTCTGGAGTTCACTGGAAATTTCAATTTTTCCAGTTTAGCTCAGGGGCCGATTTAGAAAATTCTTGAATATAGCCACAACTCGGGATGGGGGGGGGGGGGGGCCCAAACACTGATGTGGGCGTAAAATTTCCAAAATTGACACACAAAAAAGATAATAATGAATCATTGTGAAAGTACCATTTTACCAAGAATTGGCTATTTGAAGTGTAGAACCCTAGAACATTATCAAGTAACAAAAAGCAATACAACATATTAACTTCATCATTAAAACACCAGTACAATGCAACCAGAAAAACCTATTAATCCCTTATATACACTATGACATACATATGATGAACTATACATATAACTATTCATATGATGAACCAATCAATCAAATTTGAAAGGATATATAAAAAATTGCTACTAAAAAAGGTAAAATTAAAATAAAATTGAATTGGAATTTTTTCTTTAAAAATAAATTTGGGGGGGGGGGGCCTAGGCCCGGGCCTAATGGAAAATCAGGGCCTGGTTTAGCTACATAACTTAAACTGGCACTGGTTTTGGAGCTGGTTGATTTCAAGATACCAAAGGAAATAGTTCTTAGGGATGTTCTTTGAGTTTCCAGCCTAATCAGAAACTAAAAAGTGGATGAAATGTCGAAAAAAAGTTAGAGTAGGCGATATTTGGGACACCTACCCTACTTACATTGCTTGCATTCGTTTCAACCTATCTGTGTGAAACTGGGATTTCAAAATTAGTAACTATAAAATCGAATCAAAGATCAAGACTTAACATTATAGATGATATGAGAATAGCAATCTCAACGGTTTCACCAAATCTAATATATAAAAATGAATGTTTGTCTCTCTGTAATTGTATAGAAATCCACAGTTTAGGAGCAACGATCGTGAAATTTTACATACAGACGTCTTTAAAAACAGCCGAGGGTCTTAAGAACTTCTAAAAGTGAAATTAATTACCGTTGATTTTTAATTAATAAAAAACCAACAATTTTTTAAACTAAATGTAAGCTGTTACACTTTGTGGAATCACCCCTCTGAATATGGCGTCCACGTTAGGGATAGCTGGCAAACAGCGAGCGAAAAGATAAAAATAAATAAAATCAAAAAGTTTCAAGTCATATATTAAACCAGAATAATAAATGAAAATAATAATCTTTTAAGTCAGGTTTTATACTCTAAAATAGTAGATCAGATCCAACGGCATATTGACACTCTCGACACGCGATGGAAAATAATTCGAATCAACCACGCTAAGTGACACAAGATCGTTTTTAATCGCTACTGCAATCCCCCTCGCCTATGTCTTTGTGTCTATTGAAGAGCTAAAGACTAAGCTTCTATTCTGCTAACTTATTTCTGACTTAAAACTACTCTGACATTTATAATCACCAGCCCACAGAAACTTTCCAATAGAGAATATGTGTCACTTTACTCAATCGAACACCGTGTCATAGTGGCGCATTCGGAAGATCGCGCACATATAATGCTGTCGACCCGGGTTCGAATACAGAGTCTTGTATTGAATAAATATTACACGAGGTCCAGCGAGTTTCACATTGGGTTTTTTTTCTTTTCTTTTTTTAATTTTTAGTTTTATACACATTAAATTAACAAAATTTTTCACGTTTTAATTTGATGATTTTAATTTTGAAATCATGCTCCTTTTAAATTCTAATTTCTGTAATTTTTTACCCAAAAAAATACAGATGCATATTAATATTTAAATATGAAGTTTTAGTCACATGATATTTGCCAAAAACAAGTGTAGAAGGTTAGAAACGCATTTTTAAAATGTTATCATGCAAAGTAAACATATACACATCATGTACAGGTCACTCATTGATTTTTAAATTGTTTGTCAAATTTATATAATTCAATCTAATATATAAAAATGAATGTTTGTCTGTCTGTCTGTAATTGCATAGAAATCCACAGTTTAGAAGAAACGATCGTGAAATTTTGCTAACATGCGTCGTTAAACACAGCGGAGGCAACTAAAAACTTCCGGGTTCGAAATTAATAACCGTTAGTTTTTGATTAATAAAAAACCAACAATTTTTTATGGCTGAATCCAGAAATATAAGAGCCTCACAGCCATCAACCAACTTTCAGCCACGTTAGGCCTAATGAACAACGAGAAGCAAAAACAATAGAAAATAAATAAAATCAAAAAATTTCAAGTCATTAAACCCGAATAATAAATAAAAAATAATAATCTTTCAAGTCAGATTTTATACTCTAAAGTTTATATTTTAAGACATTTTGATTGCTGGTCGGCGGGCGTTAGTTTTTCAACATGTATATCATTATCTTTATATATTATTACTATCTTTATATCGTAACGTTAACTTCATGAGTGATTGTTATTTCCATATGGTTTTTATTTACGCATAAAATGGAAAAAATAAAATGCCACCAAAAAATGGCCTATATTTGGTGAAAATGAAAATAATTCCACAAGGAATAAAATATTATCGGCCAATCAACAAGCTTCTCGGAATGTGGAATCTTAAGAACACAGATTTCGAAGGCTGGAAGCTGATCGCACAACTCATGCGTGCTGTTGCGATAGCTGAAGAATCCCGGGAAGAGAGAAATGCAAGGCTTCAAGCTGATCGCACAGCTTATGTTGTTGTGAGAGCTGAAGAATCTCATGAAGGGAGAAATGCAAGGCTGGAAGCTGAAAGAACAAGACAAGTTTCTGTGAGATCTATCAGTTTAGAATTAGGGCCTGTTCACATAGGAGTACGTTGCGTAGCGTTAGGGCCTGTTCACATAGGAGTCCGTTGCGTTGCGTTAAGGAAAAGATGACGTTGAGAAGAAAATAAACCAATCATATGCCTCCAAACGATTAGCAATGAAATTTTTAACACCTATGATTAGTTTATTTTCGTCTCAACGTCATCTATTCCTTAACGCAACGCAACGCAACGGACTCCTATGTGAACAGGCCCTAAAGGGAAAGATAACGTTGAGACGAAAATAAACCAATCATAGGCGTTAAAAATTTCATCGCTAATCGTTTGGAGGTTTGTCATTGGTTAAATATATTCCAATACTTTAACGCTCCGCAACGGACTCCTATGTGAACAGGTCCTTACAAGGTGCAGCTTTTGTTTACAATCCAGTAAGTGCAGAATTGTTTACAATCCAGTAAGTGCTATTTCAGAAAGGTTTGTCACTCATTGTGGTGCTCTGAAGTGGAATGGCGAAACTAAAGGCATGTGTTGCTGCAATGAAAAAGTAAGTCTGCATGTACTTCAAACACCTCCAGACCCACTCAAGTCACTTATGGGCAATGAAACGGATGCGTCCAAGCATTTTCTTCAGAACATTAGACTGCACAACTCTGCTATACAAATGACTTCATTTGGCTCAACGAGCATTGTTGCTGAACGTGAGTTTATGCCGACATTCAAAGTTCAAGGGCAGGTTTATCATAGAATTGGAGCCATGTTACCCCTTGAAAATGAAGAGCACCAATTCCTTCAAATATATTTTGTGGGAGATGAACGGAAACAGGCAGAGCATCGTTGCACCACCATACCGGGAACACGTGCGGATATTATCTTGCAGTTACAGGTGTTTTTATTTTTTTTTTTTGGGGGGGGGGGATAGACATAACAGTTACGTACGAAGCTTCAAATCTGCACTGGATCGTATGCCGACAGATGATTACAGGTTAGTCATTCGAGCTGACAAGACACCGGCTGGAGAGCATGAGCGACGTTTCAATGCCCCAGTTATAAAATAGGTGGCAGCTGTCATTAGTGAGAATGAATTTAATCAGAGGGACATAGTTTTGCAGAAAAAGACAATCACCTTCAAACTGTATGTGAAACACATAGATCATATTATGCCTTACAATATCCACTTATCTTTTGACAGGGAGAAGATGGATACCATTTGGAACGCCTCTGGTTCGATGCCGATCTCTGACAAATCCACCGCCATGTACGCTAATGGCACCTGGTGGGCGAAAAATCTGCCGTGGCTGCAATATCCTCCAAGTTCTCAAAATTTACCTCTGGAGGTGCGAGGTCAAGTGTACTGGTCTCGTCACTTGAATCGGTTCCAAATTACGTGACCGGTCCTTTAGACAAGTCGGTCTCCGACCCTTGTGGTGCTATTCAAAACCAAAGCCGCACCATTCTGCCCAATAGCCGTTATGGGCTTGATCTGATATACTGTCGGTCAAGGGGCATAAGCCACAACAATAACAACAACAACAGAAAATTCGAAGTAGAAAGAGTCTGGAATCAAGTCGTAAAGTAATAACTAAAAGGATTTTAATATTAAAACTTTATTAAGTATTAAAAAATAACTCCATGTCAAGAAAGAATACATGATCACAGTGCAAAACTGTTCTTGATCCTCTAAATATGAGACAATGAGACTGGTTAAAATGTATACTGTGGTGTCAGAATTTATTTCATGTAATACTTCATTTTAGGTTAAGATGGAATTCTAAAAATTTTGATTTTGCAGAAATATGCAGTGGTGTTAACGCACGTTGTGTTATCTCTATAAGCCCTGAGTTACAGTTCAGCCTAAGAGTTTAACTTGATTTATACGACATCGAATAAAGGCGAATTAGATTTCAAATGCATCAATCTGGCAAATCTCTTCAGATCATCAAGTTGTGGGAGAAATTACTCTCACAACATCTTCGTATAACAGATTCCAGAATCTACGATATCTGTAAGGGCCTGTTCACACAGCAGTCCATTAGCGTAAGCGTTAAATTTTAACCAATCATATAGCTGAGCTCTATGATATCATCCGTTGACTCACGTATCATCATCCGTGAACACTCCGTTGACCTTTTATGCTTACGCTAACGGACTGCTATGTGAACTATCAAAATCCTTAGACTATCAAAATTAGGATAAGTAAATTGTTTTCTACATAAAAAAGGCAATTCACAAGAGAGATCGGTGCAAATTGAATTTAAATGTTCTCACAAATAAGCAAGCCGGAGGCCCCCCCCCCCCCCCCCTCCATTGCTATCGCTCAAGAAAACGGTATGTTGCTTCCCGCTATCGTGGGAACATCGAAACTGTGAGCTGATGACTGAGAAAATGATTGGTTGCATTGAGGCTTTTTCTGAAACTCGCGGGATCTTGATATAAGCATTTTATACTGTTAATGTTGTATATAATCTAAGGCTTGAAGTAGGAGAAACCCTCGTACTTCTTCGGTAAGGTAGGCTATTGCCTTGACATGGACTTTAAAATGGGAGCGTCATGGAGTGGGACAAATTATATTCCCATGTATTAGGACTGGAAAACACTCCCTTGGGTGGGGTTTGAATCCTTAACAGCGACATTACACTTTTGCGTCCTCTGCGATCCCAATGTTGTCGGGAGAATTTATGCGATAGAAAGAAATTATCCACCCACTAACCTACCATTAAACCTGTGTAATCGAATTTTCAAACTTTTTAATGTTACTTATGGAAAAATTTATAATCAAGATTTTGTTTTATCTTAAAAATTTTATATTTTATGTCAGCTAAGCATCTTGAATATAAGCGTTTTGACTGCATTTTTTTAAAGTAAAAATCATCAGATAAAAGCAATCATTATGCCATCTCAAATGATCTTTGGCATCACTTATAATTGTGATCTCAATGTTGTAAGCTACGAGATAAGATATGTAAAGGGAAATGGGCCTACATCTTAAGTTACGCTTATTTTTGTTGTTAAATGGATAATTTTTACTTGTCTTTTCTTATTTGCATTACGTAGTAATCATCTTTCATATCTAAATTTATTTTTTGTTTTCAAACTGTTTTGTTTATGACGTTTGTGTGGAAATATTATGTGGTAGGTGTCATTTACTCTGAAGTGTCATATGAAAATAAGATATTCTTCCTGAAATAAGATAATTTTATTGCTTCAGCATGAGTTATTTTCATGTCGAAATAATAGGTAAATACTACTTTTTCTCTCATTTTCAGATATGCTGCATTTTTGCAGTACGTATGAGAAGTTAATTTGCAAAATAAGTTGCACATGTCAGCAAAGTTGAAATATTTTGAGTTTGTTCACTATATTTACTTTTGCAAGGATCATTGAAAATTTTATTTGAAATGTAAAATGTTCATTTCATCTACATTTAGTTATTTAAATTTCCATTGGTTTCTCGTGTACCAGATGTCAATCAGTCTTTTAAGAACTACTTTCAGAACAAAATATTTTTACAGTATATTTGTTGTCAAATAGCAGTTTTCAAATCGTCATCTGCTTTAATTCAATCGAGTTTACTATGAATTTTATCAAAATGAAAATATTAGTGTAAAATATACAATGTATAAATTACACTGTATGTATGTTGCAAATATTAAAATTATGTAAACTATAGTTAAATTTGAATGCAAATCTTTGAATATTTGTGAGTCATACCTCAAAACTTTAGAATATATGTTAGGTACCAGTTTTAATATGCCAGATTGTTAAAGAGATTTTAAAATATTACTGTTAATATTAAGCAGTAAAGATTTAGAACACTCAGAATCATAACTTCAGAAAATTTATATCCTTAAAACTTAGTTACTAGTTGTCACTTTAATAACAGTATGATTGATGACATTTAATTTCTTCTAAGTTTGTATGTCTTAAGTATTCTATTTTAGGGAGAGTGATACTGTTCTTTATTATTTACTTGTGATCTAGTTTTTAACAAGTTGTACAGAAAACTGTTGTCACTTTTTCTATGATTTATAGTCATTTTATTGTGTTTCAGCAGTATATTTTAAAATTCTGCTTCATTCTCTTTGGTCAACATCATAATATTTTCTGTTAAATTCTGTAATCTAAATTATTGATAAGTCTCACAAAAGTATTGTCTAGATTTGCTTAAATATGTTTCTAAAACGAACTTGTCTATTAATGAATGTTTAAAAAAAAGCTCTTTGTTAAATTTTGTTGTTAATCTTTGCAAAAATAAATTTCACAGGATATATTAAGTATGTTATATTTGTTTATGTGCTTACTACTAGATATTTATGCTTTAATATTTTGCCTTTGAAGCTTTTGTAATATAATAAATAACTTTTTTTTAAAATATGGTGAAATGGGGTAAGTGAGAACGCAAAATCATATAGTTATACTTTGAATGTAAATAAGTTGTTGTATTTGTATGAAAATTTGCATACATACTTTTGGTTATGTTCTACATTTCTAGTTTTATTATTTTTTAATCTATCCTCAACTTTTTTTGCCGTAAATATTTAAAGATTTTGTGTTTTACGTTCTCACTTGCCGCCGCACTTAGGGCAAGTGAGAACGTGGGTCCCAGTAAATCATAGTTGCTTATAGCAAAATATGTAGGGCAAAGGAAAGAATGGATATTTCATGCTGAACAAAAGGCTATTTATTATTTTTATTTTTTTTTACATTCTTTCGTTGTGGAATTATTTGTTGTTCAAGTTAGCAGTGACAGCTACACCCGACTATTAACAAAATAAGTATATTTGCATTATTTGTTTCAGAGTAACAAATGTATGTTAAAAGTTCAAAATAGTTCTTTTTTCCTTTGCCTAGGCGTTACTGAATACTGTAGGACCAAAAAAGACATGGAAAAAATTACTTCACCGTGCCTTCCAGGCCACGGCTCTTCCAGGAACACTAAGTCATCATCTGGTACAAAAGGCTACTCAGAAATAGTGACAACAGAATTAAAATTCAATATATTCACACGCAGTTTGTAATGCCCACTCCACTCACATTCACTAACAGTTAGTCTAAATAAGTTACTTTATTACAATTCGCTTCTTCAAACCTACAACATAAAAACTAGTTTCAGTTGCATAATTTACTATTTCTGAATATTAAGGAACTAAAAATAATCATCAGCTGTTAAAGAAATATGGCAAAAGGTTGTTGTTTATGAAGTTTCTTCAGCTAAAAACATGTTGGGTAGAAAAAACTTTTTATGTCTGTTATTATAACACAAAGGCAGGTTTTTTTAGTATGTGGGGCAAGTGAGAACTGCTGTTCTCACTTGTCCCAACCATCCTGTTCTTGCTTGCCCTGACACAAAATTTTTATGGGGCAAGTGAAAACCCTGCAGTACTGAAGTAATATTGCAAAAAAAAAAAAGGTTTTTATATGTTTTATCTGTATTCTTTTTCTCAATGAATAAGTGGGTATTTTCAAAATAACTATGTGTTGGGGTTAATTACTTTTTCTGGAGGGACTAGTTACTCAAACTTGGGTACCTTAGTTAAAATGCAAAAGTTTGATAGGTATAAAAATTTTCCATTTTACAATTTTTTTTCTGTAAAGAAAAACTAAACATAACAGTAGACCACAAATTTTCCTTCAAAGAAAATTAAAAAAATTTTTTAAAGTTAAATTTTTTAGGGTTTTAAGCCCGCATTCTCACTTACCCGACTTCATCCTATATAGTTTATTTTCACAATGATTTCATGATTGTGTGAGTTATCATACTTTGCATAACATTGCAAAGACATACTTTTCAACATCAATGACTAGTCTGAAGACATCAGTATAAGAATTAGCTAGCGTAGGTTATAATGACTAAATAATCAGTAGAAATTTGTGTTAAATTTATTCAATTATACTAGCATGTATGACAAGAAAAATTGGTACTTATATCACTTAACTAATGGAAATCTCCAAATATGGTTTACAAGTCGCATTTTCCAGTTTTTTCTTTATTAACTGTAACTCTTGTGATTAATGTTTGGGAATGAACAAAATATAGAAGCAATCATGAAATTTATTCATTATTAAGTAAATATTTAATGAGGAGGCCAAAAATTTTGAAATGTCTTCAAAATCTCGTCTTTTTGTTTCGCCAAAACAGCCGGCCATCATTTGCAATCAAACTTAGCAACAATTCTTCTTCAAAATTTAGCATATTTATATATTTAACCATTTTCAAAGGGTTTCCAGGTTGGCTGCTTTTCATTCTCAACAAAGGTGATATTTGTCAGCACAAATGCTAAATCCATTCAGCAAACAGAAAAGTACCTAAAAATTTATAATTAGTTAAGAAAAAGAAAAAGCTAATGTTACTTTTTATATATTTAATATATTTGGAGGCATGTGTTTTATATTTATGTATGTGTCAAATAATAATCTAAAAGATATCCACTATGTAACTAAAAAGAGCATTTATTTTACAGCTTATACATTTAAAGAGTGACATTTCTTTGTAAAATGCCTCCACCACCTCCGCCAGCACCTCCTCCTCTACCTAAACAGCCTTTCGGTGCTACTAATAACAAATCAAATAATAGCAGTGAACCTCCTCCTGACAGAAATGCTCTCTTATCCCAGATTCGCAAAGGCACTCGATTAAAAAAGGCAGAAACAAATGACCGAAGTACTCCATTAATTGATGGTAAGTTATGACAGTATTGATTTTAGCATGACAGTTTACTTTTTGTCTCATATGAAGCTTTGTTTTTATCTCAATGTTTCGATGAAAATTTTCCTAGAGGAAAATATTTTGATTCTCTGTGCAAAAGTATTTGTTTTATAATATTCATATATAAGTTCACAAGTGTTAATCAATCTAAAAAATTTCTTATTGAGAGCAACTGTAAAAAATGAGTTTTAACATAAACTTCAGTTTTAATTATTATATTTTTAAGTTCTTTCAAAAGCTAAAATTTCATTGTATTTTGGGGGTTTTTTTTGTTTTTGTTTTTTAAGTAGATTGTGAAGAAATTTTTTGCAACTCAGTATACTGTATTAGTCATGTTACAATAGAGAAAGTACTTGAAATACCTTTTTAAAAAATAAAGCATTAAATGGGCTTGTTTAAATAAAAACCATCCCTGTTGTTATAATTTGACTCACTTTGGCAAATTCTGCATATCACCAAGCATGAACATTTTGGCTTTAATATTACTAAGTATACCTGCAGTTATAATTTGTAATATTGAATTTTTTTCAATTTTAAATGAAGAGATTAATCTTGATGCACAAGATACTTACGCAGACTCATCTTTTAAATCCTCTAAGAATTATAAGCTTGTGAAATTGATACTCTTATGCTTGTGAAATTCATATATATCCAATGGGATTGTTTTTTTCTTGAGGTCAATTATATAATTTAAGTAGTTATGAATAACTATCAAATCCCATGAAAATTTTGCCTTTAAAATTCATATAATGAATTAAATGGGACCAAATTTCTAATGTATAATATTTCATCCCTCCTTATTTACATCCTTAACAATTTTAAAATAAAACTAAACTTTGTTTTACGTACTACTTATAATTGAATTCTAGTTTGTGTATATTCACTAGCTTGTGATGATGCTGATCCAACACTAGAAAACTGAGCAAAAAAAAAATATAGTTATAAATATTATGCCTAATGTGCAATTAAACTAGGGGAAAATTCTAGGAAAAACAATTTTCCCAAAAAGCCTACAATAGCCAGAGAATATCTTACTGGATTCTATTGATTTGTGGTGAATCTGTGATGTTTTTATTCTAATTTCAATCCAATCATTTAAGAACTGCTACTCTTTTAGATCAAGAGATTAGTATCTTGTCTTTTTTTTTTTTTCTTTTTTTTTTATGTGACTTTGGCAAAAATTTAATTCCATCTTTGCATATTTCAAGTCATTTTCATCCTACTGAAGAAATGTCAGAAACATCAAAACAAGCTCTATCCATCATGATTATTTTTAAATTCTCATACATACATGTTTCATTTGTTACAAAAAAGATATTTTGAATTTACAATAGATAAATTTCTTTTTTTACTTGTGGTAGGACATTAAAAAAATTTTTTAGGATTATACTTAATGAATTTTTTAATTGGAGGCATAACTTTATTTGTATGTCCTGTACTGCAGAATTTTTAATTATTTTCTTCAAATAAATTCAAGAGGATTTTGCACAAATATTAAGCTTGAAGTTGTTTATTTTAGCAAATTTTCTGTTTGACATGGTTTAAAATGTATATGTTTAAGCTGCTTACGAAATAACATTAAAAGATGCTGAAAAGTTTCAAAATTGCTCATGGAAAAATTTTGGCATATCTGATTTTGTGGATTTTTGTTTGATGTTTCTAATTGTCATTTGTTATTTATTATAGGCAATCGATCGTCGTCTAATACTGCAGCAAAACGTAATGCAGATCCTAAAGCTAATGGCCCTTTCCCAATTATTCCTCCTGGGGGATTATTTGCCCAAGGCATTCCAAAGTTGCGGCCTACAACACCACGATCTGGTACAAACAAAAAAATTATAATTATTTATTTAATGTTTTTAAAATGAAATTGGAGATCTCCCGATTTTTTTATTTATTTGTATTAATTTAGTTTTATGGTATGTTGTTGTACTATGTAAGGTATTATAATATGTTATATAGGTATTGTACTATGTAAGGTATTATAATTGTTAATGTAATATTGTGTCGGTGTTCTGTGTAATGCAGTATACTGAAAGTTAATTGTTGTTAAAAGAGAAGAATTACTGATTTTAGTTTTTATTTTAACATTTTTTCTATACTTTTGAATATAATTGTCTGTAGAAATAAGTAGTTGAATTTGAACCAAATCATGCCATTTAAAGGTGTGGTTTATGAATGAAGTTAGTAGTTCTACTCGTGTTAATAACTCATAAATTATTCCATTGTACTTTTAAAATGTCATTTTTTTTTTTTTTTTTTTCATTATTGAACTGCCAGAGATTTGCCTGTAAAATAACAACTGGCCAAAAAAAAGAAAGAGAACATTGTTTTACTGTGATAATTAATGTAATTGGATATGTATTAAGTGTCATAGCTTGACTTACTACATTTAAATCTGTATCATAAGGTTGTCTTTGTTTTGTGCATGTTTTGTAAAGAGCATTGTCATAGTTGTTTTATAAATGATATTTGTATATTATAGGTCATAAAGGTTATGAATTTCTTTTCTGAGATAAAATTTCAAGCTTTCTAATTTATTGATATTAGTGAGAGCATACTTTTTTCTTTTTTTTTTGGGGGGGGGGGGGGGTATATACCTGAAGCTTTAGTTAACAAAATTTTGGTAACTTCAAAAGCCTTGTCTATGAAATCATATAATGAAGCTTTTTGGCTATCCAGAGTTTTTTTAATTTATTGTTTTAAAACTCATTTTTTGTCTCATTTCAAAATTGTTTTCATATTAATCTCCCTATGAAACATATGATTAATGAATAATTTAAATTTCTTATCTGCTTGAAAATTTAGCAGTTCAGGTTTTGTTGTATTTATTCAGTTTCTTTATGGACAGGAAAGCAGTTTTAATTTTATTTATGCTAGTAACCTGTAAGTGATTAGAATCCATTTTGTCTTAAAAAAAAGTAGCCACACAAATTATTATAAGCTTAATCACATATAACTATATAATGAGTAGAATATATAATTTATTATTTATGAGTTATTGGAAGTTATTCAGCTGAAAAGGTATTTAAAATTATGGCAATATTGAGAAATTTTTAAAATCTTTCTTGTTATAGATTTTGTCGCTATACAAACAAAAAAAAATCCTGAATGAGAATAGCTTAAGCAGTTATCTCTGTATATCAGTGTATAACAGTATCTATTCTGGCATGTATATGAGACAATATAGTCAAGAAAATAATTCTTTTTTATTCTTTAACTGAATACTTTGGACTGCAATATCACTCACTAATTTGTGGTTTTCTTATTTCTTATTACAGTTGGCTCTCTGTTTAACGACTTTCAAGGGACTGTGAAAAATCGTCCTTAAGTAGAGATCACCCTTAAACAGAATTTGTGACAACATAACATTTCCCATAATGTCAGAGGGGCCGGGACTGGGAAATATCGTCTTTAAATAGAGATCGTTGTTAAGTAGAGCGTCATTAAACAGAGAGCCAACTGTATTATTATTGCTTATTTCAAATGGTAAAAGAATTTTAGCTTTGAAAAAGTACTATGCATTGCTCTTACTTTTACTCAAAAAGATATTTTTAAGCTAATAGCAATAAGTTGTCGTTTAACCATGAATTTAAAAATCTTGATGTAGATACCTGTAAATTTCTTGTTAGATTTGAAAAACTATTTTAAAAATAGGGGAGAAAGAAGTTTATCAATAAGGAAATCTCTATATGATTATATTAATATTTATTCAAAGCTCATTTTTATGTCATATACTGAATGTGTGTTCAAAATTGCTCTCACTAATATTTTAATGTAATCTGTTTAGAGAACAGTTCAAATCCTCCTTTGGCTATGGTTATCCAAAGCATCAAACAAGGTAATACCAGTTCATCATTGCGTGTCAATCAACTGAGTGGAAGTCGTTCGCAGCCTCCTAGTCCTGTATCAAAGCCTCGAACTACACCAGTTTCAACAGTTCGGACTGTGAACTCTGAAAACAATGAAAATTCTAACACATCTGGTGGAAATCCCAACTTTCCAGATGATATCACTATTAAAGGTCCTGCACCTGCACCTCCTCCCCAAAGTCAGAAACCAGTGTTTAGATCTAATACCAATACTGAATCTGATTCTTCAGTCAAGCATTCAACAGTGAAACGTTCGGCATCCCAGACTAATCTTCAGCGACCTCGTCTAACAAGACCGCCTCCCAGTGAGAAACCTCCTCCTCCCCCCAAGTCAAATCCCACACCTCCTCAGAATGCACCTCCACCACCACCATCAAAACCTCCAAATATAATGAGACGACAGAGCTTTGGTGTTGGAGAAAGTCATAGTTCTCGGTTTGCTTCCAATAAACTCTCTGTTGCTAATAATGCCATGCCTAAAACTAATCCGAAGGTCATTGGGCCACCACCACCTCCCCCTCCTCCAAGAAATAACAGTGCTCCCAATGACCTCAATAAGATGGTCATGAGTTCCTGTCCCGGTAATCAGCTTCAGAAAATGAACATTGCACCTCCTCCGCCTCCAAATCGTGCCGTTGCAATGAATGCTACAAGAAGTGCTCCAGTCAGACCACCCCCTCCAAGAGCACCTGCTCCTCCTCCACCACCACCACCTCCTCAGCATCAATTCCCAGTGCATCCTGCTCCTCCATCCCAGACAAAGGCTTTACCAACTTCTAATTTTGCTCCCCCTCCTCCTGCAAGAGTATCTTCTATGAAACAGCCTGCTACAGGTAGGAAAATTCTTTATCTCAGTTGTTAGATTTTTTTTTTACTGTTTTGACATCTATTTTCAGATTTTTGTTTAGGTTCAAAATCATTTGTGCTATTATTTCGTGTTATATTATTCCTAGCTCATGATTACATTTTAATATATGTTGTTTCTCCAATATGTATCCATTGAGTGAAATTTTTAATTTGAAGGTACTTGTCTTCCTGTTTCTTTACTTCACATGTAACTCACTTTCTCAATATAACTGTTCTGTTAATCTAGCAGTTTGTTTTTTAAGGGTTAAAACTTCCTCATATTCTGATAGTTTTATTGCTTAATTGTTAGGATTTTTTAATGTGCATTTAATATTTATTTTATTTGGCAAATGCTGGTCATTTGACCACTAAGGCATTAGACCACAGGCTCTCCAATATTTTAAAAGATGGGATTTAAAATTTTAGGAGTGCAAGGTTCACATTAAGATGTAAAGCAGTCATTGGTTGATTTAAATGGCACAAGGTGCAGTGGATCAAATTAGCCAGACCATTCCAGAAAAGATGTGCTTGGAGACAGTCGGGGCTAACCAAAGTTTGGAGAGTGACAAAGCTATAGTAGATTTAGCATAAACCAACATGCACCTGCTACACAACTCCCCACCCAGGAGGCCTGCTACACTACTCCCCACATTTAATATCTTGGTCTCTTTATTTCAAAGATCATACTCTGCTGTAAATCATCCTTTTGTCAATTACTCTCGTTGGGACTTCTAAAGAAAAACAATGCTGATAGACATAAAAATTGTAGCTACTGTTGTATGTGTAGATACCAGTTTTAACATCTTATATTATAAAGCAATATTAAAAGAGGAAACAGTGTCTAAGACTATTATTAGTTACCAAAATTATCAGATTTCAAGCATGAAAACTTTAAAAAGTTGTTTTTCTTTTTATGTAGCGCAATATTAAAACTTACCTCCTTACTACCAACCTTCTTGAACTTTAAATACTTTGTGGAGATTTTATAATTTAAAATAAAACTAAAGTCATTGAAATTAAGATAATGAGTAGTAGAAATCTATACTGTTAAATTGTTTTGCCAGTGGTGTAAAATCTGAAGAATATCGTGTTTCTATTGATGAAAGTATTTGATGATGTAAAATTAATGATAAAATTGATATTTTAATTTGGAGTTTTTGAATGGCGGAAACAACGCCTAATTAAATCATCATTTATAAATCCTAAAAAGTATGAATGGATATTATATTTAGGAGCTTATTGCTCTCAAGTAGATAGATGGCTTGCATTTTGCTTTTTAAAGACAGAGATTTTAAGTCAATTTCATTGTGTGTTTATATATGTGAATTTCATTTGATCAGTTCTTTTTCTATTTACTGTTTGAGATAAGTATACTTGTAAGGCGCACCACGTCTGGTAACCCGTGTCAAGGTTGGCATGGGGCAACCCTACTTCCGAGGGGAGCACTTTGTTGTTCGGCAGTTGGAGTTAAACGGTAGATGAGAACACATAGGCCGTCAGGGTATAGCTGACAAATATGGCTCTGTATGCCAAATCAATAATTTTTTAATTACTTTATATGTGCTGTGTCCCTTAAAAACGATGTAATAACAGCTTGGGACAAAATTATGGAAGTCTTTTTTGGTGTCGTCTCTATTCCTCATATAAAAGAACTCCCACGCAAGGCGGTTAAAGCCGTTACAATAGTAATATATCTTTCTGCATAATTTTTTATGATTAATAAAGGACTATATACTTTTGTCCTAAGAAATAATGTAACTTGATCATTTTCTTTTCTCTTTCTTGTCAATCATTTACTTCAGATGAGATCAAACTTAAGTTTCATGGATTTAAAGAAAAAAGTATTGAAGAGGGGACTGTTAACAAATCTCATATGGAGAAAATGTTAACTTGTTATTAATTTTGAATTATCTACAGCCCTGGTACGAAGAGTAGGTGAGCACTGCTCTGCCCAAGGTGCACTGCCTTAAAATATCTCAAAGGGTGCAGAAATATTTTTACTGAATGATTAAAATTAACTAGTTAAAAAAGAAAATGTCTGTGTATGCAGACAGTGCTTTGAGAATTTGTGTTTAATTTTTCATAATAATAAATAATACATAACTATAGTCATTTTTTTATATTATCAATATAATCTATAGTTCTCTCTATCTGTTACAACTGTATCTTGGGTGTATATAGGATTTTTGTTAATTAAATAAAAATTTAAAGAAATGGAAGGGGGAAAAGAACCATCTGTAAGAAAATGGTTGTGCTCTCTCTGTCTCACATACATGCACTCGCTCTCACATTAACTAGTGATCCTTTCCAAAACAGATCTACTCATTCAAAAATATTGTCTTAAAAAGTGAAAATTATTTTGCTCTTAACACTTGTCAAAATTGTAATTTAGGTACTTCATTTGGAAGTCTTATATAACTCAAATTTTTCAATAATGAACTGTGAACATTTTGTCCTTAAGGGTCTTTTAAGTTCTATTCAGCCTTAAATTAAGAATAGAAAACTGACTTGTCAATTTTATGTAATTGGTCCAAATACAGAATTCTGTGCTATTGTATTGAATAATGTTTAATTATGGAAATTATAATATAAAAAAAGAGAAAGAATAAACCAATATATATGATTCTCAAACTAAATTTAGATCTTCATTATTCAAAATAATAGGGGTCCTGGCATGTTTAGTTCACTTAGTTTCATTGAATTAGTAGAATAGGACAAAATTTAAGCTTTAAAAAAAGCATAGCAAACAGTATTTTTTAATTTAAATTATGTGGAAAAAAATATTGTATACTGTGTTTTAAATGTAAATGATTCTCAAACCCTTGGATGAAACTCGGGTTGGGTTGGGTTGGGTTTAATCATCAGGGAATAATCGTTCGTGAAATTTTTTTTTGGGGGGGGGGGGAACTATATGTGTATATTTTTGTTTATAATGTAATAATTTTCTCTTCTATTAACAGATTTTGAAGATCGGTTCAAAAGTATGTTTTGTTCCGCACAAAGTTTGCCAAAGCCAGATAAATTCACTAACTTTCAAAAAACTTATCCAAGCAGATGTAAGTATACTATCATTTGATTTTATTTTCAAGTCTTTATTATACAGATAAATATTTTGAAACTGATTTTTAGTAATTTAAAAAACAAAGCATTTTATTATTATTGTTCCTAAGCAGTGTTTTAAATTTTAATTGGATGTTTGAGAAACCATTTCATTTAAAATTTTGCATTTATGTATGCTTTTCCATTCTACATTATTTTTCTTTTTTTTACTTCATAATTTTGTGTGTAAATGGGCAAACTGAAATTAGAAGCTGCTAGGCGTGTCGTTTATATTGTATATTTTTGTGTTTTTATTTTTGTGCTCTTTGCATCATAAACAAAATCTACACTATTTTTTATCTTCATTTTGTAACATTGCTCATCCTGGCATATTTTGAAAATTTTTGCAATAAATCTTCAAGAAGTTTGCATAATATAACAAATGATCGATTCATATGATGTCATATTTTCTTTTAGATTGCAATTTGCCTCAATATCTAACTATATTAATTATATCATTCAGTGAACAATATGGTATTCACTTCGGTCATCCATGAATTACTCGTTTTCATTCTTTTTAATAAGTGTTACTCCCTTTGACTCCCATCTGTAGATGCCATATGATGGCCGAATGGCTAGGGTGGTGGCATTCAGTACCAGAGTCTGTGATTACAAGTCCCACTCTTGGCATGGACATTTGTAGCCATTCAGAATCGGCTATAAGCAGTAGATCCCAATCTAATTAGCCGTTGTGTAGCTAAAGGTTGACTGTAGCACTCCAAACCAAACCCATTTGTAGACTTGATATATGTGTTGGTGGTTATAATTTACTGTACAAAATACAGACAAAAAGTTGTATAAAATTCAATTCTTTCAGTGTTAACATTAAAGTATAATGCTGTTTATCCTTTCATTAATTTATCTAGTGCATATACTTTTTTTATTAATTTTCCTTTATTCCCTGAAAATTTTCATGTTCATGATCACTTATAGCACTGTTATATTTGCTAATAAATTTTGTTGGACTCTAAACATGATAAACTTGTTTTAATAATATAGTATAAAGAATAGCAAATGTGAATGGATCACAATTTATACAGAAACTTCTGTTATTTATGGATTAATTTTTGCAGGTGATCAAGTTGTTTGTGTAATTTAAAGCTTTTAACATTAGTATCATATTCCCTAAATTTTGTAAAATGGATCTGTTATATGACTGTTTGAAGTTCTATTTATGTGTTTTGTTTTTGTTTATTTTTTTACTGAGCCTTTGGAGAATGTACCACAATTTATACAAAAGTAACCCTGAGGGAATAAGTTGTACTTTATGCAAACTATCCATAAATGTCATGTTTTTTTATTTAAATTTACTTGGAAAATTCCTAAAATTACATAAAATTGATATAAAATCATACATTTTGAAACATTAAGCATTTCAAATCATTAGTTTACTTAACATGTTCGCTGCCAGTAAAATTGATATATCCATCCTCAGATGACAATGTTTTTAGGGTGTCCACCGTAACATCACTATCTCCTTCTGATTCGCTTGTAAAATCCCAGCCGTAATCTTCATTGTCTGTGCTGTCATAATCAGAAAGATCACTCTTTTCTAATTATTCTAATATTTCGGCTTTAGTCAAATTTTTATTTACTTTCCTTTTCTTGGACTGGAAAAAGTCCTGCTATACTTGTACTTTCCGCCATTTTTAAAAACGCACATAAAAAAATTGAAACACAAAATTTGAAAACACACATGTAAAATTTTAAAATAATACTTCACTAACATGCCTCACACCTCTTCATTCAACCTCCAAGGCCCCGCTAAAAATAAAGCGTATAACTTATCTTAGTCGACTATCGTCCCAGAGCTTCACCAGCATACAAGGTAGTGCCATACCGATGTGCTAGCGCGTCAGTGGCAGCGAACATGTTAAAGACCACTTACTTTTTAAGTGTTTAATTAACTTTTTTTTTCTTTTTTTTTTTTGTCTAATGCAGAAGAGGCACTTGTCATGAGACATTCGCCTCTTTGTTATTCATCAAGAAATCTTACTAAGTAATTTCTAAGTTTAAACAGTTTAATTAAAGATTAACCACTAAGCAAGTGATTGATCACAGTGTATGCTAAGTTTTTTAACGTAGGATTATGTTCCTCCGTAAAGGCCATCCGGAAAGCAAAATTTCAGATGTTCTGCATTGCGAGTTATAATTTTAGCAGTGTGCCAAACCAGGTCTGTATCGCTTGGGCAAGCAGTAAACAGTTCAACAGAAAAGTACCAAAATGCGTCGGAATTTTGACATATACATACATACATACATACATATAGATAGATACATATATACGTAACACATACATACATATATACATACAAAAGAAATAAGCAACGATGAGTAATCCTACGTTAATACGTCTGGCAGTAGTTTCGTTAGAAGAGGCTACCTGAATTTTTTTTGTTTTTGTATTCCCAGAGGTGTAGAAAATTTATCTTTTTAAATTACAGTATCAAAAATTTGCTTTTTGATGTATAGTGTTTTATGCATTATGTATCATTATGTGGCTAAGTCCTCTCTACTGATCTAAAACAAAGTTTTTGTGTGTATGTGTCAGGCTTTTAATTGTGTGTGTATTACCTAAATTGTGGGTAAATTTATCTTAGAATCACATTTTTTTTTAGCATAAAACATAAGTTAATTTGCAGACTTAATTTCTTGTATTATAACTTAAGTAAACCTAAATTATATAAAATATATAATCTGTTGGGGTTTGATGTACATGAAATATTTAAATCTATTTATGAACTGCCATGCACTCTGTATTTTTCTTATGGATTTTCTCCTTTTTACAGTAATAAGACAGAAGCAAAACACGAGGCGTCAGCCACCTCCACCTCCACCTCAAGCTGGAGCTGGCTTAAGTCGCAGCCACCCGGTTATTCCTGTTCAGTATGATTCTGGAATATTTTCTGGGAATTTTGATCACTCGTGATTATTTGATTCATAATCAAGGCCTCGTTCAGAGAATGAGTGTCTTTTCTCAGTTCTATTCTATAAAAATATTAACTTTCTAATGCTTGTAAATATATACAAAGACTGACTCATGGAGGTAACCACATGAAGAACGCATATTTTACTGTTTTCTAGAGTTTAAAGGAAAAATCGATGAAAGTTACAAATTTTATAAATTAGAATTCTTTTTAAGTATAGTTTTCATGTGGCTAAGACCTCATTGTAACTATAATTACTTGTAGCATATTGTTTTCTGGCGGGATCATTTTTACCTGCGGTACTGTTGTGTAAAAAGGCAAATATATCTGCACCTGTAAAGAATTGTTAGTGATATTTAAGAGAAAATAATTTTTTTGAAGAAATTATATTTCTAATCATTGTAAAGGAATCAATCTATCAATCATGTGATTGAGCTGTTTAAATTATAAGGATTCCTATGCTTCATATTTTTAATACTCTTCTGCTTCAATTGTAGTCAAATTAAAATAATTTCTTACTATGTACCTGATCTCTTTATTTGATCTTTTTTTAAAAACCATTAGTCTCAATATTCTTAACCCATTAACCGCTGGTTTTGCGTTGATACAACGGTCAAAATAAATGCGTATAAAAATTTAGCTATCAAATGAATTTTATATTAACAGTAGTTTTTGAGTAGGGTTAATAATCGAATTGAAAAATATTTGCCTTCAACTGTTCTTTTAATTAATTAACGAGTTCCAAACTTAGACAGTTAGTTAATCATTTTTGAACGAGAACTTTCTCCTGGTCTTTTTCACAGAAGAAATATAGGGAGACAAACGTGAGCTTTAGGGGTGATCTATTTTTAGCTAAGGTCAAAGTTTATCAGAACATTCCATCAATCGGTTGATTTTGTTTATAGACTTTGGGGGAGGAAGAAAAAACAGGTGTTGCGTTGGCGCAACGTCAGCGGGATAAGGGTAGTTTCCTTATTCACATGTGACGTTTTACTCCGTGGAACTTTCCCCCGTTTTGTGGTTATAGAAATGCCTAAAACTAGATACTTTATGTTTAAAGAAGTTCTTCAAAGAATTTTCGACAAAGATTCAGATAATGATAACGAGAATGAAACTGATATTGTTGTTATTCTACCAGAGACAGCAGAGGCTAGTGATGAAGAAGGAAATTATAATATTTTGAATAGTGACAATGATGATTTACCATGCTATACTGCTGTTGAAATTGAAGTCTGAGTAAAAAAGAAGTTTTTGCCTCCTAAAAGCAGTAAAAGTTTTTCGGAAAAAATTTAAAAAAACAAAAACTGAAGATTTGGAATGGATAAAGAATGGACCATTGAATATGTCTCAGCCGAAAAATGAAGAAAAAGATCAAATCGGAATTATGAAAAGTATAATACAAGATAAAACTAGTGCAGAGATTTTTGATCTTCTCTTTGGCTCAGAGGTTTATTCCCTTCTCGTCGAATAGACAAACTCATGTGCCCAACAAAAGAATCACCCCCATTTTTTAGCATCTGAAGCCTAGATGAAACGGTTCATTTGAATATTGTTGCCGACGGGATATTATTCTTTACCTCAGGAAGAAATTTACTGATCTCTTGATAAGGACATTACGTGGAGAACGTGGGCATTTTATTGTCAAGTCCGAAGACAGCAGAAGACTGTGTAGTAAACAATGCCATAGCCAGACAATTTATCCATGCAAAGTTTGTCACGTTACTCTACATCATGATTGTAGTGAAGCTTTTCGTGATAGAAACTGTTTTCTGGATATAAGTAATTTTGTAAAGGAAAAATAAGTTAAATCTTTATAATAAATAAATTACCTGTAAAGTGATCATTATCTTTCTAAAGTGTAACAAAGTTAAAAAAAATTCCCAGTACTCAAATCAAAGAAAACCCTGCAGAAGTTCAGTTGAACTCAATGTCAATACTCTTATTCCGCTGACGTTGCGCAAACGCAATACTCGATTTTTCGAAAGTTAGACCAGTTTTGTTATTCTACCCATAAATTAATGTTGTATATGTTCAAATGAATAGCCAATATTATTTGTATAAAAAAAAATTCACCCCTTATAGTTTTGGCGGTTAATGGGTTAAAGGTGGAGGCCCCTTTAAGCATTAGCTTTAAAAATCATAAATAAAAAAGCTTAATGTATTTTTGTTTTTGGGGCGGGGAGGGGGGCTAAAGAATTAGTCTTAAGAAAACTGTTGTTTTAATGTCATATCAATATGTGTAAATGGAGACATTTTGCCTTTACTGATATCATTAATTTCTATTTAACAGTGCATAGATGTACCTTTTGTTGTGACAGTTTTACTCACAGTTGTAAACATCAAATTTTTTTTATTTTCTATCCAGCTAGTCTATAAATTTTATCCCTTATAGACCACAAGGGATCTATAGTCAGTGATTATGAATATATTTCAGTCTGTTGATCCATCTGTTCCTATGACTCTCTGTCGATCTTTGAAACAAAATATATTTTACTCACGTTTACATATATAACATGTTTCAGTGTCTAAATTGTTATGTGCTTAAATATCACAAGAAATAAAGCACAGTAAGTAAATTTTTTGGTTAAATACAAATCTATCTTCATAATTTGAATTTCATAATATAGCAAAATTTCTAAAGAAACCAAGTAAAAAACATTGAACTTATCAGAACACAAGACTTTGGTGATATTAATAGCCATGTAATAAGTGTTGGTCCAAACTGAAGTACTGGTTTATCATCAAATGTTTGTAGTTTTAAGGAGGGGGTTCTAATTCCTTTTAGAAAATGCCAAGAATACTTAATCCTTTGGACTCCTATGTCAAGTCACACTTCACTTATTTAAATTTCCAACCATATATCTGTGTTTGCTGTGTAAAGGATCTCAAGTCCCAAAATCATAGTTTTGAGAAAAACGGGATTGAAAACTAACATGCTTTTGTTTTATTTAATGTATCCCAAATTTTCACTGATGAATAAAAATATTTAGTTGTGGAATTGGATTTGGCTTTCTGTACCCTGTAGTAGCCCTTGATTTTTCAATCATGCCTGGTTAGATAACTCATTTTAGCCCATTTTGGACTTAACACCCTTTATACAGCAAACACAGATATATTTTAAATAAATTTTTTATGGTTATTTATGTTATAAAATCAACAAAGCACGATTGTTCTAAGCAGATCATGCAGTACCAATTCTTGAAAATGAATTTTCTCTTGCTATTTTTCTGTAGCTTAAAATATTTGGAGTTGAAAGGGTTAACTTGAACTAAGACCTTATGCCTGCTTTATGTTTTTTTTTATAAGTGGTCAGTGAAAAAAATACCTGTATGCCTTAAAATATCTTGTACTGTCAAAGATTATTTATATATTTTCATAGCATAATAGTGCCAAGTGTGCAGCAAAGTTGTACATGTCAGCTACTACTGAAAATTGTATCCCCAATTAAAATCAGCCCTGCAATCCTAATGGGTTGATTACATGTTTAGAAACATGCTTATCATTTACTTAACATACCAAGTGAATAATTCTGTTTCTCTAATAGTGCAAAAATAATTCTGTCTAGAAAAAAATTGTTATGTAGAATATTACCCTTTACAAAAAGAATTTTACTCATTATTGTCTTGAGTTGGTAGATATGAAATTATGACAGATCAGTAAATTGAATTTTACTGTAAATATAAATTTCAAAAATTGGTTGGAATAAGCTAGCTGGGGGGTCCTTACTGGTGAAATTTATGGGGCATTACAGAAAGCAAATTCGGGAAAGAGGAGTATTCATGTATGTAGGTATGTATGTATGATTAATACAAATAGAACCAGGGATTCATATTAAAAAAATTATAAGGCATTAAATACAGAATAATTTTTTTAATTACAACAATAAAATGTTAGTAAATATAGTTAAGTTGCAGTAGGAGGAGACAATTTTTTTTTCTGTATTTATATAATAAATTATTTTTACAGTATCAGTGTTATTAAATACTTTATATTCATTATATTATGAGGCTATGCTATTAAAACATTTCTTCTGACATAGTATTCCACTGATACTATTTAACCTATTGAAGATATCTTTCTCTCGTGGAACTGGGAATAGGAATAGTTAAAAAATAATTTCCACATATAGAAAAGTTGATTGCATTTCTCTTTGTATGCAGCATCGTATACTTGTATGGCACTGTTGAGTTTCCCTTTATATTCTGTAGAACTGTTCCAATTAATATAGTAATGTATTAGATACTGAACTCCTGATCTGCAATTACTTTTTTCCAAATTTGAAGTGAAAATGTTAAATAAGTCCTCTTGTCAATATTTGATGCCAGTAGTGGGACATCTGCTTTTACCAACCATTAAATGTGTTCAGATAATTTGTTTAAAAAGCGTTTAACCCTTCAGCGGTCACACCTGTGTACAGAAATCAACATTTTGGTAATTTTTAATGGTTTGTTTTTACATGAAAGGTTTGAATGTTCTAAGTAGTTTCAGTGTATAACTACATCTTTTTTAATGCAGGTATGATTTTTTTTAACTTTCTATTACTTTCCCTTCATTGTTAGTCATGATTTAACCATGGTAAATCAGTGATTATACTGGATTGCAATATGACAAAAGCAGGGGTTGATGTAGTCTATCAAATGTGCAGCTATTACACGGTATCCCGCATATCACGAAGATGGATTGTTTTTTAGGTTTTTTGGGCATAATAGGAATCAGTTTGCAAGTTATCCTTAGATCCAATAAACCGGACAGTTTTGAAATAAGGCAATTGTATCGCCATTATTTGGCCTTGAATTATAAATGTATCCCAATATTATCTTCTTGTCATAAAATGCAGAATTATTTTCAATTTAAAAAAAAAAGTTTATTACGAAAGGAATAATCAAGCTTAAAAGAGACACACTTTGTGCCATGCGCACCTGGTGGTGTTCCAAATATTTGCATGCCTGCTGAAGGGTTAAGCAGCTGCCTACTCAAAATTTACCCACAATAAGTGGATGCAAGTTGTATGTTTTTAATGGGAAATAAAATTGATCACTAAAGTGGTTGGTCAGCACAAATAGGCTTCGTACTTATTTTCCAAAATCAAAAATGAGTTCTTTAGAACTTTTTAAGGACATATGGTTGCATTTTTAAGTACCTCAATGATTATTTAAAATGTTTTATTTCCAAAGTTTAGACATTTAGAAAAATTTAAGAGTTTTAGGATGATATACAACCTTATAACTTCTATTTCAATTTAACAAATACTTAATATTAGAAATATTTCAGGATTACTTTATAAGATGTAATATGGATATCCCTGCATTTAACTTGACAAATTTACAATGGTGAGTAATAGCAAATAATTTAAGCAAACCATTAGTATATATGCATTTGAGTGGTGTTTGAGAGTATTAATATATATATACATTCACATCCTTGTCAATAATGATACAAAAAGAAAACAAAACATAATATTCTTGTACTTCAACTATAAAACAAGTACTTAAAAAACTTTATGGGTCCTTAAAACCAGAAATTTGAAAATAAGATGTTCTTTAAGATTGTATGAACCTTGAAAATGTATATAGACTGCGGTCCTTAATGAGTGCTTATAAACCTGAGCACTTTGTGCATGCCTGTAACATGGTAATATTTCTCATCAACAAAGTATATCTAAACTGAATTTTGTTAAAAGGAGCTATAATTCCTCCAAATACTGACTAAATTTACTATTGCTGACAACTTTAGTGTTTTTCAGGTAAAGATAATTAAAGTTTTGAGTTTGCCAGTCTAAAATTTTTTATTTGGGAAGTATCAAACACCAAGCTTGACACAAAGTTAGGATATAGAATCATGTTTTATAACACTCTTTTAAAGAATGTAACTTTCTATATTTTTTCATTTAGGCTTAGTAATTCCCTAGATGTTCACCAGTTCAGACTCCTCAAGATGCAGCTCTGTTAAAGAATGTTACTTAGTTGTAAATCTGTTTAAATTAACTTGTCCTTATAACATGCATCGTAAAATAGGAATTTTTTTTTCCTATCTAGAAATGTAAATAATTATCTTGTACATGTAATAATGCAAGATGATTAATGAATTTTATCTCAAGTCAAGGAAAATAATTCTTGCAATTCTACAGTTACCATAAAATCTTTGAACTATTGTATTTGAATATGCTTAATATTTATCTTGTAAATTCATAGCATAAATTAAAAACTTATTCTCCTGTAATTTTAAATTAACAAGATTGCCAGAATATTTTATTAGACGTCGGGGAAATTATTTTAATACTTGTGTAGAAAGAATTCTAAATTCATTTTTACCATGTCTGTCCAAGGATATTACTTGCCTCTAGGTCAGGGGTCCCCAAAGTGGTCAATATCGACCCCAAGTGGTCACTAAGAGTTCTCTAGGGGTCGATGAATACACAAGGGTCGAAAAGAGGTCGATGAATACCAAAGAGGATCAATTAAATTGTCTAGGAAAAAAATAGAATATTCCAATAAAAATTCGAAATATGGATATGATCAACTATTGACTACCCTAGTTATAGCTTGAGTTTTGCCTTAGCCTATGCTGCTTACAGCATGTGTTACTGTTTTCACGTATCTGTCAACGGTACTAATATTGCAAACAAGTTATGAATGCTGGTGGTTCATTATACACAGACATACATTGCACTCTTATGCTTTAGTAGGGTTGTCACTCTTAAGTATTTTATATCTAAATGTAGCTATTTTGCCCTTTACAGAGAAAATATCGTAATATATCGAAAATAATTAAATTTAGATACTTTATTATCTTTTTCCTATCTAATGGTATTGAATAGATAAAATTTAAATATAATTATAATTCCTTCCTACTCTAAATATCTATTGTTAGCAAAAGGTGACAACGCTGCATTCTGAGAAAAACTCTGAATTTATTTTACATTTCAACGATAATTGTGTATTTTTCGTAATATGACGTACGGTTTAAGAACTGTAGGCAAATTTCTATCTATCCATAATCTTGCTATTATTTCTTAAGATTATAATAACAGTGGAGAATATCTCCTTTTTCTGTTAATGTTATTGGGTGGATTTTATAAGATATGGGAACTACAAATTCTTTTGTTGGGTTGTTATGCAGGTCTCCTTATTGTTTAACATCAGAAATGCAAAAAATGATTTAATGTTTTTGTTGGATACTTAATCTGGGGGTTGATAAGAAGGCAAATATTCTATGAAGGGGTCTATGGGATAAAAAGTTTGGGGACCCCTGCTCTAGGTGAACAGAAATTTATTTGCATTTCTGTAGGTGGGACTACCTAGTAATAATACAGTTGTGTATATATTACTGCAGACCTCCCTTCAGAAGAGACCTGAGACCGGTTTTAAGGTTGCTGCCTTTGGGAGGTCGATTCTCAAAATGAGGGGTCGGGGATAATCAACACCCCAGTACCATTTCCCACGGTAAGTATTCATCGCTCTTTAGGCATTAAGAAAATTATGAAGGTTTTAACTATTTAGGCTTTAAGAAAACCATCGCATGTTTTGATTTCCATTTTCATGTAATCAACGTATTTTGGCGACTTTTTACCCTGCATCGTATTACTTACTATTTCCCGAAGTAATGTAAGGGAGTTTCAGAAAACCTCAATAAAATTTAGAGTCATGTTTATTTTTATAAATAATGGATCATACTAAAATTTATTATTATAGATACAGATATCAGGGTATTTGGGTGAAACTGTCAATTTTTTTTTCGCCAAAGGAGACGCGATCTTTTTCGGTAATTTTGTTTTCATTTAAGGCGCCTCAGGAGTCTTACTTACTGAAGATGCAATTTAGCATCATGTCACATTTAGTTTTATTTCTCATTCCCTATAAAACATAAATACATGAAATTTTTGCCACTGAAAGCTTAATATATGTTCTATGTAGAATAATTATTTCAATGTTCTACAACTGTTATTTTAATATTTTAATTTTGAGGAAAATTTTAAAATTGTGTTTTGGCTTGCATCCATTGTGCACAAGACTGTAGCAAAACTATTGGTTCTAGAGTCCCCAAAAATATTGATAATGATGTAAAACTAATGTATATTTAACGTATACTCTATTTTTAAGCAATTAAAAACTTGAATTTTTTAAATTTAAATTAAAATTACAAAACTTTGAAAAAATGCATTTTTTTATTGAAAACATGTTAATTTTAAATAATTAATGCAATTAAAAATACTAAATTTGAAGTATACATTATTCCTTGCATCAAAATGAACGTATTTACCAAGTTTTATAGAAATTGCTTTATCAGTTTCTGAGAAATGCTGGCTTTCAGTGCCGAGGGTGTTCAGATCGAATCCCGGCATTGCGCCACTGAAAATGCCTCCGTTTATGTCATCCCTTCATAGGGGGTAATGCTGGTCCGCTTATATGGCGCCCCCATAATAAAATGGCCAGCAATAGCTGCGGTGTATTATAGGCAAATGTCTTCATGACAACTGTGTCCGCATTGGTTTAAAAAAAATAATAATTACACACTTTGTGTGTCATTATTTTTACATATGAGCTGGTATATTTAAAAGTGGTGTAAGTCCACTTTAAAAAAAAATGATTTAACGGTAATTTTAGTAAGATATAGACACTTTCTCTTCATTTTTATAATCAGACTTTCAGTGGAGTTCATAAAGTAAACAAAAGAATTTTGGCTATAAAATGTTATCGCAAAAATAAAAATTTAAAGTGGAATAAGTCCATTCCTAATAATTATAATAAAAGCAACTTGCTTATTGCAATTATTATTGATTATTACGATTTCAATGTACACTACACTTTAGCATATTTTACTTAGCTAGTGTCTTAAATACAACATCGTTAACAAGATAACATTATTGTACTGATTAAGTGGTCAGAAGTAATTTCACTGATTTTGTTTGGTTTTCTTTCGCAAGTCCTACTGTTTGGTTTGTGTTTCTTATGCTAATAGATTGCAGCGTGAGTATTATTTAAATATAATTGTTATTAAAGCAGAAAATCAAAGTTTTTGATAAATAATATTTCATACAGTTGTTACAATGAGTTCACATACCTATAAAAAAGACGATAATATGTCAATTTGGTCTGATAGTGATGTTGGTAAGTAAGAGTTTACATTAAAAAATCAATTTCAGTGAAGCTAATATATATAAAAATATGGACTTGAATTTCCACTTGTTTTTATTTTTTATAATGTTATTTTTGAAAGTGGTATAAGTCCATTTGGAGCTAAAAAAATAATTTATTTTTTTTAAATAATTATTATTTCATAGTAAATTTTAAAAGGTGTATAGTGTTAAAAACATCACTCGAATTGATTAACGTTTGCCAATATTTTTAAATTCATTCAAATACAAACCTTTAAATATCTCGATACATGAAAAAATGGACTTATACCACTTTTAAAAATAACAGCTCATATGTTAAAGCCATTTCAGTTTAGACATATTTTTAATTTTCTAGATCAAATAGGTTCAACTGGCAAGGTTTGCCTTGCCCTTTAAAGTGTGCTACCCTAATGACCTCTTCTAATGAAAATTCACAATTAACTTTATCAACACTAAAAAATTTTCCCATTTTCCGCAATTTGAATAAGGAAAATTTTCTTCAAACTTTAATTTCCCCCTTTTTGAAATATTTTCTCATAACTTGGTTTTTGTTAGCCATATTTTTGGCCAGTTTAAAAGTTACTAAAAACAGGAAAGATGTTTTGCTTGGTTGCAAATTTAAAAAATTGACTTAATAGGTTGGAAAATAGACTTCAGAAATCAGCATTTAAACATTTCAGATTATACAGAACATCACGGCAGTTAATATTCCAAAAGGAATAATAGTTCCAATAGGTAATACAGTGTTTAAAATTTCCTTTCAATTGTAACTGCAGATGTGTATATCTCCCCATTTTTTTCTTGTAAACACTGCCTTTTCTTAGACTAAACCATTGCCAATCAGCAGTTTGGTTGACAATCTCTTCCTCTCTCGTTGACCTTCACTTTAACGTTCCACCCCTCAACAAAAAAGAACTGTCCCCGAGTGACCAGTTTCTCGGGGATCTTCTCTTCAGAGGTAACCAGTACTAATAATTTCTTTGTGAATTATCTGAAAAAATAAATCAATTTAAGGCAAAATATTCATGTTGTATATTTCACAGAAGATAAAAGCATTGATTTTTATGTTTTAGATTCACAAAATTAATAAAATAAACAAGGTTTTATGTGTTTATTTGTATTGCATATTAACAGGGCAAGAAAATACTCTGATGTATATATTTAACGTTTAATGTTTGTACATCTTGCATAAAGTATAATACAAGATTCTCATTAATTTGAACTAAAAAATAAGGCTTGCTGTTTGGTAGTAGTGGGAGGTGCTGCTAATGACTATTCTCTATATTTTAATTGTATGTTACGAGTTATTTCTCTACATAATTTTCATGTCAAAAACAGATTACAGTAACTTAAATATAAAAATAGCTACATTCAAATATGTAGATTTTATTTATTGCATCTGGTCTAACATTTAAATTGAAATCTACTGTACTGTAACAGTTAAAGTCAAAATAAGTTTGACTCATTTTGAGGTACAAAAAATAAGAGTTTCTACAGACATTTTAAGCATGTGCAAAGCCATTTTTTAAGAGCCAAAAAAAAATGATTTAAAATAAACAATGTCTGATTAAAAATATTTGAGTATTAGCAAACACATTTTAGCATTAATTTTCTAATATATAAATTTTATAAAACTCGTATCAATAATCCTTTTTCATAATTACTTTTACAGATTGTAATCAGTTTGGTTTGTCCTGCTCTTAATTTTATTAATTTATATATCATAGACATTCAAGCATTAAAATTTGGAGAGGGGAGGTAACAGGAACTCTATCAAGAATGCCTGGATAACAATACAAAAAACACGTGTCAACATTTTCCCAAAGCCGATAACTGACGGTTATAAAATGTCAACTCATGTATTTTCAAAGTATTTAAAAATTACTCATGTATTTTCTAAAAATACATGAATAATTTTTAAGGTCTGGAGCAGTGGTGCACAAACTGTGGGTCACGACCCATAGAATCGCAGACGCTTGTTGTAATTTGTATCATACTGCAGATGTAATTAAAAAATATAAACTATGTAATTAAAAAATATGCTTTAAACTTTTATTTACATATTTTTAATACTTTTATTTATATTTTTAATATGTTAGACATATGATATTGCTAAATAAGGTGTCAAACAGTCCTTCAAGGCTACATTGTTTCCATTCACTTTTGCTTATATGTGCGAGATTGGGTTTTCTAAATTAGTAGCTATAAATACCAAACAATGAAACATTCTCAAATATTGTACCAAATATTGAAGTAATATTATCTGAGCTTCAGGTTCACCCTTAATTTTTCTCTATTTTAGTTAAATATAATTAAATAAAGCTTATAATTTTCATTGTTTTAAAAGGAAGCGTATTGTAAAACCATTCTTTTTAAAGTTAATTTTTGATAATTTCTACCTAAATCTAAATAAAATGTAAATATATTTTAATATTTAAATATGAAATTTCAGTTTTATGAGATTTGGCAAAAAGCAAGTGCAGATGCTAAGACTTTTTTAAATTCTTATTATGCAAGGTACATATATACCCGAAATCTACAGTTCATGAATTTTTGAAATAGTTTCTCAGAATTTGCTTATTTCATTTTTCAATTCTCTTAATGTTTAATTTTTTTAAATTGCTATTACCAATAAATTTTCATTGGGGTCGCATGATTTTTATTTAAAGAAAATGGGTCACAGTCGAAAAAAGTTTGTGCACCACTGGTCTGGAGAACAAACGAGAAGTATGGACTCAAGAGCTTTTTAAAAACTTTTAAGGGCTGAGTTCTTGAAAGGACTGGACTGTACGAACCTTGGTTATCTAAATTAAAACAATCGAAGTAAGATTAATGTATTAAACAGGGGTTTTAACAGCATTTAAAGTTTCTAGATAACAGCTCGTCTTATTTTCATGATGGCATATCTTGAGCAGATACTAGACTTTGCCCATCCAAGTTGCGATGCTCTCGACAATCAATGGCCAGTTTGTGAATTACCCAAGAAAAATTGTGATTTCCCTTTGAAATGATTTTTTCTACTTTGATTAGACTAAAGGGATTTTCACAGTGGTAATGAGTTGCTGTACTGGTATGACCAGTGGCACACCCAGGATTTTTCTTGGGGGGGAGGGGGCGAGCGAGGTGAATGGATAAAAATATTTATAATGCAAAATCAATATTTCTACTTCTTTGGGGGGCGGAGCCCCCCTCCCCCGGGTGCACCACTGGGTATAACAAACTCCCGTAACTCCTTGACCTCAGCTACGCCAAACTTCTAGCTTTGGCCACTTTTTCGCATACAGTTCGCGAACTGGTAATTTATTGGCTGACACTTCG
The DNA here is from genome assembly GCA_907164885.2 of Dolomedes plantarius. Lineage (NCBI taxonomy): Eukaryota > Metazoa > Arthropoda > Arachnida > Araneae > Dolomedidae > Dolomedes > Dolomedes plantarius. The sequence goes on from OU015492.1 coordinate 13,193,823, forward strand.
CGAATTGGCCAGCCAAAGCCCAAAATAGTCGTAAATTCTTGATTATTTCGGGCTTTGGCCAATGCTTAAGTGGCCTTCCATTTCGCGAATTGGACAGATTTGAGCCGTTTTCTTTTTTGAAGTTGATATGTGAATAACGCCACCAGTTAGAGCAAGTTCGCCTCCTACTTTATATCACGCTCTTTAACTGTAATATTAATGTGAAATCGAATAACATATGAAGCGATTTAAAGTTTTATTTCATTTTGGCAGGATGCTTAATTAAATAGTAATAATTTAAGTTTTCTTCGATCTGTCACCCTCTGCAAGATGTCGCTAAATGTATGGGTTTTGAAAAAAGTGAAAAAAAAATTTACAACACAATATAAATAGCAACGAATACAAAAATTTATTAATCAAGAAAAAATTTCATTTAAAAACATAGTATTGCCGAGTGTCTTCAGTGACGCCCTCTTTTTCGGAACTGAGGAAGTGTGAAATCTCCAGTGCTTAATCGCTTCCATTTCTGCTTCACGGCCACAATGGTTATCGGTGGAATCAGAACATTTTGAACAAGCATTATTCAAAATTTTGGTGTCAGTCCCTACGACTAGTCGAAAGATTTTCGCATAAAACAAAAGTTATTTCCTTGAAGACAGAAACATGAATAAAGGTTTAAAATACTTGCAAGTTTTACAGAAACTTGCCGAAGACAGAAACTTACTGAAATTACTCAATTACTTTACAGAAACTTACTGAAATTACTGCACACGGCTATCAAAATTATTCTGGTGGTAAAATAGCTGATGAGTACGGAAAAAAAATGTGGGTTGCACAGTGCCAACCGAAGCGCCAGATGTCTCATCTGTTGGCTTCTATCTATCTATCTATACTAATAAAGGGACAAGTGGAAATCGAGAGATCATGTGACCGTAACTCATCCGGGTGGGCCACTCCTCGAAAAAAAAAAATGGCCGACAAATATACAGGAAAGGATGTAATTTTTTTTCTCATGAAAGTACATAAATGTTACATATTTGGAAAGAGCTTCAAAAACTGATAATTTTTTCTGCGTACACTTATTCTGTTAATTCAATAGTTTTAGAGATATTTTCATTCTAAAATCACTCAGTATGAGAAACCAAATCATCTGGTGTAATGGTGCTGCCATCTGTCGGCAGCGTCGGGAATGAAAATTGAAAGGAATTTATTCACTTGAATTTAATACATTTGTAGGCTTTTTCTTCTTTTGTGGGGCCCGAAGTACATAAATGTGTTACACGGATGGCTTGGGCGAAGCCCGGCTAGTTGCAAATACTCCCAATGTTAAGCTATAGGGAATTTTCCTAAATATGCTTCAGCAAATGTACGAGTTAGTTATGCTTTCCGTATTTTATAACAATCATTACATGAAAGTTTGATAAGGTCTTTAAAATTGTTTACTATTCAGTGAATATGTAAGTGTTTTTTCTTAGCTAAATATTTAACTTTTTTTATGACTGAACTGTTTTGCTGAACACATGTTTGAAATTTATAGGTAATCTAGGATTTATAGGTATCTACAAGGGACGACAGCCCCGATTTAGGAAGTGACTCAGAAAAAGTCGCAAATTTAAAATAGTCATGAAAAAATTTCGAATTTTATACCAATATGAAATCAGAATATTTCTTGTTTTCCCAAATTATGTTCAATCGAACGATCGTACGACGTTCAATTTCAGTACAATACCATCCCTGCGAAATTCCCGAAAACAATGTCTTTTCAAGTGATCGGTGTCTGTTTCGATTTATTTTCAAAATATTAAGCATAATTACGAAACAAGTAAGCTTTGTCAAATGTAAAGAGACGTTAAGTTAACATGCAACTCACATTTAAATAACTAACCATTATTTTAATGACTGAAAATTTTAACAGGCAACTTGATTACTAAATTCGGATTTACAATGTCCGCTCTTAACACGTATCTGTTTACAGCTGAAGAAAAATCACTCTGAAATATTTAAATAAAACTTAGAAAACAGGCTATAAATGGGTTGCTCAATTGGACAGTATTACGCTACAAGTAACCAACCCACAAAAGTTGATTTTAATAGCTGGTAGGGTGCACCACTCAGGGCCCGAGTTAGCCTAATTGGGGCCAGGGGCAAAAACTTCTTTGGGGGCCCCCCTCTGCTTCAGTACTTCAGTAATGAAGAACTTAATACTAAACTTTCTATTCGATTTGGGCCCCCCCCCTCTGATGTAGGGGCCCGGGGCAACCGCCCCGTATGCCCCTGCCTTAGTGAGGCTCTGGCACCACTTGATTAGCGATATGGGGGAACTTATTCTATACCAATTCTTTTATTAACTAGAGAGTCAACCATCGGGCACAGAATTGTTTAGTTTAATGTTTTGTTGAAACTCAGATTCAGGGTAGTGTGGATAAAAGAGGGAAGACAAACCTATAGCGAGAAACTGCAAATAGAACTACAAAGAAAAACTACATATAGAACTAAAACAGTTTAGATGCCAACACATATAAAAAGCAATTGTATATTTACCAGTGTGAGATTACAGAAGATAATAAAGAACATTCTTTTCTCATTTCGGTGATACTTTCGCTCTCCGTTGACAATCTCCTGAAATATCTGTGTTAGAAGGCGTTGGCCTAGGCAACACAGTTACCACATGTTCCTATGGTCCTATGGACCAGTGTGAGAAATCTTCACTCGGACGATTATCTCCATTACATTTGGGATGAATGTTTACCCGGTGATGACATCAAATAATAGCATGACCGGGTGCATTCATCGAGACGTAAGGAATACTTTCGAGTGTTTGTTACAGGTACACAGTTCAGTGTGCACTTATATGCATCTTGTCTCATGCCTGAAAAATAAATTTAAATCAAAGTTACAAATCAATTTAAATTTAAAACTTTGTAAGAAATGTCCCTTACTCTCACGGAATTTACATCAGTAACGCGTTATTCTGATTTCCGTCTCCAAACACTTTTTGAAATAAATTTGGAATCCAGCTTTTCGGGCACCAATGGATGGATACAAATAGCCTCATCGTCAGAGACGACAGAACTTGTGTACACATCCCCTTAAACCTGATATTTCTCTTAGGCATTTTAACCCTTATAAACGCGTGTAAAACTGTACGCGATTTACTCATACCACATTTTGTTAGATGTTAAAATACGATAATTTAAATAAGATTTTCTATACTAAGAAAAATATTCAAAATTGAAAGAGTAGGCATTGTCGTCATTCAAGTAAAATTCCTTTTATTTCTTTTTCAAACAGCGGCGATGCGCGTATTTTATGCGAGTACAGTTATATTTAAAAGTAATAGTAAGTGGTAAAGACCCTAGAGACTATCGGGACGTCAAATGAGACAAAAGCAGTGTCGCACCCAGGATTTAATCTTTGAGGGGGCCGAGTTGAACGGCTAAAAATATTTGCAATGCAAAATTAATATTAAAAATGCAATATCTATTTCTTTGGGGGAGCCAGAAACCCTTGGCCCCCCTGGGTGCGCCACACAGACAAAAAGGGCCCAATAAAAGGCCAGACTAAGGCAAAATAAACAAAAACATAAAAATATTTTGTATTCTTACGCTTTTCTGCTTTTTTGGACCTTAATTATTTTTTTTTCGTGGATCATTAGTCTTTTCTAATTTTTCACTTAATTCTTTTTACCTTGTAACTTAATTTTTTTTCCCTCTTAGGTTAAATTTTGTTTTGATTTCTATTATTTTTTTCTTTTATTTGCATTTTTTACCTTAATGTTTAATAATTTTCTTAAAATTTTATCTACTGAGCACTCGCACCTTGATTACATATAACTTGCTTACAGGTGACAAAGTCGACTCGACCTAGGTACTCCGCTTCATAAAACAAATTATGCGTTATAGAAATTGTTTGAAGCAACTGATGAATCCTTAGCTTGGATTCATCAGTAAGCAACTGATGAATCCTTAGCTTGGATTCATCAGTTGCTGGGGCCTTAAACTGGAACATCCTTAACTTGGAAACACATAAGATATGCAAACACTTGTTCGTAAGCACTGACGATACTTGCTATACGTACAAGCACACGGGATGCAGACGCATGAAAAAAAAAAACCTTTCAATAGTGTTTCGCATGTGATTGTCTCAAACTCAGCTATTCACACATGATCTAACGAGATCTAGAGAGTCACACCAAATGTTCCTTGGCCTGATGAACCATTTCATTAGTTTGAATCTAGATGTTATTTTATTGTGGCATTTAATAAGTTTTCTGTGTTGCGTTCACAAGTTTCCTGTTCGTTATAATAATAATCTTCCTTCGGATATTACGCTACACTGGGTCAGTACTCTTACTTCCTACGTTTTGCAGTGTTACTTCCTACGTCTTAAATTATCTTACTTCCTACGTATACGAATTTTTTTATATTTTTCGTGAAATTCTAAAACTGTGAGGCAAAGAGTTTCTTCAGCGAAGTCGTTTACGTTAAAGACAAACGATTCTGTGAGAATGAAACCACTTACACGGTTTTAATTCAAATTTGATCTCTAAAAAGCAAAAAATCACCAGTTTTGACTTTATCATTAATGTTGATATTAATGAATATGAGATACAGATTTAATTTTAAACAATTAAAAGCAATTAGTGTGGAAATTCAAATTCCAAGGAAAACTTCAGAGATACCTCAATAGATGGCGCTAATGCTCCACTTAATGGATTGTTGCTCAGTTAGCGCTTCAAAATTTGAACATTGGCGAAGTATGTAAAACACTAAACTCAGACGACACGGTTATGCAACAAGAAACTTCCCAAGAATTCACGTTTTTTCCCAAGTTTATCACAAGTTTAGTTACTTTTAGTCATTAATAGATGACAGTAGTAAGGGGAAAAGTGTCAAATTAACGATATTTAAGACCTCTCCTCGGCATTAATTAGCCCTGAATATGTAATTTTGAGATGTGCAAGTTTTGTGATTGTTGCACGTTACAACGTATTTTTTCTCGTGTTAAATCGAGCAGGTCAGAACAGTTTAACACGCAGGATTGTCTTTTATAGAAATCACTACGCTGTCCTAGGTATTTAAAAAAGGTTCTTTCGATTCTAAGACCCTTAAAGCTTATTAAAAAATTTGTGAGCTTAACTAACGTGTGTATACACATGTTAACCCCACAGAAAAAAAAAGGGAGAGAGAGACCTACTTTCGTCGTAGTGATTCCGCTACCCTTTCAATATGCCTTCCTCTCATAATGCATACAAAAATACTTGTATAACAATTAGAAATTGTTTGTATGTGTATGTATGTATATATATTTTATTTATTCAGTGGAAATTCTCTATGGCGGCAGTTAAAGTTCCGAAAAAAAGTGGCCGTCTAAAAGGTTACTTGCATAACATTGGGTCTACGGAGTCTAATCGGTTCATAGAGTTTCACTATGTATTGTTTTTTTTTTATATAAAACAAAATATGCTTAAAGATCTAGAGCCAATAGTTGCCTTCATTTCTTTTCAGAAATTTACGAATCGTCTGAATGATTAATTTCTGAATTTTCATTCCAATCGAAAATCTTAGAAACTGCAAATGAAAACGGAACAAAGAAACGGTTACTGTCTCAGCGTTTGCTAGAACAGTTTTGGTGGTAAATACTAGAGTACACGTCCACCCACCCTACTGTACTACACAAAACTGTCTAGTTTAATTTTCCATACCTCTTTTATACTACATTACTGGCATAATAATCGTTTCAGAAACATGAGGCTAGTGTTTTGATTTCAAAACACTAGTTTCCGGCCAAGCATTTTCTTCATTGTGTCCAGACTTCATAAGGGTCTTTTCTAACAGCATTTCTTGTATCCACCGTATATACCGGCTCGAATAAGTATACAATTGTACTAAAACGCTATGTGAAGAATCACATAAGCGCACAAGCGTTTAACTTATTACAAGAAACTTCCCTTTCAACACAATTTCGAACTTTCATAACGATTATCGAAAGGTTAATAACTTTAGCGCGATATCAGTGATTTCTAACCCAAAGTCACTGAAAATACGAAACTTCACTGTGTGTGGGGTGAACCTTTTACGCATATGAAAAAACGAAAACGCGTATCATCTCTATCCCAACTTCAGCTGAAGCCTATCGGAAGAAAATTATGTGCAATATATTAATACATAGTGCTTTCTCTATAAGGTTCACTGTGCTTTCTCAAATAAAGGTGTATATTTTTAGTACCGTGTTTTCACGTCTCAGGGTAAGAAAATAACTAGCAATTCAAAAAATACTTTGTTATATTAACAATTGATTCGCAAGTTTCTTAAAATTTCGGCCATGCTAAGTTAAGCCAAAATAATACTTCTAAAGAGGGTGGAATACGCCGTATCCCCGCGTACCCCCAGAAGAAAAAAAACCCTGTGTGTGCACACACACACACATATACATATATATATATATATATATACACATATATATACATACATATATATACATACACATATATATATATATATATATATATAAACACGGGTGTTTTTAAAGGGAAATAAGTGAATGAAGCTCTACAGTTTCAGAAAGATTACGTTATTTGGAAACATCCGCGGCGTAGGCGCGGGTTAAATGAAAAATTTCTAATGAATACCATCATTTTATCAGACCCATCCCCGCTTTCGAATTTTATTAACATGACTATTCCACTAAGATCTCAATGAATGTTTTAAAAAAATTTTTAGACTTCAGGTAAGTGGGACTTCAGGTTAGGACTGTGCGTAAGATTTTATTTGGAAGATCTGTCCATGTTCTAATGACAATACTGAACATTTTTTTAAATAGGGAATTGGCAAATTCAAAATTATTGTTCAAACTACTGGTACTAAGAAGCAGACTATTGGCGTCTCCCATAGTTCTTAAAAAGGAAAAAAATAAAAAGCAATAACGAAAAATGAAAAGAATCCCAATCTTTCCGCAACTTGACCTTAGCTGTAACAGTAATTTTAAAATGTAATTTTACTATCAGCCCTTTTATTCGCCTGATATTGGATGTCCCTGTTACAAACACTCTTGAAATTATTGCTCTTTGACATTTTGAACTGAGAAAAAACTGCTCAAATTCTGTGACTATTACTTTTGTGTAGTAATTAAATTTGTCTTACCACTCGATAAACTACAGCAACTCATTTACTTGTAATGAAAGTCGAGCACTTGTAATGAAATTCGTTGAGCTTCAAAAGAAAAAAATTAGTATTCTTCGCAAATGGGCAGTGTTCTAACTGACCAAGATGATCAGCCCATCCACCCACCAATTCCAATATGGCGCAATGCAAATTCGGCGCTTACATCAAAACGATTATGAAGAATTTTTTTTACATTATGATAACGGTGGCGTTTAATTTGAATCAATTAATGTAACCAAAGTTTTAAAAAATTAATCGCAAACGAACCTTCGCGCAACAAATTAGAGATCCGCATTGCTTAATTACTAACCAGTATAATCGGCCCCTCACAACAGAAGGTACAGATTCTATGTATCCACTATCTATAAATATTGTTGAGTGGAATAGTCCAAACGTCTTCGAATGTATTTATTTTAAAATTACATCATGACAGTAGCTGAACTCAACTGAAACAGTAGGGATCAAAAACCGAACGAGCCTCATGCACCCAACCTCAAATGCATTATTATCACAATCCTCGAATTGCCGCTACACAATCAGCAACAATCCTACCCTTAATTAACCCCCCAATCCAATCCTTCCCGACGCCAAGAATAATAAAGGTTACATAATCAACGTTTTCTGAATCAATAGTCTTCTGAATAACACTATAACATAATTTAGTTTTTATAGATCCGTCAAAATCATAGATAATTTTTAATCCCAGATACTTACTGGAGGAATCACGAGTATTTCCTCGGTTGTATCCCAGTTCTTAATAGTAATGAGACATGAAACTAAAACGCGGTCCTATTTCAGTTTTTCTCCTGTAACGTGTGTGTGTGTGTTTGTGACATCATTTCTGCATCTCATGCACTGTTATGCGAGATACAATTTATTGAACAATTCATACAGGCTTTACTTTTTTTTTAAACTTTCATGCTGTCAGGCTCTCTTGCTTCAAAATTAGGAAACTCTTCACAGTTACAGCTCACCCGCGCTTAAATCATTCATAAGTCCCGCGAATACTTTTTAAGTTTAAATATATGCGACAGATGGCGCTAGTTGTCTGGAAGTCAATGCAGGGAATTTTGAAATCCACAATGAAATGCACTGTTGAAACCAAATCGTTTAAAAAAAACTATCAGAATCAATTTAAACTTTAAATAATATTTGAAAATTTACCCAAAATGCAAATGATGTTACAAATTAGCGAACGAACAGGCACTCACCCTCTAACAGGCAATAACTACTAAATTATTTCAGTCATACTAACAAAAGATCACACTTGTCATTCATACAATAAATATCCTAAACTACTCCTGAAAGAAAAAATTTTTTTGGAAAGGCAAAAGCAGGCAAGAGTGTTGTCAACTTTATTTACAATTGTAAACTTACCTATCACTTTTGTGCTGATTTAAGCACTTAAGACAAAACTTTACACAAGATTTGTCAAAAAATGTATCGCATGAAACGACTTTTAGCTCATGGAGCTGTTTAATTTTCACGTGGCTTAAAGCCAACACAAGAACAACTGTGGTTGGCAGTTTCAAGTCTCTCGACAATGACCGTCGGCTGATGAGATTAGTCCTCAAAAAAAAGTTTGCCAGGGCTGATGACACTGCCAATCACTTAATTCTTCACAAGTTCTAAATTAAAAATCCAAATTCTTCAGCAACATTCATAGAGTATCCTTTCTTGAGAGAAGCGGTGTTAATACCTCGGAATGTGGATGAGTGTGGATCTAGTCATGATAATAAAAACACAGGACCAGGATCCCACTCACCCACACATCGCAAGGCCAGACAGATCAACAGGTATCGTATCCATGTGCAACTCGTCAGTTAGCAAGCGCAACATCCGAAATCACAGCAGCACAAATTTCTTCAGTTCTTCAAGATGGCGACGGAAGTTACAAGCCTCGCCAGTGTCCCGCCACTAAACACTTTTCTCGGCGAATGTTCGGCCAATAAGGAGGGGCCGGCAGCATTTAAAAAAACTCGAATCTCAACAGCGTCCGTGGTATGCAGAGTCAGAAAACCCCTCGGGCCATTTCTCCTCTCTCCGACCAACCGCCCGGCCAAGAATGCGCCAGAGAGTTGGGGCTCGCGATGTGAGCCACCGACGCGCGACCTACAGGCGGCGCCAATTGACTGTGCTGGTGCGAAGGCGCATGCGCAGGTTACGCCAACTTGAGATGAGCGCCGGCGCAGAAGGCAACCCGCGTCACCGTTGAAGCTCGAATGGCAGACGAGCTAAAGTTCCCCTAACAAACTTCCAGATACCAACCGGTTACGCGCACACGCTCACCGCTGGGTCTGAGACAATAGTTCTTGCGAAGTTAAGCGACCGGAGTCTCACTTGCGAGCCGAAAACACTATCTTAATGCCTAGCAGGAATGAGGAGTCGCCGGCCGAGAAAGCTAGCCTCGCTCGCGAGGTCCGGGAGTGCCAGAGGCCCGCGAACGCGCGCCTATGATTGGCGTAAGGTTCGAACGGGACCCTTGTCGAGGGTATGGGAAAGTCGTGTCTACTCCTCCTCCCCCAAACCGGTTCTCTACCGCACAATGCTCACTCGACGGGTTTTCTGCGCTCCGTTGAATGGCCCCACGCTTAATGGGAGGGGGTATTTTTTTTTAATATATACCTTCCAGACTTTTTTCAAAGATTAAAAATCGTTGCGCTAGGCACTGTTACCAATTTAAAAACTAACTTCCAAATAAGTTCGCCCCCTTACGAATTTGCAACTAAAAAAAATTACGTATTAATATAATAGTAATATGGCACTTAAACAGCCTTAATCTACTCTGAATTAAGAAATCCAGAGTAGATTCACACAACGGATGGGACCTTGCTGAAATAACAACCATCGCACTACACAATCCTACAAGTATGGTAGTACGACCACGAAAGTAGTCAGTTGTAATGAAGCAAGATTGTCCGAATGTCGATTTGAGTATAGAATCAGGTTTTTTGAAAGGTTTAAGAATTCAGAATCTATAGATGAGGAATATAATTGGATAATAGATAAAATTGATGGATAATGGGTATAATGGATTAACTTCCATAGCATTCAGCAATATAGGCGTAGCGTGCTTAACTTTTGGGGGGAGCACGAATTTAATTCAGTTAGGGCCCTTCTCAGCGCATTGACTGCCGAATGGGTCTTAAAATATGAAATATGATTTATTGAAATTCAATAACAGTTGAATTGATGTTTGAGTAATATTCAAAAGTTATACAATGAGAAAATTAAATATAACATAATATAAATAATATTAGAAAAAATATAGCATCGAATTTTTGTTATGGATCATATTGTTAAAAATTATGTTAAGGCTAAAGGCATAATCGGAATCTTCAGTTTCAGTTTAAAAATGCGGAAAACCTATTTTCTGAAAAGTTTTCTACAATTTTCAGATTTTAACTAAACTCCTGATAAAGTTTTTAATTCACTTAAGTTGGGGGAGGCACGTTCCCCCCGACGCTACGCTTATGTTCAGCAAGCAATGAAGTTTCTTTGGACATCAAGCACAGATTGTCTTTCAGAAACTGTCTTCTAGAACTGATAGACACGGTTCACTTTAAGAGCCAAATCAAATGTTAAACTAACTTTTTTCACAATTTGCTGCACCACGATTACTAAAATACTTTATCACTGTAAAAAATTCATATACTTACTGGAACTAATATGACGTTTTTAAAAGCTGAAATACAAAGTACATATAATCGCACGGCTGTTATCAGTCAACACCGAACTGCTTAAAATAATACGAAAGCCCTATATAAGTTATTAAATCTAATAATGAAAACATATCAAGCTTAAAATTGCTTAAGATCTTCAACTCAGTCCCCCGTTTCAAATCAATCGGAGATAGCTCTTAAAATAGGTGGCGAGATGCGCACAGCGTTGCCAACTCGTATTACTCATCCATAAACAAAATGCAAATTTTATTACTTTTGGTTTTGTATATTTTTTGTTAGTTTATTTTCATTCATACTGTCCTAGATATATTTTTAGATTACAGTTTCTGAACTCTTACATATTTACTTCTAAGCAGTATCTGCCTAACAATTTATATAATATAAAATTAAAATTTCCTTTAATACAGGTAGCTTTCAACAAATTTTTATTATACGCCATGTTGTCGATACTATAATCGATTAGTAAATATTCTTCGCACTTACTTATTTACGTTAAATCTTAGTTTTAATTTTTAATACTGACTGAAACTTTATGAATTTCTTATGAAATACATGTATCTAACAAATAGTAAGTAAATCTTTTTTACCTACTCATATTTCTTCGATTTTTTTATTCGTTTGTATTGATTGAAAAACAACACTTGATATTTGTCGAGTTTGAAAAAAAATTGCAAGCTCTTTCATATATCCGTATAATACTATTTACTGAAATGCGGGGACATCTGTAAATTATCACAAGTTATCTGTAAACGTTCTCTTTCGCGAAATAAACATTTAGTCACTATCGCTTTTACGCATACTACACATAAAGTTCAACGAACATAATAACAGATACTAAGTTAACATCGAATAAATAAATTTGATGATAATCAAAACTTTTAGAGCAGTTCAAATCTCAAAAATTATTGGCCAAAGTAATCAAATTACGTTGAATTTCTATTGTATTTTTAAAATTCTAGGTTTTAGGCGATACATAAGTTTGACATCGTGTTTTTGAGCGCTTATAAAACGAAACGAATTTTCCCTTAATTCTTATAACGATTACATATGAGTTTTTTTTTTTGCAAGTATACGTTTTCTACTGTTAATATTTTATAAGTCATGAAAATATTCACGCCTACAGCTACTAAGTTAACTTTCTTAAATTTAAAGATTTTAAAAATTGATTTAAAAAATCTAAATTTGCTGTTACACACCTGATGTAGGATCTTAACATCACCATAAACTGAACACCAATAATAGAACCTGTGCATCGGTTTATAAATATCGTAAAAAAATATAGTAAATTAAAATTGCACCATCTGTTAGATTATCATACTACTTATATACAGTACAATACATTAATTTGGGCGAAAATTAAATTTAGCTTGATAACCATGCATTTATAACTATGAACTCTTATTCATTTCCAACGATTTTTCATAAAATCGTAATTATTTGGATGCATTCAGTGGATAGTATAAATTTTAGTGCAAATATTTATTTTAATATTTAGTTACAAAAAAATTATAAACAGACACACAGGTTTAATTATTGGTTTTAATATGCACAAATATTACCATTTACTATTATTACCGTGATTTATTTAGTTAATAGCTTTAAATGTTACATAAATTAAGGAATCAAACTCAAATCCAATGAGTATTTTAAGCAGCCTTACTCGGCTAATCAATGAAAAAGATTGATGCTTGAAAATGGAAATGACTAACTTATACTAAATGACAAATTTGTTAGATGACACTATTATTTTAAATTTAAGATTTTAATATGTAATTAGTGTGCCAACTAGCTCAATATCTCGCTTGAAATAGTGTCGAGATCTTTTAACTAAAATTCAAAGGTCATTTCTGACATTAACACCGATGACATCCAGAAATTTTCTGATTGTCATTAGAAGAAACTATCTGACAGAATTTTCAGTTCCACTGAAGAAGCTTCATATTTGACAACTGAATGATAAAGATTCAAATGATATACACTGGATTTTTTTTAATATTGTTCGATCTAGCTTTTAAAACAGGTGTTCACTATAATAGTAAAAGAAAACGTTATAAATTAAGAATTACGAGTTTGAAATGCTAATCAAGTTACTATCTAAAGTAACCTGATGGAAAGCCAAAGCCTGATGGAAGGATTATTTCTACAAATTACAAGACATCCATAATTTAATTTAATTCATTAGTAGTATATATTAATGACATCTGACAAATCCTCATTGTTAATAAAAAATTAAGCTTTAGGAAAATACTGCGAAATGTCAAAGGAAAAAAGTAGCTAGGGTTTGAGACTATAAAGGTCAAACTTTCAAAACACTCGAAGCGTTAACTCACAAAAACAAAAAGTCCACATGAACTGTTTCATAATAAATTCTCGGCATTTTTAATTAAAAAATTAGGATTATTTCGTAAATCATACATTTCATAGCCAGTGTCTGAATCGGTCCTTTTTCAAAGACTGAATTATAACAATTTCCTTTATGTATGACCTTTTATATAAAATAGTAAAACATCTTAATTTACCGTATTAATCTTACATACTATACAACAAAACACGCTTTTCTACTAACTATTCAACTGATCAGGTCGACTTAGAAAATTCTTGACTACAGACTCGGGATGGGGGCCCCCATCACTGATGTGGGATTAAAATTTCCAAAATTGACAAAAAATAATCATGAATCATTGTGAAAGTACCATTTTACCAAGAATTGACTATTTGAAGTGTAGAAGCCTAGAACATTATCAAACAAAAAGCAATACAACTTCATTAAAACACCTATACAATGCAACCAGAAAAACTTATCTCTTTTATGGGGCGGTGAAAGGCAAAGTGGTGTAAGTCAAAAGAGTTTAACTGCAAAAACTACAAAAAATTCCACCATAAATTGAACAAATTATAATTCATAACAATTATTACAATATTGCAAATAATCACTATTTTCAATTCCACTATAAATTGAACATGGAGATTACATATTTGTCCCCAAATGAAAAAAGTTGAAAATGTGACTTACACCACTTTGCCTTTCAACGCCTCATATACACAGTAACATACGTATGAACTATACATATGAACCAATCAAATTTGAAAGGATATATATAAAAAATTGCTATTAAAAAGGTAAAATTTTAAAAAATTGAATTGGGAATTTTTTTATTTTAAAAGTTAAAAATTTTGGGGGGCCCCTAGGCCTGGGCCTAATGGAAAATCAGGGCCTGCAACTGATATATTCTTAAAAGTTAAGGAACATTTTTGTTAGTACAGTAGAGTCCCGATAATCCGAAACCAAAAGTCAAAACCGAACTTCGGTAATCCGAAACCAAAAGTCAAAACGAACTAAGGTTACAATAAAACTAGTTATACTAAGTAATATACAGTATATTTCTGAAAATTACAAGAAAATTCAAAGTTAGACAACAGTAGTATAATAAAGTAGGACATAGTAGAATAAACAACTAGTGTTCATGTTTATGCTAAACTGACACTAACAATAACAACGCACCTCTCCAACTGTCGAGCACTGTGACGTATTGTTAGAACATCTTACACTCTGCTGTACTGTACTAGGCAGCATTTAGTTCTCTTATCACCCATTTCGTCCAGAGATTTGGTTATATTTAGACAGACCTTACAAAATAAAAAGTGTAATCACACGTAATATGTAATATTTATGCAATCATACGTTACTATGTAATTTAAGAATGATTTCGCTTAATCCGAAAAATTCGTTAATCGGAAGTGTCTGGTCCAATTCATTTCGGATTATCGGGACTCTACTGTACATTGATTTTAAGGGCTGATTTCAAGATTATACTTATTAATAAAACTAAAAAAATTCAAGCCAAAATGGCGTAGAATTTTATTTATTTAATGACAATGTTCAGGTCTACAATGTTAGTAACGATCTAGTTTGTAGTTATAAGATGGGATTTCATTTAAGCCGTGTCAAACGTAATTTGATTGCAGAAAGTATTGAAGAGGGTATTTTTCTTTATCAAAAAATACAATTCAGCTTTTCAATTCGAGTTTTACGAGATCAATTTTTTTTCAGAAATTTTCACATAAAACGATTTGCATATTTAAAGTGATGCAATGCTACTCCAATAGTTTTACTTAATGAATACTGTACTAGATTTTAAAAAAATGGGCAATTTCTTCTAAATAGTTTTATAGTTAATAATAACATTTTCAAATAATTGCAATTTGACAAATTGCAATCATTTTGCATCATCAATTGCAAGCATTTTGTCAATTTCAAATTTGACAAAACAATATTTCATTTTAAATGGTAAAAGAATTTATTTGTTTATATTAAAAGTATTTACTTTATATCAGTGAATGCTCTAAATTTTGTTAACTATACCCCGATGGCATCTTTACATTCAAGGGAAATCAGACTGCTTCGATAGGAAAAACTTCAAATTAGCCAAACTCTTGTAATTAAGTACAAGTTCGGGATGGTTACCACAAAATTCTGATACACAATTAATCACTACATTTCGCTACTATTTTAAAATTTACATGCAATTTAGATCTCGGCATAATCTGTAGGATAGAAAAAGAAAATCACTCTCTGAAAGAATACAGGCGTAAAGGTTGACTTACCCCGTCCATGTGGATGTACCATGCACAGCGAAAATCTTTAAATGGCGAATTGCACTGTCCAAAACGTTTCAGTCTCATCTTGCTGCTGGAAATCAAAAATTAAATTAGTAAATAGTTATTGCGATAATATTCAAATTTAATGACCACAATGAATTCAGCAAAGCTCTCTGGTAGTTTTTCAAAAGCCCTAAAAATGTAAAAGAGCAGAAACAAAATTAAATTCACAATTGACGAGTATAAAAAACGGAATTCATTTTCCTTGCAATACTGACATTAATCATTCAAGAAAAAGGGAATTTCAAAAATTTTGATAACAAATAATTTGACGCTAATGACGCTAATTCCCGTAACTAAATATAGAGCCTGTCGCGTGTCCAAAGAACCGCAGAAATCGTAAACGAACTAATAGGTCTACGAAATATCGCTTTAAAGTAATTGAAATAATCAAATGGTGCTATATTAGGTCAAGTTTCCTTGAAGGTTTGTTTCGGAATTATCAACTGGAATTTCTCAGCAAGCGGCCTTCATTGAGAAAGGTCTAATTGGCGTGTTGAACGAGAACAGCATGCCAGTGAGTTAGAAAAGATACTTACCCAAGTGTACTCTTGGACTGTCGGCGGACAACTGACTGCCCACCTGAAAGCCTAGGCCATATCAAGGGGGCGAAAAGCCCCCAGGTTCTGTTCTCCGGACCATTCTGGACACCCGGATTTACGAATTCAAAGTCTCATTGGACTACGCTGATCAGCCAAAAGGGGTAGACAGCGAGGGGTCAGGGGTGACCTTGGCGGACCAAAGGGAAAACTACTCTTTATCTTCATACTACAAATACTTAACCAGTTTTTCAATGGTAAGGGTTACCAGTTTTCAGAAAATTCTCCTGTTTTGGGAAATGGAACTCTTAACTTTTATTCACTTTTAACAACCTTGTATTTAATTTTTGATGAATTTTCGATGAATTCTGACTCAACGGCTAATTTATTTGCAATTTAACACTATCCTTCTCGTATTATCTAAAGAGTTTCTGCAGAGAAGTTAATGATAGAATATATTTGATCTTAACTAAGACATTTTTAGACATTTTATATATTTTTTCGCATATTAGATTACTTTCAATTACCACTTGTAATAACCCTCCCTTTTTTTTTTGGTTTGTTAATAAGCAAAAAGAGGGTTATACACAGGACACAATAAATAAGATTGAAAAATATACAGTGAAACGTTTTAAAATATTGGTTTATTTCGGTGTATCAAGGAAAAAATTCGAGAACAGTGCAAGACTTTAACTAAACAAAAAATTAATACCTAATTTTATAAGGAAATTAAATTAAGTATGAGATAAAATTGTTGTCCACAAAAAAATACTCAGTCGAATGATTTACAATTGCCGAATGGGAAAAAAACCAATAATAATGCTCGATTTCATCTGACAAAATTAACCACGGGTAATGGAAACGAATTAAACATCAGATATAGTTGTTAAACCATAAAAATAGTCAAAAAGGAGTAGTTTAGAGGAAGGAACACCAACCTCCGAGGACTGAGAGCTACCAACAAATTCGCAAGCATACGTGGGACATTTGACCTACCGAAAGCATGCACATCGGCAATGTACTCTGTACCTCACGAAACATAAAGAATATGATATACCGCAAGTAAAATTTATTTTAAGTTATTTAGCTGGGATGTTTGGCATTGCAGCCCTTACGAGAAACTTGACACTCATTTATAATTGAGTAAAGCCTCATAAACAGGTGCAAATACAAATTTCGATGCGCTCTCCACGTGTTATCCTATTGGAGTCGTGCTTTCGTGTCTGGTTTTTATGTTTTCCATGTAAATACTATAAAAATTTAGCTTCAAGTAGTTATTATTAAAAGGGAATATGTAACGAAACTAGTTTCCAGCAACTTAGAAAAAACTCCCCAGAGTACGATCACATGTACCTCTTTAACGTACGTGTATTTCAGAGACCAATAAAACCATATTGCAAGTCATCTTCATATCCCGTTTTTACATTAAACTGTTTGTCTACTGAAGTATAAAATGAATTCCTGTATAAATCAAAATCGACTAAAGTGACACATATCCCTTTTAATAATAACTGATTCAATTCTAGTTTGGGATTTATTCATACTCGTCTTCAACAATAAGAACTAATACCTGTGACATTAAATAATTACGTTAGTCCGAAGAGATTCTAGGAATAGGCCCAGCAGGCATTTATCTGACCGAGGTGCGAAGTCTCAGGGAGCATTAAAAACTGACGAGTGAAACACACACAGTGGAAAAAATAATTTTAAACTTTAGTCTTCCTATAATTCGTAGTTGCAAATATAAATTTACAGGAACTGCAAGTCAATCAAAAACTGAATATTAAAGGATCCTACATTTATGCCATCGATTCACTATGAATGGCATAAAATTCGGTAAACTTTTTGATAATTTTAATTCATTTTTTAATGTATTAAAACAAATTGTTCTCTTTGTTAATGGTTTATAATAACAAGGCTACATATGCATATCCTATTTTTAATATTTTTACCTATTAAAATAATGTCATCATTTTGTAAATAGCTTATAAGCTTTCAAAATTATGCTGTTTTTAGATATTGTTTTGTAAACTAGACATATCGCACCCCGGCAAGAAGAGTGACACAACTCAAAAATGCAGCACTTAAGA
Source organism: Dolomedes plantarius (assembly GCA_907164885.2). Classification (NCBI taxonomy): domain Eukaryota; kingdom Metazoa; phylum Arthropoda; class Arachnida; order Araneae; family Dolomedidae; genus Dolomedes; species Dolomedes plantarius. Next base: position 13,211,936 of record OU015492.1, read on the forward strand.
AAAATCAACTTTAAAAATATTATACAACTTGAACTAGCATTACAATAAAACAAATGCAACTGCCTTCAGGTGGACAAATTGCGAGATAGAGATGTGTCGCTTTTCGTGCACGATGGGGCACTTCATACATATTTTTCGATGACATAACCTCAAAATTGCCATTTTTTGATTTGTATCACTTTTCTTGCCGGGGTGCGATATATATATAGACAGGGCCCGAATTTGACCCAATGGGGCCCTGGGCAAAGCAGACTTTGGAGGCCCCCTCCAAGGAAAGATCCAGAGGGGGGCACGTGCCCCTCCCAGGACCAGATTTCCACATGAACACGTGGGACACTCACCCAGGTCCCCCATAAATTGGGACAGGAAATTCAAACAATTTTCGACCACACAAGTCAAAAATTTGAAAATAATAATAAAAATAATAATAATAAGTGTTAATTTATTAATTTACTTTTTAATGTTAATAAATAAATTCATGAAATTTTTTTGAAATTCAAAATTGATCACAGTCTGAAGTTATTACCCCCCCTCCCCCCAAAAAAAAAATTAAACCAGAAACACTTATGGATGTAAGTATGCTTTCACTATAGTGGGTACACTGTGCCCCACCCAGGATTTTTTTCTGTATCCGTCACTGTCCCCATTACACCATTAACCAAAAACCAAATTTTCAAAAATATGTACAACTTAATACTAAATAAGGGGCCCTGGGCAAGTGCCCCACTTGCCCATGCAGAAATCTGGGCCTGTATATAGACATAAATTTACCGCGTATTTTCAATGCGCTCCCCTCTGTCACAAGATGCTATATGCACTCCTGCTCAATCGAATGAAATTAAACCTAATGTCTTTAATCGTACTTACTCTTTGGGCATCCATAATTTGCAGAGTCGTTGGCTCCATTGTGGGCCAAGAATTATTAAAACCAATGCAATAAAATAGCCTCAGTTACACATCCAGGATTTTTGGTTCTGAGGGACAATACTTCTGATAGGGTAACATCCTTCGAATATTGTTTTGAACTACTCCTCGTGTGGATTTCTCTCATTCTGTTTACAAATGAAAGGGTTCCTTCTGCATGTCAAAATCATGTCGTCAGAATCGGTAAGCTAAATAAAGATTGCACTTAAATCTGTTGAAAACGCTGTAGATAGCAGATATAGATAGCAAACCCATTGAAATACGATCTACTGCATTCGAAAATATTTTTTTCCATTTCGCAAACTCTACTCTTACCGAAAAAAAAAATGAACAAAGAGTTGTTTTAAAAGCAAATTCACAGAGATAATAAGTAATTTAAAAATAATTGTAAGTGTAGGTTCATCAACACGTGTAGAAAAACCTATTTTTCCTCTTTAAAAGTTTGAACGCTCTGTAGGCTTGTTCAATATTTTTTGGTGTATTTCGCCGCTTTATCTCTTGTTGTAGAGCTTGTAATCTGTCATATTATTTGCCATAATAATAAAATGGAATATCCGACACCTGTAAAATCAATGCTTTTTTTTATGTAAACATGTTAAATTTCCGAATTTTATAAAACTTTGTCGATCATGATGGCCTGAATTTTGAAAGATACTTTTCTTAATTTTGCAAGTAAGAGGAGTTTCTATTTCGAGTTTTCGAGTATTTTTTTTCGCATATTGAGAGGCGCATTTTTCTATTTCGTGATTATTTGGATACTTCGATACCAGGGTCGAGTCACGCGATTGACATGCTTTCAAAATCGGCTTTAAACTGTAGGACATGATCTGTTTAATCCTTGTGTTTCAGATGATGAGTTCTCCAAAAGCGATCAACCAGCGAGTAAACAGTATGTCCTACTGTTTAACAAAGATTTCCTAGGCCATACTGATGTAGACTTTAAAACTTGGTTCAAATCTAGGTACACGACTGATATTGAATATCTTCGAAATGCAGGAGCTATAGGCAATTAGCTATACATCCGCAGTAGCTCCCCTAGCACCGAGATCGGCCCAGGAATTGCAGTTGCGACCGATTTCCTATGGTCCTATGGTAGCCCCGAGATTAAAAAAAAAAAATTAAATCCCATAGTATTTTGAGTGTTACTATACATTTAATTCTTAGAAATATATCGTTGAATCTAAAATGAACTTTTACGAGTAGCTGTGTCTGGTTTAAAGATGTTTTGAGAATTTTCTCTAAAAGATTCACCACGTATATATATATATATATATATATATATATATATATATATATATATATATATATATATATATATATGAGCTGAAAGGGTTGAATTATAAAAAATACGTCAATTTTGTTTTCACATGAAATCGAGAAGTTTACAGAATCTTTTTTTTTTACAAAAGTAGCTATGGGAAAATTTAGCGTTGAAGATTATTTTATTCCACTTTACAGAAGCAGAGTGTACTTGTAAAAGCTATTATGTCAGTTTCATTCAATATTTGGAATTTTCTAGCATAATGTGAGAAACTTTTGTTATGTTTGTTTATGTGAGAACTACTGTTTTTCTTAGGGGCGAAAATTGTAGATTTTCTACTTTAATAGAAAGTTTAAATCGACGTATTGAAGATTTATTGCTTTGATGAATAGTTAACATCGAATTTAAAGTGCGGTTGACTTTAAATGGAATTCTGGATGTAAATTTGCAAAGGTAAATTTATTTGGCATTAACTGAATCATAAAGATTTGTGTTGAAATTCTATTTGTATCGTAGATGTATGCTGACGGGCGTAATATCAGTTTTGCGGATTCAACTTTAAGAAAAAGGAAAAAAATAGAAAAAGAAATAGAAGTTAATGCTACTGCATTTCAAATTAAATTTAATTTGCATACGATGCCTCCTCTTACGATAATCTACTAGTGGCTCATAAGGATATTATATCTAGCTCTTGGTCTACATATTGTCAAATAGATTCTAAATTTTATGTAAATTGGATTTAAATTTAAAATTATTAAACTCTAAAATACTTTCATTGCTGAGTAACACAACAAATATGATGCTATTAGGGATTCATAAATCATATGAAAAATAATTTTAAAATTCATCCAAACTAGTAATATTTGTCCGCGGAGTTGGGGATAATTTTTTCGGCTTCAGCATCCAAAAAAATTGTTACCAAATTTCTGAATGCTTAAAATGTTAATGATTAATGAACCATTTACAGTCTTCTTGTTTTTTTTCATCTTTTAAACCGTTGTCGCAACTACTGTTTAAGATGATAAAAAAAACCTAAAGAAAGTTGCCAACAACTTTCAACAATCGATTTATAGTAACTTTCACGGTTGGATTTATAATGCTTTATAGTCATTTGATATTTGCTATCACGGGTAGCCATTTTGTCTTTCCTGGGTGACCCGTGGCTAGAACGAGACGTTTGATATTCGGAGAACACCATGTACCGGAAATGCAGAAGTGACATTATACGGAAGCGAAGTGTCTGACAATAAGGTGGAACACTTCCTATTTCATTCAGATTTTTTTATGTCCTCGTGTTTGCGGATATAAATCCAGTTCAAAGGAGTGAATTGCCTTTGCCATTTTGTTGGAAATTTCGGCGTCCGAGTGTATGTGTAACGAATTTCCTTTAGGAGGAGTTGCAGTTCCAGCAACCCTTGACGGTTGAAATTCTTTTACTTTACAAGACCCCTAGATTTAGGGGGAGGGTGACCTTCAAAGTCCTCTGTAGGTCACTGGGACACAGACAGACCGTCGACGCCAAGGTCTGTTTTCTTCTGCGATGGTCAGTCTCCCCCCCCCCCCTTAAGGGGCTGGGATTTGAATGGTCCCCTTTGAGGAAGGTTTCCTTGCCACCGGGTGCCATGTTATCAGGATAGCCCGTCTACTCTCTTACCCTAAATCCTTTGTTCAGAATTGGCACAAACTACTATTGCAGCTGGGATATGGAACAAACCTTTAATTTTGAGCAATATTTCTGGGGAAAAAAATAGATGGTCATTTATTTTGTCAACAGAGCTACAAGTATAATGACCTTATGCACTATTAAGTGTAGTAAATTGGATATTTACAGCTAAAACTCCATAAAGATACGCAGATAAATGCTTAAGTGTAAATTATTTTAAGTATATCTTGGTAAAGAACTAAATTAATGATTCGATTTCCGGTAATTTATGTTAATTTTCACACATTATTACTAAGTGCAAGTAAAAATAGCAAAAAATAAATACTGCTACTAAAAATAACTATTCTGATCTACGTTTAAGAGGTAAGCTAATCAGTATACTACATTAACAATGTTCTTGCGTTGAAAAGCTAATCCCGATGCCCCTGGTATGATCTTTAGGTTTTTTTTATCCCCCCCCCCCCTGAGTGAATCATAAGTATATCAATTTCCGTATTTTCAATATTTTTATTTGATTGATATTTGATTATTTTATTAATGATATTTGATTATTTTTTAATGTTTAATACAGTCAATCGCCTTTACAAGTCGTGGGCTTTGGGAGTGCAAAACTTCTGCAAGCAGAAAATCTACGTAAATCTCTACCTACCTCCCTTAAATGTTTATAATGTTGATCCTATTTAACACGCTCTAAAAGAATAACATTTGTATTTCAAATATCTCTGTATGTTTTGTAAATTCAGAACTACTTAATGTAGGATAACTTACACACTATGGGGCAGGCAATATAAAACACATATATTATTCGATGAAATAATTGCGCAGTATATAAACTATATTCTTAAATTTTACGTAACACAGTTCATTATAGTATTCCACACTACAGTGTTTAAAAATGTACATATACATACTAATTCTTTTTTTACACGATTTTGAAATAACACGGTCGAAAAAAATATTCTAATACTTTTTCTACACGATAAAAGAAATGTCAATATTTTTGCCTTTTTTTTTCATTCTGCATAATTTTTTTTCATAACACCTGCAGTAATCCCAAAACTGAACGTGCAAAAAACTTTTTAATCAGATCTGAAATCTTGTATGGCACGCTACAAAGAAATTTTCAAAGAGCCACCTGATAGATTCACAAAGATCTATTGCACAATTTATGACATCCAATCTCAGTCATCAGAAGTTTTGTCTGAAAATGAGAAAACTTATGAAACTACTGTACAAGTTTCATTGGACAGAAGCGATTCGGAACACAAAAGGATGCGATTAATTCTAGATAACTAATCCCAATAATAAAGTATCTAATCGTACATTTTTAAAAATTGTGTTCATGTATTTGTGATTTATTTTTCAATTTAAAATAAAGCTTTGATTCATTTGAATTTCGAGAGACTGCCATGTTTTTATGTTTTTTTAAGATTGCTAAGAATATGATTTAATGTTTAATGCATACAATTGGCACAAATATCAAAATAAATAAATAATTTGATTTAGTTTTTCAATTATTCATTAACTAGATAGTACCCATCAAAACTTGACGGTAAATAACTGAACAGTTCCAATAAAAAAAGGTTCATAACCTTGTTAAAATATTAGAAATTTTTACAGAATATTAGCTGTTTTTCTATCCGATGTTATAATTAAAAATGTAGTAAAAATCCGAGTTTATAATTTAAAAAAGCATGCTTACCGCTGATTTTTCAATCCGACTTGCACAATCTAACTAATATGCTATAAATATGCTATGTATAAATATATTAAGCAAAAATAAAATATATAAACTAAAGAAAATCAGATTAAAAAATCATACAAATTACTCACGTGCAAAAAATTTTGCAGTCTTTTTAGGCAGCGCTGCAATCGCGTTTCAGAATTTTTTTTTATTTTCATGAATTTTAAAGCCGTATACACGTGCATTAAATAACAATTAACTTACCCTACAAATTTGTTAAACAAACGATTTTGGTGTTTTTAATTTCTGTTTATTATTGTATTTTTGCACGTGAGATTAATATAGGCTGATATATTTGTGATGCGGTCGCTCCGGATGCGTTACTTGACAGAGGCATACAGAGAACACCGCAACTATTAGGGGAATTTTTAAATTTTTATATGTATTTTATAAACAAAAATATGTCGTTGAACATATCCATCATTTTACCATATGCCCTTTGTCTTTTTTTTTACACGACACAGTCCGGAACGCATCCTCCGTGTAAAGAAAGGATTAGGTATATTAGTTTTGAGGTTAAGGCTGCAAAACTTAAAAGGAAAAAAATTAAATCTGTTTAATTATTAATGGAAATCAATAATTCAACAGGATAAAATCCCACGAATTGGATAAAAAATGAAGTCGAATCTTCTCTGTAATAAAACATTAAAAAAATTTCTTAGTAACCAAAATAAAGAATGCGACTAAAAGCGTATTTACTCTTGTGGATATTAAGATGTTTTCGTTTATAGTTTTATCGTTCTCGACGGGTTCTTTGAGAGTACTTCTCTGTAATTGCCATCAAAAGAGTGAGTCATAGAAGATTAAGTGCAGAGCTTACAAACGTTGAAGTTACATTTTTGGCCAATAATCAAAGATTGCACGTTATTTTATACCTCAAAAATAAATGTAAAATTCAACTCTCGCCGGCAATTGACGTGATATAACTTGGAGGAATATTAAATTACGAAGTTTGTGAAAGGTTCAGTTGTCTACACTGCGATGCCTACGACTTATACATATCCTTAATATGACACCTCTAGTGACACGTGACACGGAAAGAGGAGAAAATTTTACGGAAAATTTATTTTGATCGCATTTTGATTTTTAGTTAAGAAAAAAAAAAGTGATACCCAGTGAGTGTACGTCAAAAGTGTTACGAGAATGGGCTCAGATCGTCAAGTACAATTTATAAAATTTGCTAAAGATGAAAGATTTAAAGGGCGATTTAGTTATAGTGTTTCAAAAAGAATCACCCGATTTGAAATGAGTATATTATGAAAAATATTGAACATAGGAACTTAAAATTAATTTTATATTACATGGCTAATCATAAAGTTTTTTTACAAACCAAATTAAATTAAAGCTGCTCAATATGCCCACCTTTGGATGCACGACATATGTTTATACGGTAGGAAAATTCGTCCCAAACTTTTGCGAGCATGTCTGCATACACTGCTTCGACGGCTGTTATGCGTTCACACACAACCCGTGTCTTGGAATTGTTTATACCAGAGGTGGGGCACGCGCGGCCTCCGTGATCTTCTCTTGCGGCCTTCATAAAAGCTAGCACTTGTATTAATTAATATTTAATTATATAGATTACAACAATTTCCAAATCAATAGAATTAAATAAAGAACGGCATGAATGTATGTACAGTGTCGGCCAAAATAAAGTTGACATTTTGAAATTGTTGTCTAAAGTCGCTACAATTGTATATTTATCCAAATGAGCTTCGTTTACCTTGATTGTATGATACTTTAACTACACGTTATATGTAATTTAATGCTCAGAGTTCCTTAGCAATACTACCAGACATGTTATATGATCTCTGCACAAAAACTATTTTCTTACTATTATTGTTGTGACTGACTCCATGTACGTTAAAACATATTATTTTTTCTGCAAAAAAAAAAAAAATAATAATATTAATTAATGATTAATGTTGTAACAAGTTTTTATCTTTATGTGAATACAAAAATATTTTATATTGTAACTTTTTATGTCAAATAATAAATAAATAAGGACTTAATTTTTTTTGTTATTTTTCTATATAATGCACCAAATTGTTAAAACTATATCTAACTATAATAATTTCATAAAAGTTGCATTTATAGGTTCATCAACTTATGCGGCCTCCTTTATTACTACCTAATTTACACGTGGCCTCTAATGGTAAAAAGGTTCCCCATCTCTGGTTTATACCATCGCCTAATGCTCTAAGACAGTGGTTCCCAACCCGTAGATGTCTACGGACCACTAAGCCAGAAATTGAACCATGTGCGGACCACCACCATCCCCCACCGACTTGAGGGGGGAGGGGGCACCTTCCGGGGGGTATGGAGGGTTAAGAAAATCCCTCAAGCAGAAGGGACACAGTATTAACGTATGATATTCTAATAATAAAATAATTATATTAAACTTTTAAGAAATTTTATTGCAACACCTGATAGTCATCGGATATATTCCGCCCATCTAGTTCAGCGAACATTGCTTTCAAAATCCCCATCTATTTGGAAACTTTTTATATGTGGTGCCGGACCACTCCAGAGGCTCTAGCGGACCACCGGTTGGGAACCACTGCTCTAAGAGGTAGGAACTTCAATCTACCGGGGTTTTGTTGACGAAAATCAAGCTGAACAGTTGTTACGGACTCACACTTCGCAAAGCTTAGAACACAAAATGATTTCTATTGTGCAGTCGCCATCTTTGCAAACACTGAAATGGCGGGCGAAGGAAGAGCGTTAACGCTACTTGTCGGCAACTGCGTGAAACTCGAAATTTCCCTTTTTCTTCCTATATATTATTCGATCAAAACGTTGAAGGTTGAATAGGTATGATTTTTTAAAATCGGATGACTCTTTTTGAAACACCCTGTATAAGGTGTGGTGCTCTGAAAGGGTGAGTTTTAAAAGGTTTCTTTTAACAATACTATTTCGTTCTTCTGAACAGGCTTCTTGCATACCTCTAGTTCTAGGTAATAAAGGACTAGTCAAGATCATATAACATCCTATAATCCACCAGTCATTTATTTTTATACGCAATGCAGAAACGATATCTGTCTAGGCATCACATTTTGATCCTCTCCCCTGGACAGATAGGTTGCTATGATATCCAACGGACCCAGAAAATTCACCCGACCGCTTTCCCTCTTAGACACGGCGATTTTGGAGTGTCTGTACAGGAGTGCATAGTGACCGAAGCTGAAACCCAGTTGACCATTGTAGTGGAGTCCACTGGATTGATAACGCGCTGCGTTGTACGGATGAATGAAGCTCTCTTCTAGCCACTAGAAAATGCACATGGAAGCTTTTTCGCCTCCCCTTCACGTATGCAGGGGAGATTCGTCATAGTTCAAAACAAGGTTCTATTTCATTAGATTTAGTAGGAATTAAATGTTATAATTGAAATCAATGTGTGTTCCTGCAGTGCTGGAATTCCTTTATAAAAATTTCAAATTTAAACCCTTTGTACATTTTTTCTTCCCAACAAATATTAATTTTTTCATTCTGAAGTTTTCTTAACGTACATTCTAAGATATCCGTTATTAATATGTTATATTATAACTCTTGAGGACATCCTCTTTTATAACTTTTCAATAATTTCATTAATGTTACACGTTCCTTTCGTAAATGTATTACTTCTTATATCCAATGAAGTCTTAACTTGAAAAAAGGCCGGGGGTTGGCATTTATTTGGTCCAGAGCCTGTGAGTTCGAATCCCAATGTTGACATGGGTGTTTGTGGCTGTCTGGAATCGGATTTAAACTGTATGTCTTGGTTTAATTAACCCTTGTGTAGCAAAAGTCGACCGTAGTTCTCTAAACCAGTAATGCGCAAACTTTTTTCGAACCCACTTTATTCAAATAAAAAATCGCTCGACGACAACCCCAGCCCCCCCCCCCCCCCTCGCTTAAAATTTTTTTGGTAATAGGAAAGGTTTTTTTTTTAAATTTAGGAAAATTTAAAAAAAAAAAAACATAGAAAAATGAAATAAGCAAATTTTGACAAACTATTTTAAAAATCGAGGAACTTTAGATTGTGGGTATATATTTACTTAGGGATTGTGGGTATATATTTACTATAGTAACAACAAGAAAATGGTCTCGCTTACCTTCTTCACTTGTTTTTGGTAAATGTCACGTGACTAAAACTTCATATTGAAATATTAATGTGTATTTCTATTTCATTAAGGCAAAAATAAACAATAATTAAAATTAATAGAGAGTGCAATTTCAAAATTATTAGCATATTTACAGCAAATTTTTTAATTAAATAATTCAATATGATATAAATTTACTTCCAAGTATCCCCGCAACCCCTCCAGTTATCTCCGCGATCCACAGTTTGAGCACCACTGCCCTAAACCATCAAACCTCAACCCGAAAGGTCCGAGTTCGATTTCTGAGTCAGCTAAGTTTGTTTGAGGGACCAAAAAAAAAAAAAAAAATATGAGACACAGTCGTGGTCGTTATAAGTCTTCAGCGCTCAATAGTGAAAAGGAACCTCTTCTTTTCTCAGGGAATTTCTCACAGTCCCGAAATATTAGGAACTGTTTAACATTGACATATTTCACATTTTTTTTTCAAGATTTTTGTTTTATGTTAATTTGAAAAAAAAAATTCAGCTTCTGTTTTCGAAATTTTAATGCTTTCTCAGATAACGATTCAGACACACACACACACACACACACAAATTCTCACATTACTTCCACACACATCTGCACTGCACAGTATTCTGGGGGCAAACGAGTGATTTATGGGGAGCGCTCTGCAGAGCCGCTCTGCAGCGATCCCCTCTTTGGGCGGTTTTCAACAGATCATCAAAGGACTGTGGGGGGGGGGGGTTACGCTCCTGGAACGTGACTAATCGACCCCAAAAGGGTGTCAAGCGGGGTCGGGGGGTTGCTTACTGCAGAATTGTCTGCATGAATGTGGAAGTGCTATCATAAGTGTTCTAGAGGCTCAGATTAAAATTTAACGAAAAATTAACCGAGTCTTGCAATTATTGATCCTTTTAAGGGAGTCCGGGACACATGTTAAAATTTTTTTTATTTATTGAGCTAAAATTTTGAATTTTTTTGTGATGTTAACCATATAATTTGTAAGCAAAATCCCATCATAAAACGTCTCAAAAAACTTAAAAAAAATTGTTTAATTTAAAATTTTTTAAAAAGGGGGGAATTTAAAATCGTTATAACTCGAAATATTATTTGTCGAATTTCAAATTTTTTTCATTTAATTAAGCAGAAATATATGTTTTAATTTTGATTCAGCATTTTTAAAAATATTAATTTAAAAAAAATTTAAAATATTTAGATTAAAAACATGATACAAAAAAAAATGGTGTAACTTATTTTTTAAAAAATCATATTTTCAAAAGTAAATATTTTTTTCAAATTTGCTGAATCAAAATTAAAGTAAAATAGTTGAAAAAGACGTATTCCAAGTTTCAACCATTTATCTTTAACGGTTCTTGACTTATAACAATTTAAAGACGAGAAATGGGGAAAAAAAAACCATCATGAAGAAAAACGCACTTAAGGTTTAAAGAACGATTGGCTACTATTAGAATATTGCAAAAAAAAATAATTTCTCCTGTTCTAATTAAGATAGAAACATGATTTAAAAGTCATTATAAGCGTAAAAGAACACATAAATTTTTAATGCAATAAAAATTTTTTCCGAAAATTTGAACAATTTTGTGTTCTGGACCCCCCAGTAATTATCTGTCAATCATGAATGTTACAAATTTTTAGCGATTAGATGTACACAGTGTTGCAACCTCCACGAAGCACCGCCCCCTAGCGCCATCTCGAAATCCCCCTGTTCCCCCCTAACACCAACTTGAGATCACCCCAGACCTTCCTAAAAAAAAATTCTGTTTCTAAACAGGCATCCTGTTTGAGAGATAAATTGATATAAATAGAAAATACACACTTACATAATGAAATGGAGGTTTATTTACATTTGACATATGTATGGAACTTATAATCTAATAAAACAACGCGTCTCGATTGTACATTACTTTCGATTTTTCTAATTCTTTTTAATGAACTTTAAATCTACGCCCCCCAACCCCCCCCTAAAAAATGTCCCCCCTAGAGAATTCTCCTAAAAGAAGGTAATTTCTAAAAAATGCGCCAAAAAAATGTACCCCCAAGAAAATGCCCCTAAAAAAATGTGGCCCCTAAAAACACCCCTTTTCATCTAACTTACCCCCAAATTTAGGGGGAAAACCCCCAAGTTGGTAACACTGGATGTACGCTTATGAGAAGCTGCCTCTTCCGTATATGGAACTTCATATCTGCAAGGTACAACCTGATTTTTGTTTTCAAGTCTCTTGAATAGAAATACCCATGGTGGAAATACCTTTTAGAGCTATTAAACAGAATTTAATAACAATTCACGACAGTCAATGCTGTTTAATAATTTATAACTTCATTAATATTTAGGTAAAGTATTTAACAATTAATTCAATTTACCCTTTTAAAACCCGGAGCTGTCTGCAATTTTTAACCAAAGATGCCGGTGAGATAGCTGTCTGATTAGTTTATAAAATTGGTCTGATAGAATGATAGCAGATGAATTCTTTTATGGTATGAATACCTATTGTTTGAATGAATACCTGTTGTATGAATACCTATTGTTAAATTAACAACTTCAAAGCAGCAATTTTAAAACACATTTTTTTAAAACACATTTCCTTTTTGGAAAACAAAACATTTATTTAAAAAAAATCAGTTTTCTTAACAAAATGAAATCTTACAAAACGAAACAAAATCGGTTTTCTTAATAATCAAAGAGTGGTAAAAAAGATGCTGTTTGCAGATGGGCACTTGATGCAACAAGGGCAGTAAAGACAGCACTTGGACTGTGTGCTTCATGTTGGAAAAAGTGCTTACGCACACATGAGTGCTGCCGAACATGGAACAAGTGAGTGAGGTATTTCGTTTTATAACATTTGTAAAAAAAAATTTTTACTGCTTAAGGCTGCTGTGTACTAACCCTATTGGATTCGCTCACCTCCATGTTAACATAAGGCGGTGAAAGGCAAAGTGATGTAAGTCACATTTTTCAACTTTTTTTTGAGAGGAAAAATGTAATCTCCATGTTCAATTTATAGTGGAATTGCAAATAATTATTATTTGCAATATTTTAATAATTATTATGAATTCTAATTTGTTGAATTTATAGTGGAATTTTTTGTAGTTTTTGCAGTAAAACGCTTTTGACTTACACCACTTGACTTACTGACTTATACCACTTAGCCCTTTTTGTCAAGGATTATCGACTTGGATTTTTATTTATTTATTTATTTATTTATTTATTTTTCAAAATTGTACTCCGTAATAGAGTACGAAATTTTACACCCTGGGGCATTTTTCATTTTTTTAAAAATGCAAATAATATTTTTAAATTTAAATTATTCGGGGGAGGGGGGAAAATCTGGTCTAGTGTGTTTTACACGTTCCTAAATTCCTTTGCACGAAATTTATAAAATGAATCCTGTTACAAAGTGCCGAAAAGTTCAGGCTATCTGAATATACCACTTTTATTGGATTATCAGCATTTATGTAACTGTCAGCAGTAGACATATTTTCTCCATAGGTTAACATTAAGGTGAGCGAATTGAATAGGGTTAGTACACAGCAGCCGTAAGTGCCGTCGGCCGGTTAAAAAGTCTGCCAGTTAGCCATCCCTGAGATATAAAATATGCTTCAGCTTGGGATGAGGAGCTGAGATGTTTCCTTGTCGCTCATCCGATATCTACCATTTTCTACTATAGAGAATGTTTTACTATAGGGGGCATTTTTCATTACCTGTGGGAAAATGTTTTTCCTAGTCTCCGCTTTTTCGTAAAGAACGCGCCTCTCCCCAAAATAGCATAACCATGACAATAGGAACATTGGAAGTTTATTTTGTCAATAGACTTTTCAAAGAAAGCCAGGTCCGTGGCTTTGTTCGTTTCCAGAATTCATTCCACCAAAATACAGGTGACCCTCCTATAACACGGTAAATAGATTCCTAGAAAATGCCGCGTTGTGTGAAACCGTGTTATATGAGACCCAGAGACAGTACAAAAAGGGGGTTACGTACCGAAAACTTATTAAAAAACATTTTTTTTTTTAAAATTCCATATAAGCAAGTTAATTTTTATTAAAAATATAAATGTATGTATAACACAAAACGAAAAGAAACAAAAAATACTATTTTCATTTAATGTGACATTAATTTAATAAATTTCTTCCTCATCACTGCTAAGTACAATCAAACGAGAACATGTTTTCGGTTGAACGATGTCACCTTCACTTTCCTAACCTTTCTCTTCGTGTAGATTTTTTGCACCTTCTATCCTCTTTAAAAAATCTGTAATTTTGGTTTGTTAGCTGGTTCTTACAAGATCATTGTAGATTTCACGGTATGGAGATAGACAATTTTGCAGCTCGCTTTTGAATTTTCGGCTTCTTTCAGCGGAAGGGTCTGCATTCAAGATTTTCAGCTAAGCTTAGGCCTTGCAATTTTATAGAGTTATAAATGAATAAATTATAATTTGTTTATACATTTTCATGTAAAGCCACTATAGTTTATTGTTCCTTCCCGTCATTATTTTAAGGTAATTTAGTTTTTAAATGTGTTAAACAAAAATTATGATATCTAGTGCTGTAGAAGTACAGTGTTGTACAAAGGTTTTCTCAATTTTTTAATAGTGTTAAAGCGAAACCGTGTTACAGGTTGCAGTGTTATACGAGGGTTCCCGCAATTTATCCTATCGTGTTAGAGCGTAACCGTGTTGCAAGGTGCCGTGCTGTAGGAGGGCTACCTGTAGTTAGGACAATCGGCGGTCTTCCAAACGAGGTAGGAAACCTCTTGTGAGACATCAGATTGTAACCTAGACTCAGGTGTTAAAACAAGGAGGCACCTCTTTCCTTTTGGGGGAGATTATACATCGCACTGTGGTACGTTGATGCGCTGTAGTGCTAGGAATGCTTTATAAAATATTTTATTTTTTCGGTCAAAATAATTTCGTAAATGTTCATCCGTATAAAATTTTCTAGCCGTTAGAAAATTTCTTATTGGTAGTTGAAAAGGGATTCAAATAATTGTTCAAATCAAGAAGAGACTCTTCTTCTAAAATTATAATAACCGAAAGGGCTTTTCCTTTTTTTTTTCTTTTTTAAATTCTCTAAATGTTAAGGTTAACTATAATACGAATTTCGTCTGAGAAATATTTTTCGAGCACAAGCAAATTAATTTTTAGGAAATTGCACGCTTGCCTTTTTTTTTTTTTTTTTTTTTTTTTTTTTTAAAGACGCCAGGCTAATATGAAAAGTTTTTTTTAAAAAATATTATATTATATAATTATATAAGACGCCAGGCTAATATGAAAAGCATATAGTTTTACCGGGTATCTTTCGCATTTCAACTTTCCGTTCATCTCTAAAAAACTTTGTTTTTTTTTAAAATCACATTTTTCATCTTGTGTATTCAGTCTTTCATTTCCTGAGTAAGAAATGCGGTAAATGTTTTATTTTCCTACCTTTGGCATTAGTGTTGCTTTGTATGGCAGCTCGATTCTCTGTTTTCTTATTTCTTTGAGTTGTTCTCTCTTTTTTCTTCTTCCACAAAGCAAATTACAGATGGCGATTTGAAAAGTATGAAGTAAAATCAATTATAAGAGTATCTTTCAGTTTTATTCTTGTAAAGCGAACTTTTTCTCCATTTCTATGGATATTATACAACAAAATTTTACTCAGTATAGCATCAAAAGTTTGTAGAAATGTATTCCAAATGTTTATAAATGGAAAAACCAAGTTCATGGCTGTAGATTAATTGCTTTTGATGTAACTTTGGAATTAGTTGCAAATGAGAATTTAAACGGGGGGGGGGGGGATTTTAGAATGGGTCTCTTTTTACAAAGGGCCAATTACTTTTGATTTTAATGGATTTTTTCAGTAAAACTACGAAAGTAACTAAAATACAGAAATCAACACAAATGGACAAAAGTTACAGTAATAGGCATTCATGATAAAAAGAGATAAAAGGAAGAGAGAGAGAGAGAGAGAAATCGGTTTTTAGGGGACAGTGACTTTCAAAATTGTGAAATTTGTCCAAAAATTCGATTTTTTTATTTTATTGAATTGTGAAACTACGGACGAGTAGGAATGTGTTGCAAAAATAATTTTTAATTTCTGTGATTACTTTCCTAGTTATAGGCATTTGTATTTAATTTAGATATGATGTGGTTACTAATAGCAATAACTTTAAATGTGTTTTTCTCAAAATAAAAGTTTTCATGTCAAACGAATATTCAAACTGCTCCATGCGCATTTCTAATTACCGTATTGCTTTGAAATTTAAGTTTTATATATATAACTGTACATATATCAAATAAATCTTATTGAAAATAATTATGCTTCGTAGCTCAGAATTTCTAAATTTTGTACTTGAAAAGATGATTTAGAGGTATTTTGCGTAATAATAAGGGTGTTTTCACTGTTATTATTTTTTTGGAACGAAGTTCTTTTATGCGGCTTACAGTAGAGTGAACTGGCAGGAATCGTCACGTAACGAAAAAGCGTTATGTCCCCTTCATAAGAGCTTTTTTTTCTCAAGGATTCTGTGGCTGAATGGTTATCGCATCGGACTACGGAGTATCGGACTATCGCACTACGGAGCGAGAGGTCCCTGGTTCAAATCCCCGCACAAGCGCTGACCGTTTCTATTCCCACTCATTCTTGGAATAGCGGAGTATATGTATTAGTTTAGAGTTGAAAAAATAACGTAAGGAACCTCGTTCCTGACTTGGGTCCCCCGACCGCACAATTTTTTTTCTCTTTATATTTTTAATGAATGCTTAAAATAAGCAATAAGTTTCTAGTCCTATAAGGTATCTTGTAAATAAAAATTACCAAATTATATGCAAAAGAAATGCGCATGGAACATTTTTAATTAGGCAAATTTTTGATATAATTCATAATTCATAATTCATAATTCATAAATTATTAATATTCCATCATTAAATTTTAATCACTTTTACATATCTATAGTACTAATCATACATTCAAATTTCAAGAAAATCCATTCAAAACAAAAATAGTTAGGTTTGAAGGTCCACTGTCTCCTTAAGGAATAAATACACATGAAGGAAAAAGGCGTTTACCATGTCGTACAGCTAGGGTTGCCAACTGTCCCGCATTGGCTGGGATTGTCCCGGAATCGGAATCGCTGTCCCCGATCCCGGATGAATGCTAAATTGTCCCGGAAATTAGCGGAAACTATTCCGATTTTTTTAAAAATTGAAATTGACAAAATAAAATGTCTTTATTTAAAGAAAATCAAAGGATGTTTTGAATTGACATGGGAGCAATTATCCGTTATCCCAAATATATTACAAATCAAAATTGACATCGATGCGTTTTATAATGAATATACAGAACTTCGATTGTTTTTTCCTGCTCTGAACAAAGAGGAAAACGATGACAAACTATGGGCAGAGTATTTCAAAAAGCATGAAAAATCGGTCGAGCTGATGAAAATTGTGCCTTTCATTTTGCCCATCCCTGCGAGTAATGCTTACCCAGAGAGAGTATTTAGTCACATGAACAGTTAGTGGACGAAGGCCAGGAATAACATGAATATCGGCTTAGTGAAGGCGGAATTGCAAATACGACTTAATAGTGAATCGTGTGCAGAATTTGCGTACTTTTTAAACACGGACTCACTTGCGAAAGAATTGGTGATTGCAACAAAAAGTGAGAGAAAATATTATTGGAAAGACTCATAGAAATATAACGTTAAATTTGTTATTTTAAGATTTAAAATTTTTATTATTATGTAATATATATATATATATATATATATATATATATATATATATATATATATAATGAAGTTTCTATAATAGTTAAAATAAAAAATATAAAAAATAAATAATAAAAAAAACTGTATTTTAATTTTTTCATACATGAAAAGTTTCTTCTTAGAACTAGGTAATGGCTGATTGATAATGATGATGTTCAGTTTTGAGCTATTTGTCCAAGAATCGTCACAGAAAAAGTTAGCAACCCTACGTTCAGCTCACCAGATTACCGTGTTTATTCCTGAACTTCATGAATGCTATGCCCTAAAAAAGTTTTTACAAGAGCTTTAATGTTAGGGTTCAACACATAAACGAATCCTTTAGATTCCAGTATAACTTTTTTTTTTCATTTAAGTCATTGGAAGCTACCCTTTACCTGTCGCTACGACACGGGAAATAAATATCTTTAATTTAGAACCAGTGGTACAGCCAGAATCACTTTCTAAGGGTTCTTTTACTGATTCTGAAGGAGCAATTTTCATTTTGGAGTGAGTGTGTGTGTGTGTGTGTGTGTGTGGGGAAATATTTTGATCAGTAGTTCCACCACTGACCAGAACATACTAAGAAAAAAAGGCACCTTTTTTGTCAAGTAAAGGTCGATTGTAAAAGATCGATCTCTGAACGCAAGAAATTATGATGGTTTCTCTCGTAAATGTCGCACCCGCGTAAACACACATGTGTCAACATTTAACATCTATTCTCGAATAAACCTCGGCTGTTTTAGCTAGCGTATGGAAGAGTATGTGACACACGCTACGTACTTTAATGTATAACTCGTGTTTTGTGTTTTAATGTATACTACGAGAGAATGGGGGGAAAGGTGGAGAAATGCTCCAGTGGAAAGCTTTAAATCTCTTTAAAATTGAGTTTACACTACATCTGAAGGTACTCATTGGTATCTCTAATTATAGCTTCTATAGCATCTCAGATATTGAGCTAAATCCGAAAAATACTATACCACACATGCCCGGTAGATGTAAATACATTCACTGGGCGTCAATAAAAAAAATGTGTCTCAGCTAAGATCTCTAATCAGGATTTCGAAGAGGCTTGAGACGAGTGGAGATTTCATGAAAAATATTTAAAGTAGCTCCGAAAACCAAATATTTTACACAAATTTCATTTTTCTCGTATTAACCTATTATTTTCGCGTTGAACGTCTTTATTTAGAACGTCCCATGAACTAAAAATACATCAAAACTTTTTTCTTTTTGAGGGGAGATTACAATTGTGTATTTAAATGCAATTAATAGTTTCGTGCAATTAATATATATATATATAGTAGTTAATAGTTATATAATAATAAACAACTTTAATTATGCTATTTATGTAAATCATCCACATTTTAACATTGAATAATAAAACGACCTTTATTTATTATTTAAGTAACTTTACGTAACATGCAAAAATTTTGAAAATTGCATGTTCGTGGCAGTATATTCTCTGCAAAAAAAAAAAAAAAAGCAAAAAACAAAAACAAAACAGGCATGTAAAAGTCTTGCGGCGCACATAAGTATATCAAGTCTCATCAACACCAGAATGTAATTATCATCTTTAAGTGACATATAACATTTAACATAATACTCATATAACATTTACTTTTTTTTTGTCATCACGAGTTGCAAGTTGCTTTATCTATTTTTTTTATCAATTTATTTTTGTTGAAAGTTTTACTAAATTATAATCTGCTTAATTTTTGCCGTGTATAGTAGTTGAGACGCAACAACGCCATGGGCCTGGGTTCGAATCCCGACTACGGCATGGATATTTTTGTGTTGTCTCCTCATAGGGAGCAAAGTGGGTACATCCTGTTAACAGTCGAGTAGCCGGGGGGGGGGAAGAGCAAGGGGGGTCTATCATGCTCCGGGCGCCTCTCGCAGAGGGGCACCAAATCGTCAAGGTTCTCCTTTTAGTTTCGATACGGTTTTGATTTATTTTTAAGACAACGGATCTTTTTAACGACCGCCTACGCTAAGGCAGAATATCTGACACAGGCAGCTGCCGTACGTACTATTCCAAATTCAGCCACCATGTTGGTGATTTTAATTCGTATCTTCATCACATGCTAATTTTAACTCTGTATCCGTTCGAGGTTGAAGGTAAAAGCTATCATGCTTCACCAGGTACCTCGTAAAACCCAGTACCTTGACCTTGACCTTGACCTTGAGGCACCAAATGGTCCCAAAATAACTGATTCTATATATATTATATTACTATATATTTTTCCGGGGGGGGGGCAAAAAGGTATTGTGCCCCGTGCGCCAGTTATGCTTGCTACACCAAAGCATGTTGATGCTCAAATAATGAAAGTAGCGAACATTTCGCGCTGTTTATAGGCTCATGTCCCCAGAATAAGTGCATCGCTGTTTTTTTTAAAATTTATTTAAATTTTTCCTGATAAAAGTAGCCGGACCACGGCCAGATGGCTAGGGCGCTGAAGGTGTCTATGATTAGAGTTCCACTGTTGGCATGATTGTTTGTAGCCGCTCGGAATCGGTTGCAAACTGCAGGCCCCGATCTAATTAGCCCTTGTGAAGGAAAAGTCTTGACCATAGCGAATCAGCTATTTAAAGTTAATTACGTGTCACCATAAAACGCAAATATGGAGGTCAAATTCTAATAATTTTAAGATCTTAAACGTGCGCGTAGAAGTAATCACGTTAGAAGTACGATAAAAAATTTCATACATCGGATGAAACAAGATATGCGTTATTGACTCGACATTTTGTTCCCGATTCAAGTTACAATTTTAAAAGGAACTCAGATGGAAAAAGAGTTTTTCGTCACGAATGGTTACAAAATTACGATTGGTTGGCTTATTCCAGTAAACTTAAGGGTGGACTTTGTAAAACTTGTGTTACATTTCGACCGAATTTAAGAAGAGGGTTTTTTGGATCTTTCATTGTAAAACCTTTCAAGAATTACAACGACTTCCATGAAAATACAAAAGAATATATGTGTTCGGAGTGGCATCGTTCATCGACACTTAAAGCTGTAAACTTTCGACATGTTATGGAGGGTAAAAGTACTTGTGTCACTGAACAGCTCAGTAGCTATGAACGGGAACAAGTTAAGTCTAATCGAGAAAAACTTATGCCAATCATTTCCACTATTTATTTTGTGGTACCCACGATTTACCTCCCGTGGTAAAACCACTGGAAATTTTGATGATCTCCTAAATTTTAGAGTCGAGAGCGGAGATTTAGTATTAAAAGATCATTTGGAAAACTGTGCAAAAAATGCTAAATATACTTCTCACCAGACTCAATGAATTAATTAAGATTTGTGGTGATATTATTCGAAAAGAAATTATTACAGAAGTGAACGCCAGTGAAGGTCTTTCATTGTTAGCTGATGAATCTGCTGATATTTCTGGTGTTGAGCAGCTCTCGATAGGAGTAAGATTCGTGGATAAAAATACTAATTCAGTACGTGAGGAATTCTTGGGATTTACTGAACTTAGTTCCATGAATGCAGAAGGTATATCATCAGCAATATTACAAACTTGCGAAAATTATGGCTTAAGTATGCAAAAGGTAGTAGGATTAGGATTTGATGGTTGTGCAACAATGGCAGGCCGCGAAAACGGAGTGCTGAAAATAATTCGTGACAAATATAATAAAGCTCTCTTTTTTCATTGTGCTTCACACAGACTTAACTTGGTGGTCAACGACTTAAATAAAGTCCAGGATGTAGAAAATTCAGTAGCTACTATAAAAAAAAGTCATTAACTTTTTCCGCGAAAGTCCATATCGGATAAAATATGTACCCAAAATCCCTTATTTTGTGAAACTAGATGGTCTGCCAAGTATAAATCTATTAGAATATTTTCGGAACATTTTGAGGAAATAAGAAAAGCCCTAGAACATTTACCATATACGATGGAAATAAATGGAGATACACGATCGAAATCCAACCAGTTGTTATGCGCAATTTCCACTCCTAAATTTATTGTGTGTTTGCATATTATTTCACACTATAGTGCCAAACTGGAGCCTGTTTGTAATATTTTACAAGCAAATACAATAAACCTTTTATCGACGAAGATGCATATTCAATTACTTTTATCTATTCTGAAAGATCACAGGGCTGATGCAGAGAATTACTTTAAAGATATATTTCAAAAATGTATATTGGACGGAAGAAAATTTGACATTGATATTAAAATACCTAGATTAGCTGCAACGCAAACGCAAAGGGCTAACTGCTCTACTGATAGTGCTGAAAATTATTTTCGAATTTCTTTATTTACTTCATATCTGGATTCAATTATACTGTACATTGAAGTCCGATTTTTCCAAGAGACGGATAGTGCATTTGCTCTGTCTATTTTTCACCCGCGACTAATAATACAGGCAGAAACCTTTAGTTTGCTAAAATCAAACATTCATAACATCTCAAAACTGTATGAAATTGAAAATTTGAATTGTGAAGCCGAAACATGGAAAGAAATGTGGGTTTCAAAAGTCAAAAGTAACAATACTGAGACTGATCTCGAGGTTGTTGAATTAATAGATAAACATTGCCAGTTCTTTACTTGCATCAAAAAAGCGTTACACATTTTTTTTAGCCTTACCTCCTACCACAACAACAATTGAAAAATCTTTTAGTACGCTCCGACGGGTAAAAACCTGGTTGAGATCAACCATGTCTCAAGAGAGACTTTCTGGTCTCTGTATGTAACATTTCAAAAGTATTACGTTCGTGAAATGCTCTGTGGTTTTCCTATAGCCCAAAGTAATTTAACGGCATTCTGAATACAAATGCTGTATTTCGCATGGTTTTGAAAAAAAAAAAATATTAACCACGAAGCATTTTTCTAACACTCGGGCTGGTGAATAAATAAAAATACGAAGTTAATTCTATGTCTTCACTGGAGCATACTCAGCGATTACACAGCGTTTTAATGCAATTAGATTACACGTGTACAACAGAACATGGAAGCCCTCTGCCAAATTTGATGTAACAGGGCGGGTCGAATAAACTTTAGATTTAAAATCTTATCACTTTGTGGCCTCACCCATGCTAGGAGGCCGTGAGTAGAAATTTTAAGTAGGATTAACAATACATGATGTCATGAGAACCGCATTTGAAATCACTGGAAAGATTATTTGGTTTGTTAGTGCATTAATAAGATCGCAACAAAGGATTTTAATCTGTGAATCAACCATTAATTTTGCTAGCGCGTACTGACGCACCGGAGAGTCGGCAACCAAGGAATTTGACGTTTTCGTACAATTTGGTACCACCAGTGGCGCACCCAGGAATTTTTCTTGGGGGATAGGGGGCGAGATGAACGGATTAAAATATTTATAATGCAAAATCAATATTCATAATGCAATTTCTATTTCTTTGGGGGGGGGGGGCTGGGTGCACCACTGGGTGCCACTATGATATTTCTCATGTCTTTACCTTCCCCGGCTCTGATCTCGCGAAAGGATCATACTCTCAATTGTGTCCTTTTTTTCACAGAGAAATATACTTTGTCAACACGAGCAATAAATAATGCGCATTTTATATTTAAAAAATGTCGATATCTGTAGATATCTCGCCCTGTGAAGTAAAACAAAACCATTGAAACCTAATCAGGCATCGCACAAAATAATCTTCGAACTGGTATACAAGGAGTTATCAAAACAATGGAAACACTGGTCGTTTTTGCAGAACTTCTTTTTTTAATAAATTGTAAGCCTTGGGTTGCAAAACAGCGTGCATTCGACATTGGGGAGAGTGTTACAAGTGCTGTACATTACATATTCGAATATGGTACGATTCATCCAATGAAAAAAAGCAGTAGAATTAATTATGTGTCACATGAGTTCACCGCGCTGATCATGCTTCAGTCTTCATATTTAAGTTTTGATGATTTTTCATCTCAGTGTTTCGCTTATCAAAGATTTGCAGATGCTTATTTTTTAAATTTTGTTTGTTGCATAAGGTAGTAAACCATTCACTAAGCGTTTGAGACATATTTTCCAGACATATCCTTTCAGTTTGAAACTGACACACTTTTCTTCCTCTAGTTTGGTATTCAAAAGAATCAAAAATGTATTTATCTGACGCTTTTCAGCACCTAATTATAGAATGACATAATCCATTGCGACTGAATTTCGGGCTCAAAGATCATGATCGAAAAAAAATATATATATGTCTCGAACACTCAGAGCAGTGGTTCTCAACCTGTGAGGGAGTGTGGGGGGGGGGGATAGAGGCACGGATGGGGGAACAATATGAGGAGAATGCATTGTACTTGTGTTACTTAACATTTTTTTTAGGCCTAAGTTGGGGGGAGGGGGGAGTAAGATCTGAAAGTCAACCAAAGGAGGGGGGAGGTGTTGACAAAAAGGATGAGAATCACTGACTTAGAAAGTTAAACAGGAAGCTTTTAAAATTAAGTCTTTTTTTTACTTAATTTTTTTACGGGGCATTAAATTATTGATATCTATCGAGATTATATATATACTAGCTTTATATACCCGGCGTTGCACGGGTGTACCCTTAATAAAGCTTACTTGTATGATATGTATATTTGTATTTTATGCCAATCGATATCCCTCTCCACTGGTCAGCATCCCATCAGCATATTATAATAACCCCCCTCCCCCACATGCTGATGTCAGCATTAATATGTTTCTTTCAATTTTGAAATCCCACTGGATCTCGGCCCTTCGAGGAGTTTCAGGGCTTCCCCGTGAAAAAAACCTTGTGAAAATCGCCGGTTTCATAAACAAAGAATTACCTGGCGTTGCCCAGGATAATAAAAATGAATGGAGTTAACCTGAGCTCGAGATGTATACGTACTAACAACCGAAATATATACAATTCATTCACACACACACACACACCTTTCCACACTTCATTTAATTAAGGTTGATCTCTCTCTTTTCCCCTATCACCAATTTGGTGTTCAAAATAGTGATATATATAGGAAATATAAATTATTGGATTGTTTCTAGAAATTTTTACAAAATCTAAAGCGAATGTCAAAAAATCGTGACATTGATCGTGTTTGTTACATTTAATCGTGTTTCTTACATTTTAAATCAAGGATCTTATGGATATCTGTTTCCTTCTTTGAGATATAATGGAATATGCAAAAAACACGTAAAAACATGTTTAGCCCCCTAACCCCCTTGGGGGCCGAATTTTCAAAAATCCTGAATTGATTTTTAGATATTCATGTTCCTTACATTTTAAAGCAAGAATCTTATGGAGATCTGTTTCTTTCTTTGAGATATGAGGGAATATGTGAAAAACACGTTTTGCCCCCTCGCCCCATATGGGTGGGCCGAATTTTAAAAAATCCTTAAATAGGTTTTTAGGTATTCATGTTCCTTACATTTTAAAGCAAGCCTCCTATGGATATCTGTTTCTTTCTTTGAGATATGAAGGCATATGTGAAAAATACGTTTTGCCCCCTCCCCCTCATGGGGCTGAATTTTGAAAAATCCTGAAATTGGTTTTAATGTATTCGTGTTCCTTACATTTTAAAGCAAGAATCTTATGGATATCTGTTTCTTTCTTTGAGATATGAAGGAATATGTAAAAAACACGTTTTGCCCTCCCCCCCCCATGGGGGCCGAATTTTGAAAAATCCTGAAATTGATTTTTAGGTTTTCGTGTTCCTTTCATTTTAAATCAGGAAACTTATGGATATCAATTTCCTTCTTTGATATATGAAGGAATATGTAAAAAAAAACGTTTTGCCCCCCCCCCTCCCCTCCTGGGGGTCGAATTTTGAAAAATCCTGAAACTGATTTTTCGGTAATCGCCTTCCTTTCTTTTTGAAGCAAGAATCTTATGGATATCCGTTTCCTACTTTCAGATATAAAGGTATATGTGAAAAACACGTTTGGAATTTTGAAAAATCCTGAATTAATTTTTAGGTATTCATGTTCCTTACATTTTAAAGCAAGAATCTTACGGATATCTGTTTTATTTCTTTGAGATATGAGGGAATATGGGAAAAATACGTTTTGCCCCCTCCCCCTCATGGGGGCCGAATTTTGAAAAATCCTGAAGTTCATTTTTAGGCATTCGTGTTCTTTTCATTTTAAAGCAAGAATCGTATGGATATCTGTTTTCTTCTTCGAGATATGAAGAAATATGTGATAAAACACGTAAAAACACGTTTAGCCCCTTTCCTCCCCCCTTGGGGGCGGAATTTGAAAAATCCTGATATGTTTTTAGGTATTCATGTTCCCTACATTTTAAAGAATCTTATGGATATCTGTTTCCTTCTTTCAGATACGAAGGAATATGTAAAAAACACGTTTTGCCCCCCTCCTCCCCTTGGAGGGGGAATTTTGAAAAATCCTGAAAGTGGCTTTTAGGTATTCATTTTTCTTACATTTTAAAGCAAGATTCTTATGGATATCTGTTTTATTTCTTTGAGATATGTAGGAATATGCAAAAACACGTTTGGCCCCCTCCCCACCTTGGGGGGCGAATTTTGAAAAATTGCTTCTTAAATGACGCCTTCAGCACAAAAGTAATAAGCTCCTAAAATTTGATATCTGTATCTCCAATAGTTTTTGCTGGGCGTTGATTCCTTTATATATATAGATAAAACTCGTAAAAACACGTTTAGCCCCCCCCCTCCCCCCCTTGGTGGCCGAATTTTGAAAAATCCTGAAATTGGTTTTTAGGTATTCATGTTTCTTACATTTTTAAGCAAGAATCTTATGGATATCAATTTTCTTCTTTGAGATATGAAGGAATATGTAAAAAACACGTTTTGCCCCCTCCCCCCTTGGTGGCCGAATTTTGAAAAATCCTGAAATTGGTTTTTAGGTATTCATGTTTCTTACATTTTTAAGCAAGAATCTTATGGATATCAATTTTCTTCTTTGAGATATGAAGGAATATGTAAAAAACACGTTTTGCCTCCTCCCCCCGTGGTGGCCGAATTTTGAAAAATCCTGAAATTGGTTTTTAGGTATTCATGTTTCTTACATTTTTAAGCAAGAATCTTATGGATATCAATTTTCTTCTTTGAGATATGAAGGAATATGTAAAATACACGTTTTCCCCCCTCCCCCCCTTGGGGGGTGAATTTTGAAAAATCGCTTCTTAAATGATGCCTTCAGCACAAAAGTAACAAGCTCCTAAAATTTGATATCTGTATCTCCAATAGTTTTTGCTGGGCGTTGATACGTGAATAAATTAGGACTTCTTCCTTTATATATATAGATATAGACAGATAGATAGATAGAGAGAGAGAGTGAGAGAGAGAAAGTAAGTAAGTAAATTGTCCCAAAGAGATTTTTTAAGAACAGACTTATTGCTTTTAAACATCAGGTCTCAAATGTCCACAGAATTCAGAAATATGCATTCGCTAATCTATTATTAGTTAAATACTGAAGGGAAAATTTCTCCATATGCTAATCATGGGGGTTAAAGATTAGTGGTGTCAACTCATAAGGCGTTGCCTTATCTGAAAAAAAAAAAAATAAATAAATAAAACTTCAAAAGGAATTTTGTTATTCTATTGGCTTCTGTTTAAAATCTATTAACTGCAAATGGGAGGGGGATTGGATTGTGTGTGTGTGTGGGGGGGGGGAAATATTTTGATCAGTAGTTACACCACTGACCAGAACATACTAAGAAAAAAAGTCACCTTTTTTGGCAAGTAAAGGTCGATTGTAAAAGATCGATCTCTGAACGCAAGAAATTTTCATTAATAGAACGGTTTTCAAATTTTATCAACGGCTGTCATTCGTGATCGCGTAGTATTCAAATGATTCAGAAATATAATTCTTCTCGAATCCTGAGGTTACGATTTTTCTTACTGCGTAATTAACAGAGAGGATTCGAAGAAAAATTGCAAGCATTCAATTCATTTGTTAGCAATTTCTGCTGCGACACAATAGATACTAACCGTTAAGGTATTTCAAATTATGCTAAAATGCAAAACGAATAGCGAAAACCTCGGACAGTTGTGATCTTTTTACTCTTCCGGATGTGGCATCAGAGCGAACAGCCCGAATTCCACCGTGCACAATCTGAAAACCGCAAAATGGTATAAGAAGCAATATCCGAAAAAATTCATCTTAATGACTCATTTCAAGTCATAGTGGCGGAACTGGATTTTGCGGTTTTTTTTGGTTATTCAGAGAATTCCGTTAAAGGCTTAGGCGGGGACTGCGAAAAAAAAAAAAAACAGTAATAATCAAGAATCTGTAAATTCAGTAGGAAGCTCCTTGGGTTGTCGGAAATGAGTACTTTACTTCTTAGTCAAGGCCGGGGTAGTTTGTGGGCTTAGTCGGAAACTGTTTCACCGATTTCCTGAAAAGTCTGCATAAGGTGAAGTCGGATGTAAGGTTTAACGGATTGAGACTGTTAGTGTTAAATGACTAACAAGAGACTACCAGTGCTAAATTAGAAGAATAAACCGGAAATGTCGACTATAACAGGCAACTTAAAAAAACTTGGAAACACCCCTGTCTGAAGAGGCTCCAGAGCTAGGGCCTTTACTCTTCCTGGTTTTGAAATTCTAGCCTCATTTTTCTTACTTTACAACACATTTTAAAAATTTAACACTTTATTTATTTATTTGATAATTAATCTATTTAATATATAATTTTATTTATTTATTAAAATTTTATGGATTATTTATAACGATCTTTTTTAACGAGACATTTGGGTCAGCATATAGCCTAAACATAGGTTGCGTGCTAGGCACATGAAACATATTTAACGATTTTACGAGTAAAAGCGTACATTGATCAAATTATTTTCTGGTGTTTAAATAAAATTTTTTTTTTATTCGTATGTGATCCAATTTCATTCTCTTCTCAATGTAAAACTCTGCTTTTAAAAAATTCTTATTTTTTTTAAAACACAGTTTCTTTCTTCTTTCTTTTCTCCTTTTATTAAAAAAAATATTTTTTAAAGGGGGGGGGGGGTGTTTAGCCCCTTATTTGTATTATTTAATAAGATTTCTCAGTGTACACCTAGGACTTAAGATGAAGCCCCATTTAAAATTTCAGCTGCCTAAGCCTTATGGTTTCAGAAATAGTTTTATTTCTTTTTTGGGGAGGAGGAGGGGGGGTTTAACCCCCTTAAAATTCGAATTTTAAAATAATATTTTTCGTTGTGCACCTAGGGCTAAAGAGGAACTACCATTAAAAATTTCAGCTGCCTAGATCTTATGGCTACAGGGATCAGTGTGTTCTTTTCTGTTTTTTAGGGGGGGGGGGGAGGGGGCTTAGCTTCTTTAAAATTATAATTTTTCTAAAATAAGTCTTTGAGTACCAAGGGCTAAAGAAAAACCACCATTCAAAATTTCAGCTGCCTAGGCCGTATGATTCCAGAGACGTGCTATTCTTTTTGGGGGAACGGGGCTAAATCTCCCTAAAATTCAAATTTTTAAAGAAGGTTGCTTAGTGATCAATATGTGCATCTGTGACCTTATCTATATATAGATAAGGACACACACACACACACACACGTGCGCGCGCGCGCGCACACACACCTGATATAGTGCTGGAAATTGATTTATGAAAACACGGTTTTTTAACAAAAATTTCCTTAATATTCATTAAAAATTAATGAAATTTCATGCATTATACATGCTAGACATAACAAATGATTTACAAAAATAAAATTTCATACATAATAATAAACAAAAACATAAGGTCAAAAATTAGATTTTCGTAACATACAAACATGAAAATTGACTTATGAAATATCACATTTCATTGAAATTAATAGTTTGTAAAGTCGCCTTTCCTCGTCAAAGTTTCTTTTATTCCAGATGGCATTGATAAAACAAGATTTTGAATGTTCTTCTGATCAGTTAGTTTCCAGTTTTGACAGATTGAAGCTTTCAATTCTACAAGTGATGTTTACTGTATCCCATCTGCATAAACCATTCGAACAAGCTGTCCCCAAACGTTTTCGATGGGGTTCAAATCAGGACTATTAGGTGAATAATCTAAAAGAACAATATTCTGTTTGTCAAACCAATCTTTCATCGCATTTGAAGTGTGAATACTTGCATTGTCTGGCATGAAGATGACAGACAATACAAGTATTGCTTAACAAGAATATTGCGATGCAAATGGAAGAAAGGAATTTTCTAAAACTAATCTGTGATCAGATGAATTCTGGCGACCATTTAAAAATACAATTTCACGTCTGCCATCAGAAGCAATTGCTGCCCAAGTCATCAAACTTCCGCCATCTAAATTTCTGATGAATGTAGATATTGGTTATTTTCGGAGATTTCTCCAATAATACCTCAAACCATCGGGGCCATCCAAATTAAATTTCTTTTCATCGGAGAAAATTACCTTCTTCCAATTGTCGCCCATTGCCATGTACTTCTCGCAATACGGCAAAGGCATCAATTTGTTTGTGAAGCAGAAGTGACTTTGGATCGACCATCTCAAGCTCCATAAAGAATGTAAAATTTGCCTAACACTTCTAGAAGTAAAAGGAAAGGATAGATCTGCACAAATGTGCTTTGAATAGTGGCCGGTTGTTGATGCAAGTTGAAGAATCCCCCTTTTCTCCATCTTAGTTAAACATGGATTACCTTTTTAGTTAAAATTTTTGCCATAATTTGTTGGATCTTTTCTATAGTTATGTATCACACCAACTGATCTTTTAATTAATTTACTAATTTCCGGAACAGATTTTCCACATTCTAGATATGCATCGTTTTTGGCTCTTTCGTCCTCATACAAGACCTTTCGTTTACCCATCGTGAAAAGTTTGACTGAAACGTCCTATGAAGCGTTATGTATTGCTTCCAATATATAACGCTTTTTATGTCTACTGCGCATGTCACGTTACTTTGTTTTATGCAAATTTTTGTCGCATTACTTCAGAATAGCCAATGAAATGTGATATTTTATAAATCAATTTCAATGTTTGTATGTTACGAAAATCTAATTTTTAGACCTTATGTTTTTGTTTATTATTATATATAAAATTTTATTTTTGTAAATCAGTTGTTATGCCTAGCATGTATAATGTATGAAATTTCATTCATTTTTAATTAATATTAAAGAAGTTTTTGTTTAAAAAAAACATGTTTTCGTAAATCAATTTCCATCACTGTATATCTACCCTTGATTTTGTTCACTTACAATTAAAATTCAGTAATAAAATCAAATAAATTTGTATTATTTATATTTCTCCAGACATAATTTAGATATATTTGTGATTATTTATATAGGTCTCTCCAACACGCAGGAGAACGAAAAAGTAGTCCAACTCGATAATAAAGAGAAATAAATCGAAAATCGACACACTCAAACCTTCTTCAAATGTTCTTCAAGTGGTCAAGAGTGTTTCCAGCTTGAACAACGGCTCGTTTGTTATAATCGTTGTTCATTCGGTCATTTCCCTGTTTTACAAGGCGGCGGGTATGCCGAGTCTGCGTATGTCTAAGATCCGAAAACACCCCACTCCCTCTACCATATTAACGTAACATATATTACCAGTATTTATGGATGGATTTTGCCTCGAATCTAACTACATTAAAAGGGCTAAATCAGGGTTCAGCACACTTGGATTTAGCCTTTCGATTGTACCGCCTCTCATTGGGTTTTGAAATTTTAGAATAAAATTTGGCTCGACATTTTTTTTAAGCATATTAAAAATTAATCTCTCTTGAGAAGCAACAGTTTGAGTGAACAAATTTTAATAACCAGCAAAGACATTTGGGCCGACCGGCTGGAGGCTTGTATTTTAAGGATAAATGATTTTAAAATTTATGTATTATAAAAAAATATGGATTAGAGGGACAATAAATATGTGTAAGCAAGTACTTTTAATCCAGTAAAGATATCACGGCAGCACGGGGAATTTAGTTCAATACTTATGTAAACATATGTAAAACGTGCCTGCAAACATTTAGGGCATACATTTTTGTAATGGGATTTGCGAAGAGAGAAAAGGTGAAAAAGAAATCAAGATTTCAGAAAAAAATAACTTTTTATCAGAATTCTTCTTTGATCGATTAATTTTACAACAGCCCTGACTCGGATTCTAGATCAAGCAAAGAAGAAAATTCATGCGGAATTAGATAAACAAAAGATCAGGGTTAAATGGTGATGCAGAAATGAAAAACAGAAATGAAGATTTTGAGAGTGTACGAATATGCCTTAAAGACATGCAGAGTAATTTGGTAGCTTTTATCCACCACCGAATATGTTTAATTTCATTATGAACATTTTCTTTTCTATTTCTTCGACAACTCATTCCGAACAAAAATCAACAATGGTCTCAGATAGCAAATAAACTACGTAAAATTCAACGGGCTTCTTAAAAAGATGTCCAAGAATGACTCTTTTTCTCTCGTTTGATAGAGAAGTGCGTTTTTTTTTATCAAGCGGTAATTTTAACCTAAACTATATAACTACCGGTTAATACTTATTCGTTATTACTGCACTTGGTACAAACAATAGGATTTTTTAAAATTCATGGCTAAACAATCCCGCAAATCTCTAAGAAATGCAATTACTATCAAGCCTCCATTTTAGAAATTTAACTCTCGCGAATTTGATCATTTGCGGAATTCGGAGTTTCCAAACTGCTATTGTATGAAAAGTAATGTTTATAAATGTTTTGACTATAACTGCTTTTTCTTTTCTTTTCTTTTCGAAAAACCGTAATAATTTTATCGATGTTACATAAATTGCGCACTTACTGTATATACGTATAAAAACACTTTATTATGTATAACACTTATTAACACTTTATTATTTACACTTTATTAAACACTTTATTTCTCTACTTTATTATGAAAGCAGACGTATTTGCTCACATAATAAAGTAGCCAGCAAAGACTTCGCGTATACACGTACTGCATTGCCTCTCTTGTGTGTTTGGGTTAGTCAACTCTATATTTTTAGATTGATAAAGCCTACTGTTGCGTAACAGCCTAATGTTCTGCTTAGTTTGTCAAGATTAAATTTAGTCGATAGGATTATTACGATTAACATGAAGTGGCTAGAAATAGTCGCAGATTTTCTACGAATCTGTAATTTGCAACGAATCCTTTTGCTATATATATAGGAATAAACAGCGAACTTATGGAAAGCATGCCAGAGTGTCACTCAAAAGAATTTTGCTGGCACTCGAGTAGCTAGATTTTGAGTAAGTTGAATTTGGACGCCCTTAATAGGTTCAAATTAATAGATTTCCAGTTGTTTATGGAAACAATTTTCGAAATGGTATGGAAACTACTGAAATCGATCGATTACCTGACATAAATAACAAAAATTCCGAAAATGATATAGTGTGTGAAATTTCCAGGATTTCAAACCTGGAAATTTCATGTAATTGTCAAAAGCACCCATCGAAAGTCTTTTCCTAGAAGAATGTGAATCTTTAATATCCGAAATGAGCTCCATAAAACAGACATTCAGAAATTAATGGACAGATCTACATGATTCGGCAAGCATTTCTTCCCAAGCAGCGCCCGCTCTAACGGTTACGTCGCCCCGGACAAAAAGACAAATTGCCGCCCCTTAAGAATATACATATTTTTCAAATAAAGGTACATATTTTTTATTTTCAATAAAAATCAAATCATTTTATTTAAATTTTAATAAAAGCATATATTTAGAAAGAAACTTATAACATTGATAATCAAGCAGTACAAAACAGTAGAAATTAATTAAGAAATATCTGTACCTAACCACAAATTGTTGACCATATATTTTTTTTACATTTTTAAATGCTATTAAAAATGTGTATTATTGCACAAACAATCAAAATGCCATTATTTTGGAAATAAAACAAAGTAACATCAACTACGCTAAAATCACAGAAATCTTTTTTTTTTTTACTTTCAGTTCTGCAAAAATTTTTATTATATCTTTTAAATTTACTTGATCAGCAATTTTATGCTCAAATGCTAAAATGACCAAACCATTAAGACAATTTTGTGTAGTAGTCGAACGCAAAAATTTCTTAATTAATTTTAACTTAAAAAAAACTCCTTTCACCACTTGCTGCAGTTATTGGTATCGTTAGCAATATTCTTAAAGCAATAGTAAGGTTTGGGGCAAAATTTAACTTTGTAATTAAGCTCAGTACATTGCTTTCTTTTTTGCCCAAAAGCCAGATACTGCTGAAATTTCCTCTGCTGATTTTACCCCATTAATGTCAACAGAATCATCATCAGTTAAAATACACTGCTGGCCACCCAAATTGCAACACCAAGAAAGACAAGAGATATCACAACAAAATTTATTTTGTAGATAACATGTTGACCAAGTATCAAATGATTAAATTTATAGACTTCTGTGAAGTGTGGTTCCTGCCAAAATCAGTAGCCAGAGTAGCCGCCATTGTTGGAGATCACCGCTGCCACACGCCTCGGCATTGATTCAAAGAGACTTTGGATGAGTTCTTGGGGTACAGCAGACCAAGCAGCTTCCACACGTTGCCAAAGTTGATCTGCTGTGGCAGCTGGGGATGGAATCTGGGTCAATCGTAGAGCAACCATGGACCACATGTTTTCTATCAGCGAAAGATCCGGAGAGCGAGGCGGCCAGGGAAGCAATTCAATCTGGCGATTGACGAAGAACCGTTGGACAATGCGTGCCACGTGTGGTCGCGCATTATCCTGTTGAAATATGGCTGTGGGCAAGCCCTGAAGGTAAGGAAGGACAACTGGCTCCAACACCTCGGACATGTAGCGCTGGCTGTTTAAAGTACCGGCAATGCGTACTAGAGGTGTGCGAGAGTGATATCCAATACCGCCCCATACCATAATACCCGGTGCAGGACCAGTGTGGCGGTGCATAACGCAGCTGTTCAGCATCCTCTCTTCACGGTGTCTCCAGACTCGAATGCGACCATCGTGGTGTTGCAGACAGAAGCGTGACTCGTCAGTAAAGACAATTTCATTCCATTCTGCCGTCCACATCCTTCTGTCATCGCACCATTGGCGGCGGAGACGTCTGTGGTTCTGCGTCAAGGGTAGACAAAGCAATGGACGTCTTGCGGACAGACCACTCTGCTGTAAACGGCGTCGAATGGTACGCGCAGACACTGGATGATGCGTTACAGACTGCATGTGCTGTGCTATGGTTCGTGATGTGACTGAGCGATCCGTCACTGCCATGCGCACAATTTGCCTGTCATCACGTGAAGTGGTGCGCTGAGGTGGATGCGATCAAACACGCCGGTCCGTCGTACCGTTCTGCATCCAACGATCACATATCCGCATTACAGTTGTTTGGTTTCGTCCAACAGGACTACCGATTTCCCTGAAAGATAATCCACGATCTCGGTAGGCCACTATCCTTCCTCTGTCGAACTCGGATACTTGATCAAAAGATGATCGCTGTTTTCGACGAGGCATAATTGATGACGAGGCATAATTTGTTCTGTAAATAGGGCAAAACAAATTTGTTAAAATGAATGATAATCTCTTATTGAAAGTTTTCTTTCCTATTCATAAACTAGCTAGTAAGTCAGCATCTAAAGATATATTGTTTTAAAGGCTCGGCCGCACAGAAAACGGTCTGTCGCGGCGGGAAGCGATCTCTTCCCACGGCGGGCGAGCGGTCTATCTGTATTACGCTATGTTGCATCACTAGGGATGCGTAGATTTCGCATAAAAAATATAGGAAAGTATCAGAATTCTTATTTAAAAACTTACAATGTAGAGTTCTCCACATTATGTTCCTTGAGTATTTGCCTTCTATCATTAATTACTATGCTGTACATACTAAAATATCTCAGCATTTACTGCGTTAACGGGACTATAGAGGTTTTGTATAGCTTTTGCAAAGTTAAGGTCGCAGCACTTCGTTGCAATTAAGTTCTGTATAACATCAACAGGAGTCTCTTGGTTGACTATTGTAAGTAGCTGAAATACCCTTGACTTGGCGCTCGAGAGACTTTCGCTCGAGACTTGGCGCTCGAGAGACGTTCTTAAATCTACAAAATTGTTCCACAAAACCCGATGGTTGATTTTTTACAGTTAGATTTTTAGGTTCGACTCCGGTACGGACAAACTGTTCGGGTGAAATTTGGAGCAAATCCGAAGGAGTGAGAGATCTCTCAGTTAAAGGCCGTGGATGGTCTCAGATAAGCAATTATGTTAATAAATTATTACTACTATTATTACCTAATTTCGTTTAAACAGAGTTTTCGCCGATGAGTGGTAAAAAAATTAATTTCGCATTTATTCGTATCTATTTTGTAAATACGAAAATTACGTATCCTTATGCATCACCCCTGTCAGACAGAACGCGATCTACCGCCTCCCGCCAGAATCTGTCGCGACGACAAGCGATCCAGTAGTACAATTTCACAGATTTATCGCGCGACCGCCCGAACTGCCTCCATTTAAAATAAGTGATCAAACGGAAATTTTTATAGAAACTGCGTAAATACATATTCACACGAACATTATAAGAACGTTTTAAAGAAGACTAAAGCATGGAATGAGGTAGCTGAAGAACTCAATGTGATAAGTAAGTTTCGTTTCATTGTAATTAATTTGTTTATTCATGAAAAATTAAAATTAAATTTTCAAGGGGGGGGGGGGGAGCGGGAGCTTATTTTCAGATTCAAGGGGGTGTTAACTATTTTAAAGGTTAAGAACCACTGCTCTATAACGAAAATGAAACTATGTAAACGCACTACCTGTTCTCGAGAAGAAAACGACCAGACTGGACCGCTCACACAAAGGTATCGCTTCCTGTGTGACGTCCCCATATCGCAGACCGCCGCAACAGACCGCTTTCTGTGTGGCCGAGCCTTAAGATTTTTAATAAACTAGGAGAGCCACCGACTTGAGGTCTTAGTGGATCTGATGCAACAAGGTTGTCCAGACTTCGGACCGGACATATCAGATCCTTGCGGTTCGATAAGGGCATCATGTTTATCTTTCTTGCCTTGCATACACCTGACTGATGGTTCGGCAACTCTCGACCATTTTCTTCATGTCTAGGCATGTGGAAAGAGGATCTCTACAACCATTAAATCTAACACCTGATTTACAAAATTAACGCTACTGGGATCCATGAACTGATTTAATATCTTAAGTCGCATCTACACACAAGCGAATCAGCTCCCCCCCCGTCGCCTCTTGACACATTTTGGTGCCTATTAGTCCCCAACCCCAACGTGGGGGAAGTATTTCATCGCTTTGATCATTCGTCTTAAAACCGCTCTCCGGGGTGGTCTGAGTACGAATGATCAAAGGCACGAGGGACGTCATAAAACCTCCTGTCGGTGACGGGACCAATACATCACTGCTTTCCCCTACATTTCGCTCTCCGTTTCGCGAATGTGTGTTCGCAGTATTAGGATCTAAAAAGAACAGTTTTTCTGGGGGCTTATGCGCAAGAAAAGACTCGTCAGCCTTGTATTTAGGTATGGAAGTTACAGCACAAACGAACGGGATTAGTTCCTGCTAAAATTTCTATACTTGCGAAACTACACCTTCGGATGGCAACCTGTACGATAAATACAGTGCCACGCCAGGCATTCTATACTTCTCCCGCCTCCAGATCACCAATTCCTACATGTTTACCGACAGAATTGACCCTGATAACTTACTACATATTTCGAAACCGGGGTGTTGATTCTAGTGATTTAAATGTTTACAGAGTCAACAAACTGTTCAATTTCGGGACGATTTGTTTAAAAACTTGGTTGATTACACACAGAAACTGTGCACATCTCAACTGAGCTCATGACTGTTTTTCGCACCGAGAGTGAATGAACACTCAGTCATCGTCAACTGTTTCTGCTGTGACTTCCGCTAGGTTTTGAGATAAGAAAAATGTGTGAATGGAGTTCCCAGAAATTTCAAAGGCTACGTTTACAAACGTTCCTGTTTTCTTATCACGTCTGAATAATCTCCCGAGATAATGCGGCGTTACTTTTGTTGGGTTTCGGATGTGAGGTAATTCAGAACCCGTGTAAATGTCTGAATTGAGGAAATAAAATGGATTCTAATTTAATGAATGCAAAAATTTTTCTCTTCTCTCTGTGTCTGAATTTGCTCGTCAAATTCCAACTCGCATGAAAAAAAGGAGAGTTTCTGTCGCTGTTCTTTATTATTATTATTATTATTTCTGCCGAATGTCGTATAATAAAGAAAAATAATAAACAAAATTAAATTAAGCCACAGAAATTTGTGAAAATGTTTGACATTGAAGTTTAAGTCTGAAGAAGTAAAGTCAAATATTTTTCAAGAGTCTAATATTTAATGTTTAATTTAAAATTTGACATTAATTACAATTTAAATAGTGAAATATATTAATGCGAAACCACAACCCTCTGGGTCGGTAAGCCGTAAAAAGCTTTGCCACAGCCAGGGTTATTCGCGTAATTATATGCAAAAATTATTCAGCCTGATAAAAATTTCGCGGTGGATCTGTATCGCAGTGAATGACTGAGAGTGATTCACTGAGATTTCAGTGAATGACTGAGAGGATATCCACTTCTTTTTTTCTGCATAATTTGCTGTCTTCTACAAAGTTAACTGAATGGCTCAGCTGAATGTCTTAAAATTTAGTTTTTACTGGGCAAGTCAAGAAAAAAAGCTTGTAACTCAATGACTTACAGTAATTTCAAATAATTTGCATACCCTAATTATGGCAAACTTTATTTTAAAAAAGATAAACAACGTAGAAAATGAATCATTAAAGCCGATATTTAAATATAAAGCGTACTGTTTATATTTCCTAATGTGTAATTAGAATTTAGCCATTAAAAATTATCAGTAGCTTTTCATGGAGATAAAAGATGTGTTACCTGGGGCATTTTATATCTCTAGATGGGGATGAATAATTTTTTTTCTTCCAAACATAAATCATGGATCACCTTATCATCAAATACATATAAACAGCATTTTTTTTTAAACCAAAGTAATTTTTTTTTTTTAATTCTCATATCTATATAAGAATCGGCTTATATATATATTTTGCTTTTTCTAATCTGTGATTAGAAAGACGAAGATTTGCGATGTCAACAACTGATGCATCACCTTAAATCGACAAATTCAGAAACTTAGTGTTACACATGTGCACAGGTGAATAATCATATGTTAGAAATATACATATAATGCTCCCCTGATGAGTCTGACATTTTAATGTATAATAAATAATAAAGTATATTTACTTGTAGTTAATCCTGTCATCCATTTATTGAATAGAATTAAATAATATTATTTAAGATGTTAAAAACGCTGGAAATTTAAAAAAAAAAACTATTTTGGCTTTCAAAACACAATGAGAATGAGTTAGGACAATAGGTACATCGAAAACACAGCTGAAATTTTCTCGACATTCACCGTAGCAAAAAATCTAAAAAACTGCTCCGATTTTTATTTTAGACGTATATGAGCCATTAATAAGCATGACATGTGCAGCATTACGCCCCGCATATCTTCGCCGTGTTACGACACGAGCATGGCACCAGGTTGCTTCTAATTGAAATAAATCGTAATTGGGGAAGCAACTGCGGTCTCTCTCTCGTCCGGCATTTTGGTCCCGGGCACCACGGCCGAGGGCCTGACGCATGACGCACGCCACACAACAAATCACCCATAGATTGCTGCCTGCTAAGCATAATTTCGCACAATGAGAACGATAATTCCCCATTTCCTGATGGCTTGGAGAGGGGGAGGGGGGAGGGGGGGGAGAAATTTAGTATGAATTTTATCACCGACCTTGGGATAACCGGCTTTTTTCGGAAAGAGAGAAAAATTAACCGTAAGAGAAGCACGCTTGTCATGGCTAACATTGATGAGGCTGCGAAGAGCAAATTGGATGAGGCTTTCAACAACGAACTGACGATGACTTTACCGCACATAAAATTTGAAATGGTCTTCGTTGTTAAGCCCGCTGGGTAGCCATATTGAATTCGCCCAGCTCAATGTGACACCGAGAAGAAAAGTTTCCGTTGATTGTCGACTTGGAGATATATACAGGTGGTTAACAAAATAATGGAAACACCTATCAATATTAGTGGTGTTTATGAATGTGCTTCGTAGTTATTAAAAAAAAAAGAAGTCTGGCCACCGGTATTTTTTTTATATAATATAGTGTATGTATTATTCTACTGTCAGGTAGCAGTAATGAAGCTAAGGGCATCGTGGTTTTTTTTTTGGGGGGGGAACAATATCAAACCTTGCAGACCTTGCGAAAAGGGCAAATTGTTGGAGCGCGTTTAAATTGGAGTATCTGTTACTGCAACACCCAGGCTAATGGGTGTTTTTCGAGCTATGGTATCGAAAGTCATGACAGCATACAGAGTACACGGAAAAATATCCTTTGCCAAACAGAATAGTGGATGAAAGGGAGAGCTGAGTGAAAGTGACAGACGAGGTATTGAAGCGGATTGTGACATGAAGAAAGAAGACAACTGCAATCAAAATGACCGAAGAGCTCAATCTGCATCTGCATGTTCGGGTATCAACCATTAGAGGTAGAAGGGAACTTCACAAACAAAGTATTTAAGGAAGAGTAGCTAATCCCAAGTCACTCGTAATAGATGCCAATACAAAATATCGTCCACAATGGTGCCATGAGCGCAAATCTTGATCGAGAAATAACTCGAAAACTGGCATTTGGTACGACGAATCATTGTTCACATTGTTCCTCGTAACAGGGTGTGCGTATGTCTGGAGTGTTGAGATTTGAAAGAACTGCGCGTTCTCCTTTCTCCTCTAAAAACTTTATTATACAAACGCACCCACTTTATACACTGAAAAGATCATCAAGCATCGATGATTCCACCAGCGACAGAGAAACTTCTGCGTTCAACGTGCAGTTACGTTTTCACGCCAGGGAACAAGTGAGGTTAAATTTAAAACAAGATATGACGTCACAACAAGTGAGATGAGAATTAAAACAAGATATGACGCCATAACAAGTGAGATTAAAACAAGACATGACGTCACAATTCTCCCACCTTTTGATTAAAACATAAAATAATCAAAACAAACATATCACAATAAATGGAAACGTTCAAAAGATAAAGTTCTAACTAAACAGTTCCGACTTCAAGTCGTGAAGGAATCTTAACAGTTCTACCAAATCTTGTCACAATACCTTTAACTGGAAAATCAGGGACGAGACCCGTTACATCAGTAGAATTTTCCTGCTCATCTGTTTTAGAATCGAGTGGAGAGGACATTTCAAGAGAAAAAAATTCTTTGAATGGGTCGAACCATTTCTCCAGAAGTTGTTTTAAGACGAACTACTCTGATATTGCCATCTTTACCTGGATAAACTTTAATCACTCTGGCCATTGGCCATAATATTCTTCGCTTTCCTTCATTTTCGGTGAGAACAACGTTCCCAACTTTCACATCACGACCCCTTCCAACTTTCGAAGGGCGTTGAACTAGTTGACCCAGATACTCGCTTCTAAATCGTCCTCGAAGAGTGTCCCTTAATTGTTGTTGCCGTCGTAACCTTTTATTGAGATTTACTTTATTATCCAAATCTGGTACGCCCACTTCAATGTTCTCACCCAAAAACATTGCGGGAGTCAAAGGAATGAGGGAATCTGAATCCTCTGAAACATATGTTAGAGGTCTGGAATTTACTACTGCTTCACAGTCATATAATACAGTCATTAATTCTTCATAATGTAATGATGATTGTCCCAAAACTCGACGTAGAAGCCTTTTGACCATCTGAATCATTCTCTCCCAAAATCCTCCCCACCAGGGAGCAGCAGGCGGATTAAAGTACCAATGAATTCTATTGAGTTCTCTTCTGAATTCTATTGA
The DNA here is from genome assembly GCA_907164885.2 of Dolomedes plantarius. Lineage (NCBI taxonomy): Eukaryota > Metazoa > Arthropoda > Arachnida > Araneae > Dolomedidae > Dolomedes > Dolomedes plantarius. The sequence continues at coordinate 13,253,098 of OU015492.1, forward strand.
ATTCTCTTCTTATTAAAACAAGATATGACGTCATAACAAGTGAGATTAAAACAAGACATGACGTCACATGGAGAACACCTTCACAAGCGTAAGGCTGTCTCATCTCAACTGTCAATCATGGAGGTAGATCTATCAGGGTTTGGGCTGGCAACTCACGGTTTTCTCCAGGCCCTATTGTAACCCTAAAAGAGAGATTGAATGGGAAAGACTATGTCGAAATTTTAGCTCACTAGTCCATTATATGGTGCAAACATTGTTTCTTGCAGGAGATGGCGCTCTCCAGGATGATAATCCCCCTATACATACATCTAAATCTATCAAGTATTGGTTTGAAGAGCATGAAAAAGAAGTAAATATCTTATCTTGCCCTGTACTATCCCCCCGACTATATATCATCCAACCACTGTGATCTGTATAAGCGGATAGAGCCAGGTATCGATATCCACTACAGCATCTCTACAGGAACTTTCATGATATTTCCCAGAAGAATAGTATAACATATTCTTAACAACTATTCATGACTTGTATAATCCAATTCCAAGGTGAATCAGGTGGTATTACATGACAAATATGATCCTGCGCCGTATTAATAAAGGTTTTCATGATGTTTCTTAGTATTTCCATTATTTTGATAACCACCTATATATATATATATATATATATATATATATATATATATATATATATATATATATAAAATTTAACCACTAGACTAATTGAGATGGAAATTTTTAAAAATTTAGTTCAAATTAGTATGTCTTTTGGATATTAAATCAAATCTATATATAAAACTGTAATTTCCTCTCAAAATATGCTTCGCCATGACGATAAATAAGTCCCAAGGCCAAACTTTAAAATATGCTGGCGTAGATTTAAGAGAAAATTGTTTCTCCCACGGTCAGTTTTACGTAGCTTGCTCACGCGTAAGTTCGCGGACGAGCCTGGTAATATTAGTTCCGCCCAATGAAGAAACAAAAAATATTGTTTATAAGAAAATCCTGTAAAAAGCAATTTCATTACTTTTTCATTGTAATTATCCTAAAATGTACCCCGTAGCGAAGCACGGGTATTCAGCTAGTATATATATATATATATATATATATAATATGTGTGTGTGTGTAAGTGTGTAAGTAAGTAATATATTAAATATTATGCCCTCCAGTCTAGCATTTAAATTTCTTTTCCTAAATTTAATCCCAGTAATATTACTTTATCGCTTTAAAACCCTTACCAACAGAACTTCCCATGAATGGCATGCCTTTGCATTTCTACACGTGTATAAATCTGGAGAAAGGAGTGGGTTCGCATCGCGAGCCCCAATATCTGCTGACCTTACAAAATAACAGCTACATGTTTTTTTTTTCGCCCTCTCGCGCGTAAGGTTGAAAGGGGATATTCACTTTCGAGCTGTCTTCTGAAATGGACGGACGCACTTTTGTCGCTCTAATAAACGATTCGACCCGACTGCTTCTGAATTTGATTTTATTCCTTTTAGGCTGAGTCTAGCTCCAGCCATGTAAATATGAGCCAGTTTCTCTTTCAGATTAGAATTTAAGGATGTAAAGGATATATATATATATATATATATATATAGATAGATAGATAGTGAAACCTCTATCGATTGTTTTCGAAGGGATCTATTGCATTAAACTATAAATGCGGGAATATAACAAAGAAATATGGACTGGATGAAATAAACGACATATACTGGAAAGAGATTATTCGGGGAACTGTCGATCGAGATTCCACTGTATATATGTAATATACCCATTACGTCACGTCCTTAAATTATGACCTGAAAGTGAAAACTAGCTCATATTTTACATGGCTGAAGCTAGACTCAGCCTGAAAGGAAATAAAAATTAAATTTGGATGCAGTCGGGGATAATCGTTTATTAGAGCGACAAAAGTACATCCGTTCATTTCAGAAGAACACCTCGGAATATAATATCACCTTTCAACATTAAATGCGAGAGGACGAACACGAGGCCACGTGAAAATAATAGCCACATGAAAAACATGTGACTATTATTTGTAGTGTCAGCAGATTTAGGGGCTCGCGATGCTAACCCACTCCTGAATCGGGACATAAACATGTGCAGAAATGCAAAAGCATGCGATTCATGGGAAGTTCTGTGGCTTAGGGTTTTAACGCGATAAATTAATATTACTGGGGATTGGATTTAGCGAAAAGGAATTTAAATGCTGGAATGGAGGGCATAATATTTAAGATATTACACACACACACACACACATATAAATATACACTGCTGGCCACTGTAAATGCAACACCCTGAAGGAAACATGCAAATAACATGAAATTTACAACATGCATTAGCGGAGGTGAGATATGCAAGTGATTAGAATTTCAGCGCAGACGCACATCACTCGCGCCTGTGGCGCCACTTCAAAGCGCTATTTAAGGCTTGGAGATTTCGACGATTTCAAGTTCGGCAATTGTGTTTTTCTTGTGGTTTTTCAAAAAAACGATCAATTATGCCTCGTCGAAAACAGCGATCATCTTTTGATCAAGTATCCGAGTTCGACAGAGGAAGGATAGTAGCCTACCGAGATTGTGGATTATCTTTCAGGGAAATCGGTAGTCGTGTTGGACGAAACCAAACAACTGTAATGCGGATATGTGATCGTTGGATGCAGGAGGGTACGACGGACCGGCGTGTTCGATCGCATCCACATCAGCGCACCACTTCACGTGATGACAGGCAAATTGTGCGCATAGCAGTGACAGATCGCTCAGTCACATCACGAACCATAGCACAGTACATGCAGTCTGCAACGCATCATCCAGTGTCTGCGCGTACCATTCGACGCCGTTTACAGCAGAGTGGTCTGTCCGCCAGACGTCCATTGCTTTGTCTACCCTTGACGCAGAACCACAGACGTCTCCGCCGCCAATGGTGCGATGACAGAAGGATGTGGACGGCAGAATGGAATGAAATTGTCTTTACTGACGAGTCACGCTTCTGTCTGCAACACCACGATGGTCGCATTCGAGTCTGGAGACACCGTGAAGAGAGGATGCTGAACAGCTGCGTTATGCACCGCCACACTGGTCCTGCACCGGGTATTATGGTATGGGGCGGTATTGGATATCACTCTCGCACACCTCTAGTACGCATTGCCGGTACTTTAAACAGCCAGCGCTACATCTCTGAGGTGTTGGAGCCAGTTGTCCTTCCTTACCTTCAGGGCTTGCCCACAGCCATATTTCAACAGGATAATGCGCAACCACACGTCGCACGCATTGTCCAACGGTTCTTCGTCAATCGCCAGATTGAATTGCCTCCCTGGCCGCCTCGCTCTCCGGATCTTTCGCCAATAGAAAACATGTGGTCCATGGTTGCTCTACGATTGACCCAGATTCCATTCCCAGCTGCCACAGCAGATCCACTTTGGCAACGTGTGGAAGCTGCTTGGTTTGCTGTACCCCAAGAACTCATCCAAAGTCTGAATCAATGCCGAGGCGTGTGGCAGCGGTGATCTCCAACAATGGCGGCTACACTGGCTACTAATTTTGGCAGGAACCACACTTCACAGAAGTCTATAAATTTAATCATTTGATACTTGGTCAACATGTTATCTACAAAATAAATTTTGTTGTGATATCTCTTGTCTTTCTTAGTGTTGCAATTTGTGTGGCCAGCAGTGTATATATATATACATATATATATACATACACACACACACATATATACAGTGGCTCCCAAAAGTGTTCGTACACTTACGATTTTCAGTGAAATAGGGGTCTATCCATTGATTAAAATGAATATTTCATAATGGGTATTTAATAATAAGATCTATAATCTATTCTGAACAAAACTACATGAAATATTTTGAAAATATAGTAAAACTTTATTTTTTAGAAACCAATAATCCAAAAGTAACAAAAACTTTATGTCACAGAAGTCATCTTACACTTGTAAAAAATCTCTACATATTAGTAAATATTCTAATTTTTCGTTAAATTAATATTTAGTAGGATATCCTTTAGCATCCACAACAGCTTTTAAACGTCTGGGAATAGGTTGCTTTAGTTCTTTTGTAATTTTTGCATCAATGTTCATCCATTCTTCCATCATAATTGTTTTTAGTTCGCTTTTCGTGTGAATGTCATGTTTTCGTACTCGAACCTCCAGTTCTCTCCAAATATGTTCTATTGGGTTTAAATCTGGCGATTGAGGTGGTGTTTTCAAAACTTGTGGACAATTATAGAGACACCAGATGCGAACGTTGAGAGTCGTGTGCTCAGGATCGTTGTCTTGATAAAAAACAAAGTTGTTTCCAATACTCAAATTTTGAGCTGATAATTTTAAATTGTGTCTTAAAATATTTATAAAAACAGCATGATTCATTATGCCATCAATAAATACCAAATTTCCTAGTCCTGATGCTGACATGCACCCCCACACAAGGATACCTCTACCGGCATGCTTAACTGTTCCTACTAAGTTCTTGGGATTAAGTTCCTCATTTTTTTTCTTCTCCATACAATTATACGCCCATCAGCACCAAAAATGTTCATCGGCAAATAAGACACTATTCCAATAGGTTTGGGGCTTATTTATTACTGATAGTGCGAAGGGAAGCCTAAACTTTCTGTTTTTCTCACACACAAAAAATTTTCTATTGGCAGAACGCCCATGTAATCCAGCTGTTCTGAGAACTCGTCAAAAAATTTCAGGTGAAATTGTCAATGTTTCATTGACAATTAGTCAATGTTTCATTGTCATTAGTCAATGTTTGACATTAGTCATGTTACTGACATTAGTCAATGTTTCATTGAATTCTGCAGAAACTTTTACAGCACTCAAACGTGAATTTTTCACAAATTTTCTAATTATAAATCTCTGATCACGGTTTGTTAACTTTGCCGGACGGCCTTTTGTTACCTTGTTTTCGATCTAATTTTCTTCTTTAAAACGTTTTTTCACATACTGCACAGTAGAATGGGATCAATTAAGAAATTTAGCAATATACCGAACTGATTTACCACTACTATGATGAAAAATAATCAATTTTCGAATGCTGTTTGTTGTTTCTTTACGACTACGAGCCATTTTTAAATAATAAATAGAATATTACGGAGTAGGCAAGCAAAAATTAAAGCCAAACGATATTTTAAATGCCACCACAACTCAAAAATAAAAATAAAACGCCAGACAATAATTTTAATTATGAATTTATCCGAAAATATTTCAGTGTACGATGACTTTTGTGAGATAAAGTTTTTGTTACTTTTTGATTACTGGTTTCTTAAAAATAAAGTTTTACTATGTTTTCAAAATATTTCATGTAGTTTTGTTAAGAATAGATTATAAATCTTATTATTAAATACCCATTCTGAAATATTCATTTTAATTAATGGATACACCCCGATTTCATTGAAATTCGTAAGTGTACGAACACTTTTGGGAGCCACTGTATATACAGGTGGTTATCAAAATAATGGAAACACCTAAAGATATATATGGTGTTCTGGAAAGAGCTTCGTATTCCTTAAAATACAAGTATGGCCACCGGTATTTTCTATAAATGTAGTTTATATATTATTCTACCGTTAGGTAGCAGTAATGAAGCTATGGGCATCGTGGTTTTGGGGGGATGACGTAAGATGTTAAACCTTGCAGAGCTTGCAGAGATGGCAAATTGTTGGAGCGCGTTAAATGGGAATATCTCTTGCTGCAACCACCTGGGTTTTGGGTGTTTCTAGAACTATGGCATCAAATGTCATGACAGGACACAGAATGCACAGATAAACATCGTCTGCGAAACAGAATAGTGGAAGAAAGAGAGAGCTGAGTGAAAGAGACGGACGAGTACTGAAGCGGATTGTGACTTGTAAAAATAAAATAACTGCAACCAAATTGTTCATACAGCTCGATCTGCATCTACAGGCTCCCATATCAGCCATTATAAAAGTAGGAAGGAACTTCACAAACCAAACTTTCACTGAGGAGTAACAATTCCCAAGCCACTTGTAACAGATGTGAATGCAAAAACGTGGTCCACGATTGTGACAAGAGCACAAATCCTGGCCGAGTGATAAGTGAATGAATGTAGTGTGGTCAGACTAATCATCGGTCCCATTGTTCCCCACAAAAGGACGTGCGCACTACTGGAAAACACTCAAACAAATATATGATCCTGATTGTCTTATGCAAACTATCATTCATGGAGACGGATCTGACATGGTTTGGGCTGCTATCTCATGGTTTTCAGCAAGTCCTATTGTAACACAAAAAGGGAGATACACTGGGATCGATTAAGTCGAACTTTTTGCTAACCAGGTTGATCCTATGATGCAAACATTGTTTCCCGTTGGAGAGGGCGTTTCCCAGGATGATAAAGCTCTTGTCCATACAGCCAGTCCTGTCAAATTGTGGCTTAAAGAACATGAAAACAGAGGCAAACGTATTATCTAAACCCCACAATCCCCCGACTTTGAAGTCGGGGGATTGTGGGGTCGGGGGATTGTGTGTCGGGGGACCACAGTGTTTCGATGATATTGATATCATCGAAACACTGTGGTTTGTTTTAGAGTTTAGAGAATAAGAGTCAAGTATCGATATCCACCAACACCAACTCTACATTAACTTTCACCAATTCTCCATGACGAGTGGTAGAATACTCCCTTAATCACTCTTTATGTCTTGTACAAATCTGGTCTGAGGCGAATTCAAGCTGTATTAGATGCCAAAAGCGTTCCTACTCCATACTAATAAAGTATTTCATGTTATTCCTTGGTGTTTCCATTATTTTGATAACCACCTGTGTGTATATATATATATATATATAAAAATTTTACTCCGTAACAGAGAAATAAATTGTTTATTTGGGTATCTTCTTCACTCTTTAAAAGAAATGCAGGTACTACAGTCGAACCCCGTTATAGCGAATCTGGTATATAACGAACAAAATTTTGGTTCCGCCGTTTTCCTACTGTATTTAATGCTAATTTATCCTTTTAGAGCGAACCTCCGAAATCTTAAGAATTGGCTATAACGAACAGTTTTTTCAGTCGATAATTGAATCTTTTGTAATTTTTAAACTTTTTAAGAATGTTGAAGATACAACGAATGTTGAAGAAGCAAAGAATGTTGAAGAAGAAAATGATGAAGATTTATCTATCGCAGTGTGGATAGAAAAGCACAAAATTTCATCATTCTCAGATTGTGGCGGGCAGTTGTTCGAAACATGTGATTATGAAGTCATTACATGGAAAAGTATGACTGATGAAGATATTGTGGAAGAATTTAAAATGAATCATTCTGAAATCGAAGATTCTGTTTCTGATGCTGATGAAGAGAAGCACATAAATGACAAAAGCTCCACCATCTCAGATGCTACAGCAGCTATGAGTGTAATTAATAAGTTTTTGTCAACACAAACAGTGGAAGAAAGAGTGTTGGAGTCACTTGATGTATTGGACAAAGAAATTCATAAAATATTTTTGAAATCGTCATCACATCAGCAGAAGATTACCGATTATTTCTGTATCAAAACAGTGAGCAACTAAAGATAAAATCAATTTATTTCCATTTGTCTTCATTTTTAGTTAATTTAATTAGTATTGTGTCAGTTTAATGTAATCGATTTTAGTCAATTTAATTCATTAATGATCATTTTGAATAGATTTGATCATTCTTTCAATACATTATTATTGAATATACATAGCAACTAATGAGTTATACATTTTGTGAACTCTATAATTTTTCTTAATGGTTCGGATATAGCGAACCATTGGATATAGCGAACAAAACCTTTGGTCTATTAAAGTTCGTTATAACGGGGTTCGACTGTATATTAAAATTTGAATCATTCAGGGAAAAAATTTGGTGTACTATGTTTTAAACAAGAGTCGTTTCCTTTGTTGGACGACACTTCTTAAATGAATAAGGTAGCAAAATGAAAAATTTCTTTCTCTCTTACAGAATACAATTTTATATATTTATAAAAAAAAAAATTAAAAAAATCTTTCAGTCCAAGTCTACAGTCGTTAGAAAATTTTCTCCATGGGTTAACGTTAGGTTGACCGAATCCAATATGGCCACTACCCAGAAGCCTTAAATACGGTTCCGCTTGAAGATCTGATCTCAGGACAAAATAAAAACATAACATGCGTTAAGTATTCTGTTGCGGTTAGGAACCCTCCCTCAGGAAGTAAAAATTCACAAGGGGGAAAAGGAATAAAAAGGAAAGCTCAATTTTGCTCTTTTGTGCCCCTTACTCCTCCTGATATGCTTAGAATTTTGTGCTTGCAATTACAGTTTACAAGTTTTAACTTCAGGCTTTAGATGTTACGTTAGGTATAATTTACGGCAGAACGTGACTGATACGTCACGACTTGGGGGGAAATTCGCAACACGCGAGAAAACACGACGTGCGATGAAGGCAGGAAAATAGATAAAAAGGAACTTATCCTGCTAAATAAGATCTATATCATCCTACTATATTTTCGTTTATAACGTAATAATGTAATTTTATAAAATTATGCTGAATTATCAGCTTGAACATTATATTTTAAATACAATTTTAATATGTTCGAAATTCATTAATTTTGTGTAATATTCATTCATAAAATTTATTTACAAAAGCATGCATATAGTCGTAAAATGTTTGATTAGTTTTCTTAAGTTGAATCACAAGGACAAAGCCTTTTTAGCTTGATGGTACAGTGAACTGTTCACAGCTTTCCGTTTCTCTGCTTGGCAGCTAAATTTGAAGGCATTTTCATATGTCAAATATTTTGTGATATACAGTAACCACCGCTTATAGTGATCACTGGTTATAAGAATCAACCGTTTATAAGAATCAATATCGTGAAAACAAAAACAAATGAATTATTTCCATGTTAAAATTTCCGCTTTAAAGAATCAATCCACCGGTTTTAAGAATCAGTTTACACTCTTCGCTTTCCTTTCGTATTTCCAAAAAACCTACTTAAACCCTCAAAAGGCACGAAGTTCTTTCTTTTTTTTAAAGATAGATTGATAAGATGGGATGGAATATAGTCGTAAAATTCACCCCTTTCTTTATTAGACATAACATAATAGTTTCCCCTTAAACGCTTTACCACAACACTGTCCTATTAGCTTGACCCGGGGGCAACTTTACCCGTCCGAGTAAATCTTCGTCTGAGACTATAAGTATTGAAAGAGGTATAAACAGCCTTCTGAAAACTTCATTACGTCAAACTACCATAGAAAACTTTTTCTTGCTCCCTTCCTGTAGTTGAAATGTTAAAGCTGTTAAGCAGGTATGTTGTAACTTGTAACAAATATTGTATTTTATTCTTCTCTTACTATAATCATGTGTATCTACTTATAGGTCTAAATATTAAGTTGTATTTTTAAAACTATAAAAAATAATTTTAATAAAAGATAGTTAATGTAAATTAAAGAGTATTTTATTTTAAATTATCTAATATATGTATATATAGGTGTGTGTGTTCCTGTCCAAAAACCTAAATTTCGGTTATAAGAATCAACCGCTTATAAGAATCAAAAACAGTAATAACAAACGTGATTCTTATAAGCGGAAATCACTGTAATTGGCAATCTTAAGGGCGAGTCTAAGTTTTTTTTAAAAATTTCCCTGACGAGTTCAGCTTTGTACCATGAAACTTTGTACTTCAGCTCTTAGTACCTTTTAAAATCAGATCCGCTTCCTTCAAATAAAAAAATCAGCCCCCCCCCCCCCCACCACCACCACCCAATAAAAATATTTTGGTAGCATCATAATTTTTATAGAAAATTAGGAAAAATTTCAAAACACAGATTGAATAAAAGAAAAAGCAATTTTTGACAAATTATTTAAAAATCAATGATTTTGGGTGTATATTTCGCTTTGCATAATAATAATAATAATAATAATAATAATAATAATAATAATAAATTCTTCCTAATCTTCTACACTTGTTTACGCCAAATCTTATGTGACTAAAACCTCATATTAAATATATATATATATATATATATATATATATATATATATATATATATATATATATATATATATATATATATATATATATATATATATATATATATATATATATATATATATATAGTGGAATCTCGATTGATTATTTTCGGATCCATCGTTTTTTCGCATGTGTCGTTCATTTTATCCAGTCCCAACGATCATATTGCTTTGTTATGTTTCCGCATCTATCGTTTTCCCGCATTTATCGTTCATTTCAATCGGTCCCTTGAAAAACGATAGATCGAGATTCCACTGTATATATATATATATATATATATATATATATATATATTTATAAGAAATAGATGAAAGAGAATACCAGTAATAGCCCTAAAGCTACTTGCAGCCAGGAACAAATAACATGAAAAGAAAAGTATGAAAAAGGTTTTAGACAGCATCTCTTCATCAGCGGTGTCAATACTGTCCAAAAACCTAATGTATTGTTTTCGATGAGTATGATCTATACAATAAACACACTCAGACACCGTACAATCCATGAAAAACAGAAGAATTGATTAAAAATTGAAATAAGAGTTACTTAACCAAAGAACACCAAGCCTGGTGCTAGACAGAGTGGAAGTTAAGAACATGTAACCGCAAGATGACTGACGTCACAAAACTTGCAATCATGGAGATACTCAGTTACTGACTTACTATGGTTACTGTATTTTAGGACTATTAATCCATTATTAATTTAGTTTTTAATTATTATTACTAAGAGTTATTTTTATTATTATTTTTATTTTTACTTATGTTTTTTTTTTTTTTTTTCTTATTGTTATGTTTAACTCATTAAAAGCAACAGAACAAACTATTCATTAAAACTAAAACAACCAATTATGTTTTTGGATAGACTTTCGGGGTAATTATTCTGTGTTAGCGCAGCTTTCAAGTCTAAAATATGCTTATTCCTATTGTCTTTAGAACACACACACACACACATATATATATATATATATATAAAATAATCACAATCGAATGAATTGCTGCGTACAACTTATTGGAGATGCAGTCGGCCGAAGTGTTGATCCAGCAAAGCACTTAGGAAATTTAGGAGGGAAACAGAGACGTATTCCATAGACGTATTTTATTTGTCAGTAAGCAAGCTCTAGTGGCCACATAACTTGACCGGAAAAGACATGAAATCTGACTGCAGTAGCTACATGCAAAAGTTAGGACTGAAGAGAAGAACCGTGGCCTTACATAATATCAGTGGAGATGGGACGTCCGCAATAGGACGGCGCGCGCAGAGCTAGCTGTTTACGAGAGAGAAACAGAGAAAGAGTCTTCCGAGCAGAATTGGATTTTAAGAATGGAGTGCCTTGATCTGAAGATTTTTAACTCCTGTATGCAAGATGTTTTATAATCAATGATAATGTGCTCAGTATAAAAAATTATTAAGATAAGTTAAAATTAAAAGTTACTATTTACTTTCAATAAATAATATAAAAAAAAATTAAGTTTAGCACCTTCAAGAATTGAAGGGTAAGATAGTATTAAGAAGTAAAAATTAGAAAAATATTAAGATTAAGAAAATTAAGATTAAAAAGTAGAAATTAAAAATTTAAAAAAGATAACATGATATAAATTAACAAGGATGGCCTTCCGTTCAAACTATTTTCAAATGACTGTTTCTGATCTGGGCACCAAGACTGGAAGTTACTTAATTGGTCAGATTTAGTGGCGGGGTGTCCAACGTCGAGGTTTTCCCGGGGATTAATTAATTGCCATAACGAAACAGGCACGTGGGGTTGAATCATCTCGCGTGGTGTCCAGATCACGCGCTTGCTCTGCGTTTTACCAAAAGGAAGAATTTGAAAACGTGTTATGTATAGTATACAAATTTGAGGCCTTCAGGCTCCGACCAGATATATGGGGCTGTTAACCGATGGCTCAAAGAAGGAAGACAGAACAGGGGCCGGGGTGGTTATCCTTAAAGAAGGTGGAGAAAAGGTTATAATTAAAGAAAGGATAGACGGAGGGAATTCCTATGAGGCGGAACTTAGAGCCTTGCAAATAGCCATAGAGAGAATGAGAGAAGAGAATATTAAGGAATTTGATGTATATACGGATTCTAAGAGTGCTTTAGAATCGCTAAGATCAATTAAATTTAAAGGAAAGATGTAGAAGAAATTAAGGAGATTATAATGAAGGAAAATATGGAGGTTCACCTACATTGGGTTAAGGCGCATGTAGGAATTGCGGGAAATGAAGAGGCAGATGAGATAGCAAAAGCTGCTACTAAGTTAAGTGAGATAGGTATAAGATATAAACAGACAAAGAACAAGATCAAAACAAAAATGAAAAAATGTATGAAAAAAGTTATGGCAAGAAGAGTGGGAGAGGAGTATTAAAGGAAGAAAGGTATATGAAATATATAAAGAGGTTAAAGAAAAGCGTTTAAGTGGAGATTTTAAGATAAACCAACTTATAACAGGTCATGGTTGTATAGGGGAATACCAGTACCGATTCCACCAAAAAAGTGATCTATGTAGTTGTGGGGAACAGCAAACTGTGGACCATTGTCTATTCAGGTGTCAACAGTTCCAAGAGCTTAGAAAAGACTTACCAGTGGACGTAGAGACATGGTCGAAATGTAGATTCTTCGGGGATTTTTACTGAAGGCGTTTCGTAAAAAAAGTAGTTAGTACCCTTATGGATGTCCATATTCCTTATTTTCACACTGACTAAGTTGTGTCAGTGTTTATTTTGTTCTCAACTTTCGTTTCATTTTGTACTTTGTAACAAACATTTATATGCATGTATTGTATTACTGAAGTCTGTGAAAGTAAACTTAAAATTTAAATTGCAAATGAGTGTGTAGCGTGTAAACAATGAAAGTCAATAATCAAAGTAATTAATGTTAACAATCAAAATAATAGTGTTACACAATATAGAATTGTAAAAAATTTTAAGTATTGAGAAATGTGTTAATAGAAAAAGTAAGTGTGTTAATTATAAAATGGTGGTGTTAAAATATTGATAGAGCAGTTGTTAATTGAAATGTAATGCAATGTGTTAAATTATTGTGAAATGTAATAAAAGAGTAAATTGTTAATTATAAAGTAAGAGTAATTGTAATTGCAAAGCAATGTAATGCATTAGAGTTACTGAGAAATGTGATACTCGTGTAGTAAGGTGATAATTATAAAATAAGCTGTTAATGAGTTAATAGAAAAGAAATATAGCAACAGTAAAGAGATGTAAGGTGTTTATTTTTAGTGTAAGTAAAAGGAAAATAATTCTATGTAAAGTAATTCTATGTATGTTTATTGCATTGACCAAATATAATGTATATTGTGTATTATATATTATACCTAAAGACAGTGTATGTTATGTATTATTATGTATTAGATGCTTTTGTATTGTTATGTTTTGATTATTATGCATTGTTTAGTGTATACCTTTTTGTTTAATGGTGGGGTTTAATTTGGCCCATCTAAATGTAGCTAATTTTTTTTGTACGGTTTGCTAAGTGAGCACTCCTTGTGTTAAAATTTGTGTTAAAATTGATAAGAAATGTATAATCGAATTTAAATAAGATATAATAAGGACAAATTTATAAGTCCAGTTGGAACACGGTAAAATAGAAATTAGCTTTGAAGCTGTCGTTAGAATTGACGGTTTAAGAAATTTAAGAATTTTTTTATGTTTAGCACCTAATTAATAAATTAATTAATAAATTTAGGAATTAAAATCATTGCCACTGAAATATATTTAAAAAACAAAAAAGGATTTGATATTAAGAATTAAAATTTTTAAGATACAGACATTCGCTTTTTGCGCGGAGGATGCTTTTATTTAAACGCCGTTTAAGCTCACGCTGTGGTCAGCAGAACATCTCAAATATGGGGCTGTTATTGAGTTCAGATATTTAACATGCCTGCCTAATGATCTGCAGGATCAATATAAATTATAACTTACATTATTTTTAGGTTACAATTTGGAAAAGGGGTTGTGCTTTAAAAGTAATTTAGGAAGACGCGTTTTCTTGTTACTTACTTACTTACTTACTTATACGCACACACACACACACACACATATATATATATATATATACACTCATGGACAAAAAAATTAGCGCACCAAGAAATAATTGCGGGATTGTAACGAAACTTGCAATGAAGGTACATGTCGGTGAGATATGCAAATGATTAGAAATGCAGCGTGATTGCACATTATGTATAGCCGGTAGAGGGCGTTGAACATCGTACTCTGTGGAGTATAAAACAGGTAACCAAAGCTTGTTTGAGTGTGCTGAATCATTTACAAAGGAAGAGCTGAGATAGACATGCCATTACGCCGTGTTCGAAGACAATATAAGCAGTTGTCGCAGTTTGAGACGGGGGAGAATCGTCGGGATGATGGAAGCTGGGTGGCCAGCTAGGCGAGTAGCTCGCCAATTATGCCGCTCTGATTGTGTTGTGAGGAGGTGTTGGGACCAGTGGACCCGAGAGATGTCATGTACACGAAGACCAGGCTCAGGACTCCATCGACAGACCAGTCGTCGAGAAGACCGCCACATCGTAAGAAATGTACGCGTACAGCCAACTGCTTCATCGGCCGCCATCCAGGCACAGGTAGCACCTTCACTAGGGGCCTCTGTGTCTTCTCGAACCATGCGAAGGCGCCTGGCTGAATGACAGTTGGTATCGCAGCGCCCATTACGTGTGCTGCCCTTGACGCCCACCCATCTACGCCTCCGTTTGGAGTTTTGCCGCGCACGAGGAAACTGGACTGCAGCGGAATGGAACCAGGTCGTCTTTAGCGACGAATCCAGATTCAATCTCGGCAGTGATGACAATCGTGTTCGTGTGTGGAGAGCCCGTGGTGAACGCTTCAATCCTGCCTTTGCTGTACAGCGACACATCGCTCCCACAGCTGGTGTGATGGTATGGGGTGCCATTGCCTCCAATACACGGTCACCCCTAGTATTGTTCCGTGGCACCATGACAGCCCAGCGGTATGTTCATGAAATCCTGCAACCACATGTGTTGCCACTCATGCAACGGCTCCCAGGAGCCATTTTTCAACAAGACAATGCTCGGCCTCATACGGCAAGGGTGTCAAAAGACTGTCTCCACACTGTTACTACCTTTCCTTGGCTTGCCCGATCCCCAGATTTGTCTCCAATCGAGCCTATCTGGGATCATTTGGGACGACGAGTTGGGCATCCCACGAGTTTGAACGAACTAGAGGCAAGGTTACAGCAAATATGGAACGAAATGTCTCAAGACATCATATAGAACTTGTATGACTCAATGCCCGATCGTATCGCATCGTGCATTCGCGCTAGAGGGGGTCCAATGGAGTATTAAATCCACTGTTCTTTTGCCTTTTTCTCTGAAATAAATTATCCTTTTTCTTTGATTTTCTTATCATTTACTTATATCAAAGTAGTCATTACGTATGTAAAATTTTGTTTCATTATGACGACTCCTTGTTGGTGCGCTAATTTTTTTGTCCTTGAGTGTATATACAGTGGACGCTCGTTAATTCGAACTCGGTTAATTCGAACTTTCGGTTAATTCGAACTAATCCAAAGGCCCCAAAAAACTTGTATTGGAGTTAATGTTAAAAATATCTCATTAATTCGAACTAAATTTTTATCACTTCGGTTAATTCGAACTAAAAATTTGACAAAAAAAAATTCTTTTTCCTCGTTTAATGGAGAAAATACACACTGTATTTATTATTTTGTGTGTCAAAATTTCTTTTCTGTGTAAAGAGGCACATGCCTACATTCCTAGACTATTGCATGTCCGCTAAACGTTAGTAGCTATTGTCCTTCTTATTAGTGCTAAACGAAAAAAGCAATTTTCCTTTATTTGGATGGATTTTCTTAGAATTTCAGAAAAACTAGTCTTTACTACAGTTTCTAGGGAGCTGCGTCAGTTATAACTGCAGTGCAGACAAGTTAATGTGGTCTAGTTTTTCTTCCTCATTGTGTGGTGTGAACGTGTAAAAATTCAGTATGTCTACACGTGGAAAGTACAAAACCTTAACTTTGGAGACAAAGGTAGAAATGTTAAAGAAAGTAGAGAATGGCGAATGTAAAACAAAGTTAGCAGCTGACTATGGAATTAAAAAAAATGCCTTGTCAACTAATTTTAAAAACAAGGAGTCAATTTTAGATTCATGGGAAAAATCAAAATTTGCTAGAGGAAGAAAACGCATGGGAAATGCGTCCCAAGAAGTTCTAGAAAGAGCTCTACTGCTATGGTTCCAGGATGTTAGATCTCGAAATTTTCCGATAAATGGACCCCTAGTGTTGACGAAGGCTGAGGAATTGGCAAGTCGAATGGGTATTGAAGATTTTAAATGCAGTGATGGATGACTTTCTCGATTTAAGTCAAGGCAAAATATTTCTTATCAAACTGTATGTGTCCAAAGCTCTGATGTAAACGAAGACGTATGCACTAATTTCGGGAGGAAACTGCCAGGACTTTTTCTACTTACCTGCCGAAAGATATTTTTAATGCGGCCATAATGCACAAAGCCATAATGGACTCTATTAAAACTCTGAAAGCATTTACTCAGATGGAACCTTCCTCTGAAAATGAATTGAAATGTTTACTTCAAATCGAGAAGCTGGCTGAACAATGTTCATAAACAGAACCAAACATCCAATTTACAGTTTTTCCCCAAAGTCTGATTCATATTTTTAATAAAAGTTTACTTTCTACTGCATATCTTCTGCTTCATTTTATGATTAAGGTAAGTCTGTATTGCTTTTTAATATGTTTAACTTTAGATAACATAGTATAATATATTTTCTGGGGTTATACATACTAGGAGAGTTTCTTCTTCAGTGATACACATTTAAAGTTATATATTTTCTCTTAACATCGGATAATTCGAACTTCGGATAATTCGAACTTTTTTCTGAGAACCTTCGAGTTCGAATTAACGAGCGTCCACTGTATATATATATATATGTATATTATATATATATATATATATATATATATATATATATATCATTTAGGTTAAAATTAACTACTAGTAAATTAAAAAAGTGAAGGTTTCAGAATGAAAGTTTCATATTAAAACACTATTGCTTAAAAGAATGCTTGAGTCCTTTCTGTAAGAGAGAGATTTGTGTGAAAATACCCGAATATGTTCCACCTAAGCATTACTATTTACTTATGCAATGAATTCAATGTACGTTAAATATTTTTTTTCTCATTGTGATGCATCGTAGTATTCCCAGCACAGAAATATTTTTCCTCTGCAGAGTTTTAATGATAGCTATTTTGAACAACTATCGAAACGAACATTAATACTCTAGAAAAGTTATTTTTTACAGCATTTTGGGTTGTTTCTCTAGAAGGGGGGTTGCGACTTGGAAAAAAGGTTTAGACACAGTATTCCAGTCGAATAATATTTCGTAGAGTAGAACATTTTCCCGTAATGTGGCGAATTACCTTTCCGTAAATGTCATCCAAAATCAAGGGTTCTGACGAATATTTTGTTACACAGACGGCTTGACTTTGTTAATAGTAGTATGGTATGTGGACACTCGTCTATATTTATTTCTGTACAATGAGTTAATTATACGGCAAGTTACGAAATCGGGTACGTTAAATTGCATTCAAAACACGACACAATAGTCATTTCTCTCCTCTTCAAAGGTGAATAGCAATTTTTGGATCAAATATTGTAGAGAATCGGACAGTGTCAAGCAATAAGGAACCAAACCACAATCACACTGAAATTGAGAGAATGAAGTTTTAATACAGAGTTAAATTAAATATTTCTGTTACTAATGGTAGTTTCTCCAGTTAATAAAAATAATATTATTAGGCCTAGAATAATAATAATTTTTCCTCAGATAGCTAAACATGTGGGGCACCCTGCCAGATATTTAACTAAACTTTTAAACGTTAGTTGGTTCTCTTCTTGTTGCAAAACACTACCCAATTAATCTATAAAAATACAGTTATTTTATTTCATAGCTTCGACGTTAAGAGATTGGGAATAATATCATATTTTCAGTCTTTTAATTATTTTTAAATAATATCTGCCACAGAAAATGGATAAAAAATTAATAAATGTAAAATTTAATTGCACGGTAGAAGATTATGATGTACGAAAAAGCTCAAGAACCGTCATTAAATCACAAAAAAAGAAAAAAAAACGTTCTGCGTCGCAATCTTCTACTGCCATTAAATCGTTGTTTACATCGTAATAAACATAACTTACTTTGTTTATGTTATACGAATATGATGAAAGAGGTTCGTTTGGTACGTGTTGGGTAAATAAATATATTTAATTACAATTCGACGTATGAAGGTTAAAAAAATCACTGTATAAACACCCCTGGCAAAGCGCTCTCGTTATATAAAAATTATATAAAATACTAGTTCACCCATAGATGTGATTTAGTTTCTGCGTATAAATCAATAGCTTAAGTCCCGTCATTATTCATTCTTTAATCGGAGATTAATGTATGTAGCTTTAACGAGTAATGATTCAGCCCCTTGACGTTCGTTAAATAGAGATTTTTCTCTTTGAATATTAATTACTTCAGGAGCCGTTCCCTTTGCCCCTAAACAACAACAGGCTGTGAACCAAAAGGACAAAAAAAAAAAAAAATAAAAAAGGATGCGTCATACCTTTGCTTATTCGCCTTATCAATTGTTCTTGTCAGAGAATACGTGATTAATGTTTCCTCTCTTGTATGCTTTGCTTTCCAGACTTAGTTTCCAATTTTTCGTTAGAGTGTTTATTGTTCGTATTTTTATTGTTAATTTATGTGAAAAATATCGTTGCAATCAAGCATCCATACATGTACTTTATGCTTTGGTACTTTTTATTGTTTTATCCTGCGCTTTGAGTTCTTTGTTTCAAGTAACAGGGAAAGGGGGAGAGAAAAAAAAAAGAGGCGGGTGGGTGGGGGTGTATCGGCCAAGATAGAGTTCTCGAACCAATTCACTTCAAAAATCCTCGTTTGTGAAGATTCTGTTCGTGATAATGTTTAGAACCTGGATCACATGATACCCGCAGGAAGCGGGCTTCAGCTCCTCGGATTTAATAATTAGGTAAAAAAAACAGCGCTAATGGCTCGAAAAATTGTATTGTAAAACTCTGTAAATTTAGAAAAGAACTCATAATGATAAGAACTCAAAATGAAAAGAACTCAAAATGATATTGCGAGCCTGGATTAACGGTAATAAGAATTTTAAATCTTGACGTCGTAATACCCGCAACGGCGGCTCCAGAGGGGGGGGGGGCAGTAGGGACAATTGCCCCTGCCCAAAAAAAAGCGCCCGGTGAATTTTTTTTCATAGCCTAAAATTATATAATCCTAGACCTAATACTAAATGAGTTTGAATTTAAAATGAGAGGATGTTTATTTCTTTATATATACACTGCTGGCCACCGAAATTGCAACACCAAGAAAGACAAGAGATATCACAACAAAATTTATTTTGTAGATAACATGTTGACCAAGTATCAAATGATTAAATTTATAGACTTCTGTGAAGTGTGGTTCCTGCCAAAATCAGTAGCCAGAGTAGCCGCCATTGTTGGAGATCACCGCTGCCACACGCCTCGGCATTGATTCAAAGAGACTTTGGATGAGTTCTTGGGGTACAGCAGACCAAGCAGCTTCCACACGTTGCCAAAGTTGATCTCCTGTGGCAGCTGGGGATGGAATCTGGGTCAATCGTAGAGCAACCATGGGCCACGTGTTTTCTATCGGCGAAAGATCCGGAGAGCGAGGCGGCCAGGGAAGCAATTCAATCTGGCGATTGACGAAGAACCGTTGGACAATGCGTGCCACGTGCGGTCGCGCATTATCCTGTTGAAATATGGCTGTGGGAAAGTCCTGAAGGTAAGGAAGGACAACTGGCTCCAACACCTCAGAGATGTAGCGCTGGCTGTTTAAAGTACCGGCAATGCGTACAAGAGGTGTGCGAGAGTAATATCCAATACCGTCCCATACCATAATACCCGGTGCAGGACCAGTGTGGCGGTGCATAACGCAGCTGTTCAGCATCCTCTCTTCACGGTGTCTCCAGACTCGAATGCGACCATCGTGGTGTTGCAGACAGAAGCGTGACTCGTCAGTAAAGACAATTTCATTCTGCCGTCCACATCCTTCTGTCATCACACCATTGGCGGCGGAGACGTCTGTGGTTCTGCGTCAAGGGTAGACAAAGCAATGGACGTCTTGCGGACAGACCACTCTGCTGTAAACGGCGTCGAATGGTACGCGCAGACACTGGATGATGCGTTACAGACTGCATGTGCTGTGCTATGGTTCGTGATGTGACTGAGCGATCCGTTACTGCCATGCGCACAATTTGCTGTCATCACGTGATGTGGTGCGCTGAGGTGGATGCGATCGAACACGCCGGTCGTCGTACCCTCCTGCATCCAACGATCACATATCCGCATTACAGTTGTTTGGTTTCGTCCAACACGACTACCGATTTCCCTGAAAGATAATCCACAATCTCGGTAGGCCACTATCCTTCCTCTGTCGAACTCGGATACTTGATCAAAAGATGATCGCTGTTTTCGACGAGGCATAATTGATCGTTTTTTTTTTTTAAAACCACAAGAAAAACACAATTGCCGAACTTGAAATCGTCGAAATCTCCAAGCCTTAAATAGCGCTTTGAAGTGGCGCCACAGGTGCGCGTGATGTGCGTCTGCGCTGAAATTCTAATCATTTGCATATCTCACCTCCGCTAATGCATTTTGTAAATTTCATGTTATTTGCATGTTTTCTTCAGGGTGTTGCATTTACAGTGGCCAGCAGTGTATATATGGCCAACAGTGGAATCTCGATCTATCGTTTTTCAAGGGACCTATTGAAATGAACGATAAATGCGGGAAAACGATAGATGCGAAAACATAACAAAGCAATAGGATCGTTGGGATTGGATAAAATGAACGACACATACGGAAAAACGATGGATCCGAAAACGATCGATGGAGATTCCACTGTATATATATATATATATATATATATATATATATAACCCTAAGAGCCGTCGTTGATCCCCCCCCCCCCTCCGAAAAAAAATCTCTGATCTGGAGCCGCCACTGAACACCCGATTACACAACTTAGCCAAAGGAATGAAGGCTTAAGTTGTATAAGAGGGAACGATGGGGCCAAGAAACACGCCGCATGCCTCATCGGCCGGGTCCGGTTTATATTTAGTGAATTAAGTTGTATAAGATTTAACAGTGTGATTGCTGTTCAAATAATATCTGCATAAATCATTGTTGCTTTCAGTATAGCAAAACAAATGTCTCTCATTATACTAGATCTGTAATGCAACTAACCGTTCTAAATTTTTTAACAATGGCGTTGGATTTAATTGTAAATGTGAATTTGTCTATGTGAAGTGCAAGCAATGTCGTGAGAAGTTGTTGCAGAGATTCCGAAAATTTTTACTGATGATTTGACTCCGAATTTCACTATGACTTATTAGCAATTTGAAATCCCTTCTTTTTACTTTACTTGAAAGACTACTCCCCCACTGCCTTTTTTAACTTTAAAGAACCATCTCATTATGTTGCAAAATTTTTAAACTTATATCACGGTAGCAGCTGAAGCCAAGACTCCATGTATAGTGTGTACTGTAGAGTATTGAAATTTTTTGTATAAGAAAACATTTGGCACTTTTTTCCATCACCGGGATATTTCAATTGGTAGCATACCAGATTCGAAGTTTGGAGACTCATTTGTGACACCCTAACCTAGCAAGCGGTCGTTAATGTGGAACCGACTTATAGAATGTACAAAAATGGACTGTTAGAAGGCAGAAGGCCAATTCACATCAGGGGGGGGGGGAGAAACTCAACATCGCCCAATTATTAAATAAAAATTAAATAAACAAGTACAGCCCAAAGTCCTGTATCTAACCAAATAATAAAGGAGAAAATGCGAGGGAAATCATTGCAATTAACACGTCCTCACTTTTCCCTAACAGTTAAGCTGGGAGAACAAATGCCTGGATGTTTGGATATCTGGGTTCGACTCCTAGTCCTGGCAAGTACTCGTTATACCCAACAGATGCTGAAAAAAGAGCCAGTATAATAGAAGGCGATTCCGGTGTTGATTTTAATCTCCTTGTAGCGTCGAACCGTTCTAGAGTTTATTTTTAGAAACGAAATGAATGCATGGCGCTTTCGCCAGTATAAGGACAGAACGGATGTTTGATGAGTCAGAGGCGATTATGTATGAAACTATAAAGCTTAGTTGATGGTCGTTCACTGTTCGGATGAGTGATCCTCTCTGAAATTTTTCAACCTGTTTAAAGGTGTTGAGTGCCGTTCAGGCCCTGATTTTCCATTAGGCCTGGGCCTAGGGGCCCCAAAATTTTTTTTTATTTTAAAAGGAAAAAAAGAACAAAAATTCAAATTCAAATTTTTTTTACTTTAGCTTTTTGTAAAGCAATTTTTTTTATAATATATCCTTTTAAATTTGATTGATTGATTGGTTCCTCATATGTATGTTATAGTGTATATAAGGGATTAATAAGTTTTTCTGGTTGCATTGGATTGGTGTTTTAATGTTGAAGTTAATATGCTGTATTGCATTTTGTTATTTGATAATGTTCTAGGCTTCTATGCATCAATTAGCCAGTTCTTGGTAAAATGGTACTTTCACAATGATTCATGATTGTTTTTTTTTGTGTGTGTCAATTTTGGAAATTTTACGGGCACATCAGTGTTAGGGGCCCCCCATCCTGAGTTGTGCCTATAGTCAAGAATTTTCTAAATCGGGCCCTGGTGCCGTTAGATAAACTTAAAACGCTACCCTGTGTTTTGAAATGCTTATCTTGAATTTATTCCTAATAGCCTCGATATGCTACAACATCCCTACCGTAGGAATCGATTCAAAATGTGTTCACTGGTTTTCAGGTGATTGCGTACATAAGTAAGTGCTTGGAAAAGTGAACACAGATCTATATTTTTTTTTTTAAGTAAAAACACGTTTAAAAAAACGACAGTTACGAATGACCAAAACCAGATGTCTGATATTGCATGTTAAATATTTTTCGCGTTCAATAAATAATAATACTAATGTAACCAACTGGTTTAAACAGGGCATCATAAACAGGACATCAAAACTCTCATATGTGTAGCCCCACAAACTGTGTACTTTCACTAACTGATTCCCAAAAACTCTCATATTGCCCTATGAGAGTAAAGCGGCCTTGCAAACATCCGCCGGGATCGTAAGAAGCAATCCCTAAAACTCTCTCTGCTCCGTGGACAGAAACAACTACAGTGACCACCGCTTATAGTGATCAGTGGTTATAAGAATCAACCGTTTATAAGAATCAATATCGCAAAAACAAAAACAAATGTATTATTTCCATGTTAAAATTTTCGCTTTAAAGAATCAATCCACCGGTTTTAAGAATCAGCTTACACTCTTCGCTTTCCTTTCATTTTTCCCAAAAAGCAACTTAAACCCTCAAAAGGCACGAAGTTCTTTCTTTATGTTCTTTAAAGAAAGAGTGATAAGATGGGATGGAATACAGTTGTAAAATGCGTTCCTTTCTTTGTTAGACGTAACATAATAGTTTCCCCTTAAACGCTTTAGCACATCACTGTCCTATTAGCTTGACCCGTGGGCATCTTTACCCGTCCGGGTCCAATTTCACTTTTCTCCACTGGCAAACAAAGACAGGGACTCTTTTTTTTCCACCTCCCACATCCTGGTTGCGGCTTCTTGGACCCTCAAACACAAATCTTCGGCGAAATGTCCACTATCACTTAGGCAAACGTGACATTAGTAGATTCAGCACGTTATCAAACCGTGAAACGTAAGCTAGAAGGTGAATCTTCGTCTGACAGGTATGTTGTAACAAATATTGGACTTTTTTCTTCTCTTACTATAATTATGTGTTTCTACTTATAAGTCTAGAAATTAAGTTGTATTTTTAAAATTATAAAAAATAATTTTAATAAAAGATAATTTACCATAAAATACTCTTTAATTTACGTTAATTATCTCATATATGTATATATAGGTGTGTGTGTGCCTGTCCAAAAACTTAAATTTCGGCTATAAGAATCAACCGCTTATAAGAATCAAAAACAGTAATAACAAACGTGATTCTTATAAGCGGAAATCACTGTACTAGCATTCGTGCCGACGTGTCGACACCCTCTGAACTCTGCTTGCTAAGAAATGATGTTTGTCAGTCGATCCAAAGTTTTTCTGGCTGGTAGCAGCATATTTTCGTGTGTGCCTGTATACTTGTTAAAAATGTGTAATTCTGTAAGTAATTGTTATGTTTTCATTAAATTAGTTAAAATACCACCTAGGGTTTCATTTTTTTTTATTGTCGGGATCAAATTTACTTTCTCCCTGAAGTCAACAGGTCTCGGTTGTTATGGGACTGTTCCGGCGAATGGCCACCCTAAGCATTTATTTATTTATTTTTTGACGAAAAAATAAATGAAAATCCTGTATATCGCCAGTATGAATGCCGTAGCTATAAAAAAAAATAATAGAAAAACGTCTGATATGTACATATTTTCTCTTTTTTTTATATCGCATCAGATTTTTACTTTCCTCGTACGACACGTGTAATTTGGTTTTCGCCGTTTAATCTCTAATGGGGATCAGAGACTTATCTTCTTTATACGTGTTTTTTTTATGCTGACTTCGTTGCTGTGCACTTACTTGGCTTCAGTCAGTAAACTTCTCCGTTATTGGAAAACGAAGCCGTGTAGAACGAAATTTAAACGATTCAACTTACCATATACGTCTTTGTGTAAAAATTAAACATTTCTGTACTGTATGCATAGTTATTGATTTGTTATTATAGCCCTTCGCGAGCCAGGGCCCGGGGCAAAATAATATAGCGGGTCCCCTCCCCACTCAATATTTACACATTGTATACATTTTTTTAGTCAACTCTTATTTTAACCGGGGCCCCCCGGGGATTTTGTCCCCCCTGCCCCACCCTGACGGCGGGCCTGTCGCGAGTTTGTTGTATTGTGCCTCACTTAAAAACTCCTTAATGGGTTTGTAATCAAGCTTTCGAGAGATTCTATCTGAGGGAAGATCTCGTTTGTTATAGACCCGTAAAAATTGTCAGACGGACCATTAGGGTTCGCGTACTTTCGGCAGCAGTGAACCCCAGGACTTCCAGATGATTCGGCATCAGGTGCTTTCAATTACTAATTTCATACGTGATGGATTTCTGAATTGAATGCAGACTGGAGCTATATTGGCTGACGTAACGAAGGCTTTCGATCGTTTGCCCCACGATGCTCTTTATCAGTTACCTAAGCTGAAGATGGCTGTCGCACACTTACAATCGTAACCTCCTTACTTTCCACACGAAACCTTCAAGAGTCTGCCATGAACAAATTTACCGTACTCGCGGAGGCATCAACACTAAAGTTCTTCAAGTCATCAAGTTTAGTCACATTCTTTTGCTGTTGTTGTGGCTTTATACCTCTTGACCGGCAATATATAAAGTCAAGTCCATAAAGGCTATTGGGCAGAATGGTACGGCTCCGGTTTTGAATAGCACAAGGGTCGGAGTCCGAATTGGCTAAAGGATCGGTCCCGTAATTTTCAACCGAGTCAAGTGACGAGACCGGTACACTTTACCCCTCACCTCAGGGCGGTAAATTTGAGAACTTGAAGGACATTGCAGCCACGACAGATTTTTCGTGCATCAGCCGCCATTAGTGTACACGGTGGTGGATTTGTCAGCGACCGGCTTCGAACGAGAGACTTTCAGATCACTGGTTCGCTGCCTTTGCCAACTGGGTCACCGCGCCCCTTCACATTCTTTTTAATCTGTTTATTAATGACATACCCCTCTCTCCACATAATGGGCATATGTGCGGAACGACATGGTAGTTTTCTTTTGTTATTTGTTTTAAACATCGCTACGAGCACGATTTCTTTAACCTTCAAAAGGAGAAAACTGTTAGTTAGGAGAAAACTTAGGTCGTTCGAATATTCCAGAATCATACTCAATCTAGCTGAAACCAGAGCTATCTTCTTTATATATATATATATATATATATATATATATATATATATATATATATATATATATATATATAATTAAAGAAATTCTTTTTAAAAATTTAAAAAAAAAAAAATTAAATAACCCTACTCCCACCGATTACGGATATGACTAGCAGAACCTTTTTGTGACGAAACCTAAGTAAGTTAATAAGTTAACTAAGTCCAGCCTTGTAGTTACCTCACCCTGAAAATAATGCAAAAAATCAAATATGAATTTTTTTTTTTTTGCTTATGCCCCTTTACCGACATGTAACATCAGGTCAAGTCCCGAAGGCTATGGGCGATGAAGGTGCGGCTCCGGTTTTTAATAGCACCGCAAGAGTCCGACTTGGCTAATTTTTTTTTTTTTTTTTTAAATCCAAGAAAGACATGACTCACCCTTTGTATGAGAGGGAGATGGGAACAGCTAAAGCAAAATCCATCATTTCAAAACTATTTTAAGACCTATTTCATTCAAGCACTGTACCTATATTGGACTGGCACTAATATATATATATATATATATATAAATTACAATTCTCATGTATAGAAATAAAGTATTACAAATCACTGCTCCATGGTGCATAAAATCAATTACTTAATTCATTAAAATCTCGAAATTCAAATTCTAGTAAATTAAAAGGCTGAATACACGTTTCGAATTAATTACTAGTTATCGTCAGGTCGAGGAGCATTAGGTGTGATAGCGACAATCCATGTGGCCTAAGACTATGGCTACATGTTTGCACTAATTAATAGTTCATCGTCAAGCCGAGGAGCATTAGGTGTGATTGCGACAATCACACCCAATGCTCCTCAGCCTCAATTAGTAGTACGAAACATGTAATCATCCTTTTAATTTATTGTAGATCTGAAGAAGTGTTTAGCGTGCACGTGTTTATGGTTTTAGAATCAGCCTATTGACCCAAATATGACGTTCCATAAAAATTAAGCAAACGTAGCACAAGTTATCTGTGCACTAATTCCCCCCCCCCCCCGATTTTATGCGTAGCAAATACTTGAATATGTACAACATCTCTTGATTTGTCTGTCTGTCAGTCGCGTTTGCCTCTGCCATCGGTCATTGATTCTTCCGAAGGTGTCTTTTTCTTCTTGTTTCACAACCAGCTAACACCGCAGGCGTGAGTGCTGGTGACTCCTACCATTTTTGAATGGTTTCGAAACCAAGCGACTAGCATCTTTGACATATCAACGGATTTTAGGATTTCTTGTTCTCTGTTCTCCAAAGCACTTGGGATTTAAATTTCTAAATAATTATGAAAAAAATAATTGTAACCTAGTTTATCAATTTTCATTTTTCTAGGGTCTTTATTTGTTAATCTCAATACTATTAGTTTTTAACTTAAATGAATTTCCTAAATTTTAACTCATTTATTGAGATTTCAACTGAGAAAATTTTAATTCACTAGGGGCTTCGCCCCTAGGCACGCTACGATCGCTCCTCTGGTAGGGATTCTCGGGCAATGCAACAGCTTCCATCCATTTACTGTTGTCACCCTTATGCGAAGGGGAATCACTGTTGAATTATCAGCTTTAAAATTCAATTAAAAATCGAAATTTTAAGATAGAGACTTGAAATGAGGTTCATATGAATAAGAAAGCTTTCATCTTCCAGATGATGTAAATATTTTCTTTGTAAGATAAAAACTCAAGGTCAAGGTCAAGGTCAAGGTACTGGGGTTTTACGAGGAACCTGGCGCAGCACGAAAGCTTCACCTTCATCCTCGAACGGATAAATAGTTAGATTAAACGGATTCTAGATGATGTAAATATTTTCTTTGAAAGATAAAAACTCGAGGAGCATCGATATTACATCCACATACGTGACGATATTTCTTGAAAAACTGTGTTTCATTTTTTGATGAAAATATTAGTCTGTTTTAAAATATTTTTAAACAAATGAGGTCTAGTTTGAAAGAGAAATGTCTGTAGTCTTAGACTGTAAAAAGATCAAAATTTTACGATCATTTTTTGGCGAGTTATCGTAATCTGAAGATGAAAAAGTCAATATTTTCCCACAAAACATAAAATAATAATAATAATAATAAAAACTTAAAGTCCGACGAAGATGAGACGTGTCTAACTTTGTTTCCCACATTTTTCTGCATCTATTGGTATCGGTCTCGACCCCATTCTCCCAGCGGTGTCGGGGGAGATAGCGTGACAAGCTTTTGACAGCGGCTTCTCCTGCTGCAGCGGGAGTTACTTTTTTTTTAAATAGAGAGATTTATTGAGATTTCAACTGAGTTTAACTAAAGGATTTATATCTGTACTACAATTTAAATGTGTAAATTTTTTAACTTTGAACTGATCTTTTTTCTTTCTTTTTTTTTTCTTTTAAACATTTAATTGGCATACTCGATATCGGAGCCAAATAAATGATAATTTGAAGAGTGGAGGGGGTGGAGATTGCTACAAGAATTCCCACGTGTTTTTCTTGCTGGCTAATTAGTTCATCGAGTAACCTCAATATAACAAACCCCAATTTAAGGAATTCCGTAATTTAAGGCTTTTATTTATTTCGTTCTCGACTGGAATGCCGAGACCTTACCTCGAATAAACGAATGTCAATATTTCTTACAAAACCTACATGTGGGCGTACTGAGCCGACCATTTTCTTACTCGCCTGAGAAAAGAAACATAGCCAGCATTTTCGATGATCAGCAAAAGGAAAAATACATCGGGTTCATACTATGATTAAATGGATCCTTTCAATGAGGAAGTTACTTGCAAGGAAACCTATCACGGTTTGATTTGTCGGAAATAATAATATAATGCTTTTTTTATACAATTAATGGCGTTTTCATAATACCTGGATATATGAAGCAGCCGAATGTAAAGAATGCTATTCAAAGATAAATTCGAGCAGTATCGCCTTAAAGATTTCCTTTCTTAATTAAAAAAAAAATTGCATCGTGCTAAAAATTAAATAACACATCACAGCTCTGTATATTTATGGATTGTTTTATGTGTAAAATTTGGTTGGTCAAATAAAAAAAAAATAAATAAGTTAATTAAACATTCAAGGTTAGATTATTAATATTCTTTCGGTTCTTTAAAAAAATGCTGAAGGTTTCTTTAAAAAAGCCCTTAACACTCGTTTTGGCCTAACGTTCCGCGAAAACTTTTGAATTTTATTCAGAAATTTTCAGACTAAAATCTAAATGAAAAAATGCATGCTATTATTGGTTTTCATAGTGGACTCCACCGCATATGTTCACGGCACACCACGTTTGACCAACTATACATGTGTACATATCTATACATATGTAAACATCTCTATATTTGTTTTATTTTGGTTGACAGCAGAGGGTTATGACTCCCGAAACAGCGCGTGAGACTTAACTGTCACTGTTTTTTTAATAAATATTCTCAATTGAATTTCTCAATGTTATTAGGTAAAAAAAAAAAGTATAGTGTACAACGCAGTTCTAATTGTGTCGGAGTTAAACATGATAGAAGTTGCTGAAAGCATGTTTGACAACCTTAAAAATTTGTGTTGAAGCGTGAAAACTCCTCAATTTTACGCTCTAAAATGAGTATGAATACCTTCGAACACGGTTATTCAGCCTTGTCTCGGTCCTTTATTAAACAACCTCGTTTCCACAATGTTTACTGATTCCTCGGAATGCGTTTAATCGAGGTTTCACTGTATTTCTTCATTAAACCACACAAAAAATTATTTTTTTTATTCCTACTTTCTCTCTCTAAATTTTCTACATGTGACCTCATTCGGCATTTCGTTGTTGGCGAGTTACTTTTAAAAAGTACGTTGGTTTCGGATGTGCAACCAAAATCTGGGAGAAAGGAAAAAAAAAATGGTCTAGACGACCCGATTTGATATCAAGCCTAATTAGAAACAGATATGTTTATGACAGAATTTAATCATCTTCAAGCACTTGTCATCTCGCGCCGCGATTCGTGATATACGGTAGTTCTTTCCGTTGCGGGCTGGATAACTGCGCGTTAGTCAGTTACCTGTAAAAAATGAGAGGAATTCGGTGTTTGATTTTCTCTTCCGTACTTCTCGGTTGTGTCTTGCTGGGGAGCCCCTATCATGGGCGAAACCTAGGTCCGTGGGTGCTATGGAGGTGTATATATTTGCAGATATGTTTACTCTTAAAAGTTTAAACAGTGAATTAAGTTTATTAAATACCGGTCGTGCTTCGGAAATGAGAGAAATTTTCATTTGGAAAAACAAAAGTGTTATAATTTAAAAAAATATATTTTTCCGATTCATGGAACCGAATACTATCCGTAAACTTCTTAATTCCCCCCCCCCCCCGAATGCGCAGGCACTTTTCCTAAAGACATTCGCCCACCCACACAGCGGTTTTTTGGGGGGTTACTTTATTGTGGGAGCACCATACTGATGAACCAACACTAATCCCTATGAGACGACAGCACAGGAAAGTAAATAATGCCTAGTACAGTATTCGAACCCGGGCACGTGGAAATTCGCTATGCTAATCTTTCTACGGCATGGGCGAACGATAACTTTTTCACGTACGGTAAAATATTCATGTATAAGCCCCATCATCCCTTACGGACGATCATTGTATGGCACATCCGAGAAAAGAAATAAACTATTATACTTTGGCTTTTACATTTTACAACGAAGTATCTCTGAAACGTTGGGGGGTAAAATTCAAGCTGTAAACTAGTAAAAATATACTAGTAAATTATAGTGACTGCTGGAAGGCATAGCTTTTTTAAATATGCAATTAATCACATGATGATAGAAGCTTCCTCCAAAACATATAAAACATTCCTGCTATCTTAGAGGACAATGCAGTAATAGGTGCTAACGACTATAGAGATTTCGAAAAATGTATTCAAGTGATTTGCAATGTATATAACCCAGAAAATTTAAAAAATAATCGACGATCATAAGCGATCAGTGCCCTCTACAGGAATCTCTTAAACTTGTCTTCAAACTTTTGATGCAATTTGAGCGTAAATTTATAAAGTGTTTTTTTTAAGACAAATTAACATTAAATTAATTATAGTTTCTCTTACTATCTAAGAATGGCAATATTTAAACAGTATTAGGAAGATAAATTACTATGTTTCAATTGTACAGCAGAACAGAAAATTTGATATTACGTCAGAAAGACGACATTTGAAAGTTCCCCGGATGGCTTAAGACCAGTTCACTTTTGCCAATTTTCAATCCCAGTGTTAAGCTAGAAGGAATTTTCTCCGCTTATTTCTTCTTTCTAATCACAGATTAGCAAATATTTCTGAATTCAGTTTAAATATATACAGGAAGGCAGGCGTTTAAATAAAAACAGTGTAGTTTTTCAAATTAAAAATATTATCAGTAGTTAATTTTTTACAGGGATTTAATTTAATCACAAAAGTTACAACAACATTAACAATGTTTCCTAATAAATAAAATTAATAAAAGATTTTAGAAAAACACGTACATTGCACTTCATTTTCAAATGCAGAAAACAGAATTAAAAATAAAGCATTTGGAAACATGTGATTAGAAAATACTGCGAAGAATATCCTCCATTACTTATCTGCGAGGTTAACTTATACACTGACTTAAAAAGCTTAATTCAATTAGCTAACAGAATTAATTCCACAGAATGGTCAAAATAGAGATGACAAAATAAAATATTCTAAGTAGGACCACCTTCAGTTGCGATGCCGAACGCAGAATGTATCAGTATCCAGGCACTTATGAACCAAGGGAGTAGCAGATTCCTGAAAGACTTTTAAAATACGGATTTGTGAAAAAAAACAAGTGTAAACGTATGCAACGCATATACCCACTCGCGACTTCGAAGTTACCGCTACTGTAAAACCCCACTTCGGTCTGCCTCTGATTTTCCGACTGTCAAAACTGACGATACACTTTTCAGCAGTCAGATATTTCCCTATTCCACGTCATCGGCTCATGATGTAACTTGCATGACGTCACGGTCCAGACGTAATGCAAAGCGCGTCATAATTCTCGCGGTCTACCGGCGATGCGAGATAAGATTTCGAAATTCTCTCTAACTTTCAGCTCCTCTCACGGCGAACAATTTCTATTCGAAGCATATCATCCCTGGAAGATACTGATTAAAAATGACAGATCTGTCTTGGGAAACTGATCGATGCTTTATCGCCGATAACACCGAGAGTCAGAGAGAGAGTTCAATACATTTGTGAACTCGAGGAGGAAAAAATTAATGGAAGTTTTCGGCTCGTAAACGGTGAGAAACGATATCGCACCAGAGAAAAAAAAAACTATTTCGCTCTTCAGTTTACAAAGAGTATTTCGCATTCCTCTGCAGCGATAAATAAATATTTTTAAGAGATAATTTAAGAGTTTGATTATATAAACATTGAGAAAATCTCAGATATTCTAGTTGCTGAGCCATTAAGAGGTTCAGGAATGCAAGATTTTAAATTTTTTTTTCCTATTTGCTCGCATTTCATAACCCTCAAAAATGAGTGTTTAGATAAAGTTTATTTGAGGGTTACCTCAGTAACATAAAATATCCTAATAAAATAACTTAATAGCTTAATAATATAAATAGCTTAAAAAATAGCCCATAAAATAGCTTAATAATATATATTGAGCAATTTGAAATTTTGGTTTTTAAAAATGTAAACGCAATAATTTAAACAAGTTTAGTTTTCGATATATTTGCCAAACCATTAGCTCTGTTTAAGTAATTTTTATACTTTAAAGCATGGCCTGTGGTCCATGAACCTCTTGGGGGGGGGGGGGTCCGTGAATCAATTTCGGGGGGGTACGTGACCTGCAGGAGAATTGTAGTCCTCTTGAAATTTGTGCCGTTCATGCGGTACACAAATTTCAAGACTTTTTATTTGAAATTAAAACTGATGCATGCGATAAATTTAAAAATTTAAAAAACCACATTTGAATTTGGATTCAATCACGTGTACAACTGTTTAGTAGTCACTCGGTAAAGCGTTTTGTGAAGTGTCCCTGTGACATTATTCCTCTACAGCAGGGGTGTCAAACTCAAAGGCTAACTTGAGCCAAACAAACAAGGTTTAACTATAGGAGGGCCGCAAAAAAAAAAACAATTTTAATAGAAACGTAGGGTTTTTACAGTATATTTACCTAATTACAATATATTCAACATAAATATACACATTTTTTTTAATAATACCAAAAAAAGAGTATAATTAAAAAAACACTTAGCAAATTCTTCCTATTTAATTATAATTCTGCGTCGGTTATTTTATTACATATTATTGTGTGCCAATATATTGGCCGGGTCGCAAAAATGTTCGTCGCGGGCCACGAGTTTGACACCCCTGCTCTACAGCTTTACTGTTCACTTTTTCCGTATAAAAATGATTAAATGGTTGATTGGCGATATTTTCCCATATGTAGAATATACTGCAATACTATGTTCATTAATAGCTGTATATAGTAGGAGAGTCGTATACGCTTTTTGTAAAATTTTACAAAACTGATTAATTTAAATTTTGAGTCTTCCCACTCTGCGCTTTGAAGGTTAGAGGTTTCACATGAATTTCTCTTAGGAGTTAATAAATTTTTTTATGCAATTTTTAATCACTTTAAAGGGCAGAAAGTTTTGGTTTCAGAAAAATATTTTCAGAATTTTTATTCTGAATCGAAAATCCAGTAAACAGTTGAATGAAAATCGAACAAAGGAGCGCTGTAAGAAATTTCGTGAAATTCTCCTGAAAGGAAATTCAGATATACTACTTTGAAGATGGCAAAGCTGTGAAAAAAATTCCACTCCGAGGTAAATAAACTTGAAGTACATGTATACATCTAGGTGCGTGTAGACTGTCTTGTACAAAAATGTTGTGTCTGGCAGTGTAATTATTTACAGTCCAAACTCGCAAGTTTCAACAAACGTTCAGTTTGTTTTATTCGATTTTAAAAAGCTCTAAAATATGTTATAAGCGATGAAAATGAAAAGGTGCTTATTTTGATAATTTAGCGTACCGCAGCTCCTTAATTTAATCCGATGGATTAAATTAAGGAGCAAGTCAAAACTCACGATTGATCATTTATTTGATAACAGCACGTTGTAATCATAGACTCTATTACGATATTCTAGGACAAGAGATTCAGTTTGAATACCATGAATTAATGAATGCAGGGACCCGATTTAGAAAATTCTTGACTATAGGCACAACTCGGGATGGGGGCCCCCTAACACTGATGTGTGCGTAAAATTTCAAAAATTGACACACAGAAAAAAATAATCATGACTCATTGTGAAAGTACCATTTTACAAAGAATTGGCTATTTGAAACGGTGTAGAAGCCTAGAACATTATCAAATAACAAAAAGCAATACAACATATTAACTTCATCATTAAAACACCAATACAATGCAACCAGAAAAACTTATTAATCCATTATATACACTATAACATACATATGATGAACTATACATATAACAATACAGATGATGAACCATTCAATCAATCAAATTTGAAAGGATATAGAAAAAAATTGTTATTAAAAAAGGTAAAATTTAAAAAAATTTGAATTGGGAATTTTCCCTTTTTTTTCCTTTTAAAATTAAAATTTTTGGGGGCCCCTAGGCCCAGGCCTAATGGAAAATCAGGGCCTGATTGCATCCACTCTGAGTAATCTTATTTACATGAGATCTCATGAGATCTCATAAAATTTCTCGTATAACTTTTATATGTATATATGAGATATTATGAAACCTCAAAAAAATTCTCGTATAACTTGTATATGTATATATGAGATATCATGAAATCTCAAATATACATATACGAGATATACGAAAAATCTCATGAAATCTCATTTGATATCATGAAATCGTAATTTAATGAGATAGCGCACTGATGAAACGCTTTCCTTCCAACATTGTATCGTGGTTCGCGTCATAGCTTACCACCGTGAGATCTAAGGTTCGAATCTCGGCGTAGGCATGGATGCTACTGTTGTGTACTGTACCCTAACAGGGAACAGTGACTAACAGAGACTAACATTAGTAGTTGCCATCATAAAGTAACCTATGAAAATCAAGGTCCATATGCTGAATCTCGTCAAGATAAGTGTTTACCGCAATGAGACCTAAGAGTACAATAAAGAAATTAAAATGGAAAAGCTGTAAGAAAAAATATTGGTTCGCGATTTCAAATACATACCAAGGTGTTATCGATTAAATTTATTATTTCCCCCCTTCTTCTGTTAAATATCGCCGGGTATTGTTATATTACTTATTTTATTGGAAACTTGAAAAAAGGTCGAAACGCAGATCTGTCAGAACAATAACAATAACACCTTGGAGCTTTAAAAAAAAAAAAAAGCCAGTTCGAAATTTTAAATACGCACCAAGGTAATTGATTAAATTCCTTATTTTTTTCCCCTCTGTTTCAAACGTCACTAAGGCATGGCTATAGAAAATTTTGACGAACTTGAAAAAGGCCGAAATGCAAATCTGTCTAATCGATAACAATAGCACCTTAATGCTGATAAAACAGATAGGTAGTGCATTTAAAAAAATAGTTACATATCTGAAGTATAAAAATGAAATACTCCCCTGCCCATCTTTTGGCTTGTTTGGGTTTTACAAAGGACGAGGTCCTTCGAGACCCTCTACTGTTTTTAGACTTTTTTAGAAATTTTTGGTTCATGGAGATTGTTTACCCTTGCTAGACATTTTACGTAATAAATAAATGAATAATAGACTCAATGAAACAGTGGTGATGGCTTTATCAGGGCCCGAGTTTGACGTAATGGGGCCCTGGGCAAAGCAAACTTTGGGGGCCCCCTTTAAGAACAGATCCAGAGGGGGCATATAACCCCCCCCCCCCCCTCAGGACCAGATTTCCACATCAACATGTGGGACACTCACCCAGGCCTCCCGTAAATCAGGACGGGAAATTTAAAAAAATTTTGACCAACAAGTCGGAAAATTCGAAGAAAAAAAATTAATAATAATAATAATAATAATAATAACAATAAGTGTTAATTAATTAACTTTTTAATATTAATAAATAAATTCATGAAATTTTCTTCTGAAATTCAAAATAGATCACAGTCTTGAGTTATTACTACTCCCCCCCCCAAAAAAAAGATAAATAAATAAATAAAGCAGAAATGCTTATGGATGTAAGCATGCTTTCACTATAGTGAGTGCATTGGGCCCCACCCAGGATTTTTTTCTGTATCTGCCACTGCCCCCCTTTACTGTATAAACCAAAAACAAAATTCTCAAAACTATGAACAACTTAATATTAAAATAGGGGGTCCCATAATTTGGGGGGACGGGGGCAAGCGCCCCACTTGCCCATGCGGAAATCTGGGCCTGAGCTTTATACATTCTCGTCTGATACATTTGTCCGATGAATGCGATTTTTTCCCGCAGGTCTGTCTATCGTATGTAATGGAAAGCCTGCTTCATACTTCGGACCGCTCTTTAATTTTAGTAACCGTATCTCTAGCTTGTGACGTACAGGGTACGAGAACGGCTATGTTTTTTTGGAAAGCGGGGGGGAGCTCAATCTGATCAAACATTTTACGCCTTTAATCGGTGTTTTGATAAATCTTTTTTTTTTACATTATATTTATTTATTCATAATATAATGTTATCTGTGTAGACCTTTCACTAGCAAAAGAAGAAGGAAATGTTGCTGGGGCTAAGAAATTTTGAGGTGCCAAGTCGAACTTGGACTTGTTTGCATAGATTTTGTCAATTTTTTTTAAGAAAGAATTCAAAGAACAAATAGAATTTAAATTCGATTACGAAACGAAGACACCAAAAACAGTAAAGTATTCGCCAAATAAAAAATCAGATGCATCCACCTCATGGTACCGGCAGATTCGAGCAGCCAATGGAGTCATTTAACTTCTTTATCTGTGATCTATGTAAATGTAATATTATGAATATAATATATATTTTATGATAATTAATATATAACACATTTGTAATGATACATTTGTTTTAAGGGGATATTTATTAATAACAGCCCACGCGAGCACACACATATTTGTAATATTTGAATAAATATTACATAAAAATCCCGAGTACATATTATAACGGAATTACAATAGAAGTTATAAACAAATGCCATATTATAATAACAGAAAATTCTTGATCCAGTCCTATATTAAAAACTTTTAAAATCCTAGGTTATCCTAACAGTTATCTTCCTAGATCATAAAATTTTCTTGATATAACAGGTACTTATATAATTTTTTAAGTATGATTGATTTTTTTGTATGACCGGAAACCATAAACCTTTTCTCGAAATATTTTCTTATACTTTTCTTGTACTTAAAAACATAAAATTCATAAAAAATTTCATTCTGTAACCACAACCTGATATTCTTAATAGCTATTTTATTTTATTTTTTATTTCTCATGGAAAAAACCTGTGGGCAAAGTTCTTAGATTATCAGAGAAAAAGGGAAGAATACAAAATTGCAAAGGAGAGCAAAATGGAAAATACATAAACAAGAAGAGCAACTAAGACAAAATTGTCATGCGATCACGGGCCTCCCAATAATGTCTGTACAGAGAACGCCCAGTTAAGGCCTAGCAGGACATGATATTTTATTTATTTTTTCACATTTTTGTAAAATATAGCTATTTTAAGGGTGAAATAGCATTTCCGCGGGAGAATTAAAATATATATATATCGCAGTAGAACAAATAAATTCGTTGACTTAAAAAGACAAACTTTAATTCTCTGCTTTCGATGAACATGAAGATGCCAATTAACGTCATTATGTCCATTCATCGTGATGATAAAGTGGGTGAGTCAAGCGGTGGAATAAATCAATATACATATGAGTTCTTATTACAGTTCCGTTATCTTTACTCTCATCAGTTTTACACTATTTTACTAAAAAATGACTCGTAACTTTGTTTACACAAGGTAGGATCTTACCTTGAGAACTTGTGTAAATGTCCCTCTATGACAGCGGTTCTCAACCTGGGGGGCGCGCCCCCCTGGGGGGGCGTAGAGAAATTTCAGGGGAGGCGTGAGTTTAAAAAAAAAGCAAAATAAGAAGTAAAACTAACTGTAATTTACTGTACTCAATTTTGCACTCAGAATGTAACCGTAGCATATTTTCGACATACGAACACGAACACGGTAATTGTCGTACACGATAATTTTTGTAATTGCAAAAACATGATAATTGTCGTACGTCTGGACGTTGAAAGTGACCTGA
The DNA here is from genome assembly GCA_907164885.2 of Dolomedes plantarius. NCBI lineage: Eukaryota > Metazoa > Arthropoda > Arachnida > Araneae > Dolomedidae > Dolomedes > Dolomedes plantarius. The sequence continues at coordinate 13,291,304 of OU015492.1, forward strand.
GGTGTGCTTTGTCATAGTTACAACCTTATATTCAAAAACTTGTCAAGGACAAACAGTGCCAGCCCTCTCATTAATGTTGTGAAAGTGACTGGTATTACATGCCAACCTCACCTAGATCCTCGATTACCTTAAATATATTTGATCTGTATTTAATTCTTTAATTTCATATGTTCTAATAATAATATGTTCCAAATTAAGATATGAGTAGTAATATTAAATTTTGTGTATGAAATTATCTATTCTATATTTTCATTTAATAACCAGATTCAGTTTCAAATTCCGATTGTATTACTTGTATTGACCACATATGGTGGTGATGGTGGGAGGGGGGGGGCGTGACCTCACATCAGTGTTCAAAGGGGGGCACAGAGCCTGAAAGGTTGAGAACCCCTGCTCTATGAGATCAGAGAGGGTGGGAGGTGGTACGATCCCCCCAGATGTCACCTCTGGGGTTGCTTGGTCAAAATGGAGGTGGCACCTGGCTCAATCGGACTCCAACCCTTGTGGTGTCATTATAAACTGTAGCCGCAACCCCTCAGCCCGCTAGCCTATATGGACCTGATCTGGAATACTTCCGGCCAGGGGGCAGTAGAGGCAACAACTAAAGTAAATCATTGAAAAAAATATTTCAGGTAGTCTCCTCTAACGAAACTACCGCGGCTCATTAACGTAAGATTACTTATCGTTTGCTTACCTCTTTTTTTTTTTTTTCCTTTTTTTTCTTTCTTTTTTTTTCTTTTTTTTTTCACGCATCTTGCTACTTTTCTGTTTAACTGTTTAGTGCTACTGGGTTTGGCTCGCTGCCAAAATTATAACTCGCGACGCAAGGCAATTTTTTTTTCTCTGAAGGACCGTTATTGAGGAACGTAATCCTACGTTAAAAGGTAAATTCTTAAAATTCGGGTGTTGCTGTAATAGATACAGCTTTGTAAGATTTAGGCGCTCATTGAACTCCATACTCAAACTCACGAGAAACGGATTCTGGCTGTGCGTCAGTAGTGGATTTTATAAACTACCCTCAGTTTATTCAAATTTAAAACATGCGTTATCGACGGGTGCGTCAATTTAAGCGTCCGCTTTCCAGGCGTCACTTCGGCAATGAAACCGAAACTTCGGTTACTTTTCTAAACATAGCCGGGGCCATATTTACTTTCGCTGGAAATGGTTCGCAGCTGAGCGGGGCGTGATTAGAATCTGCGATCTGCACAGCTGCTTGCTGCTTCTCGTCATTCACGTTTCTGCAGCTAATTAGAAACCAGACTGATGAGTTGTGACAATCGTGCTGCTCCCGACTTATTATTCCACAAGATGCTACTGGCGTTTACTTGCATCAAAGCAAAACAGCCCTGGCTTTGAATTTCGTGGATCAGTGAACCCGAACGAATAAATGGATGGGAAAATAGAACTAAAACTGGTAAAATAAGTCAGGTAACAGAAAAAAAAACCATAAAAAATTCATAATAATTAACTGTAATGCAAGCTTTGTTTGATTTTCTAAAGTAAAATCAGCTCTCGTCGTCGGGAGCAGACCGTGGGAACATTTACACGGTAAGCCAAGGCAGGCAAGATGTTTTTGTCTGCCCAGGGCCCGACTTAGCCTAATTGGGGCCCTGGGCAAAAACTTCGTTGGGGGCCCCCCTCTGCTTCACTACTTCAGTAATGAAGAACCGAACGTTATGGAGGTATTTAAATTTTTCACCTCATTATAGATATATAACAAGAAAATTGACTAGAACCTAAAATAGCTATAAAGTCCCCCCCTCCAATGGTCAGACGAAATATCGTTCTGTCCATTTTATTGATTTTCTGACAATTCTATGTCCATCATTAAAAGGGATATAGCACATCTAAAAAAAGTTCATTAAAGAAGGAAACATAAAATAAACTTTCTATTCGATTTGGGCCCCCCCCCTCTAATCTGGGGGCCCGGGGCAACTGCCCCGTATGCCCCTGCCTTAGTCAGGCTCTGTGTCTGCCTTGGGTTTGTCTGAAAGCGTTCCGGTGCTCCGTTCCTGAGGAGTTAAATTGGTCTACAGCCATCTTTGGCTATATGAGGCCTACTTAAGGCTGGGCTACAAACACCCATGCCCGGAGTGGGATTCGAACCCACTCATTCTGGTCCGAATTCCAGCTGCCTCCCCCCCCCCCTCCCACTCGCCCGGCTTCCTGTCTTGAAGAATAAGGCCGAATTGGTCTTCAAAATTATCTTGCTGTTCAAGTTTTAGTAATTTACAGTGTGTATACTTAAAGATTTTCTAATACCAGAAGGACTAATGATCAAGGAGTTGGACTAACTGCTGTAACCTTGAAAACACTTGGTGTCTGAAACGGGAAAGCAAAATAAATCTCGTAATCAGTATTTTTAACGACTGAATGGACCAACTATGAGCTTTAAGATGTATGAAAGTCATTGTTTGCATTTTTGCGGTTTGGACAAAAGTTATTTGTGCGGCACTGCTTCGTCGTTCTCGACAATACAACCGCGTGAAGCAAGATTTATTCTTTTACGTGAATTTATCAGCTAAGATACATCGCGATCTAAACGAAACATAATTGTTTTATATGGATGTTAATTATGGCAGAGTTCGTACTCATAGAGCGTGAAGGAGTAACTTCATGCGCAGAGATGTTTTCTTTGTGGTTAGACATTGCCCTGCATAAAGCCCATGATTATAGGCCCAAGCCCATGGGTTCATATATAGTGCAATGAACTCTGACGAAAAGATTTACATCTGACTTCCACGTAGATTCCAATATTTAATCGGTCTTGTAATGACTCCGTACAATAGCGAATATTTTGTGCGCGAATATTCCGGGAAGACCAACCAACGCGCGGTTTGGGCACATAATTGATTTAGACGGCTGCAGACAGACAGTCTTGGCGACATAAAGACCGGAAGTGCTACCGACAGCTCGCCTAACAGTTCGTCAGCTACAAAAGGGAAGTTACCGACCGGAGGCGCCTAGTCGTCTGGGAACAATAACTGAATAAAGAAAGGCGGCGTTTTCCAGACTTTTCGAGAACGTTCAGCGAAGGTATATAAAGTCGCCGTACGAGAGTTAAAAAAAAGTCAGTGATTCAGAGACTAAGTTATTTAGAGTGACGATGGGGCCGGAGACAAGGATATACTGTCGGGCTTAGATGGACTTGAATGAGTGCAGCGACAAATCAAGTCTGACCTTCCTCGTCGATGCCGTGAACCCACGAATTTAATCTTTATATATATATATATATATATATATATATATATATATATATATATTGTAAATAGCCTGTATTTAGTTGTGAAATGCAATTAAAGCATTAAATACAAAAAGTCTGGCAGTCTTTTATTTAAGGCAAAGTCCTTACAGTCTCTTCTGCTTTAGAATTAATGGTATTTAATGACTCATACGAAATTTGTAAATTAAAGTTTTAAATTCAAACAATGGTAATAAAGGCGTACAATGCTGATAATGACATTTCGCACCATAAAGTAAAAATGTTCCATGTTGCAAGAGCGCAGACATTACTGTAAATAGATGAGATGGACAATAAATTCTGAAGTTTTCTTAAAAACAGAAGGGACATTATATTATGTGTATGGCTTAAAGTTGTCAATAATTTGTCAGATTATTTTGAAATAGTATTGCGATAATCTAGAATTTAAAAAAATTGAATTTTTTAAAAATAGCAAAATGATCGAAATATAACTAAACTTTTGAATTTTTTCTGTATAGTCAAAAGTTCTAAATACCAATTTTATTGCAATTAAGCTCATTTCATGCACCAACGGATGAACGCATAATCAAATTTATCTTATAAATTTCTTATGCTCTTTGTCAACGATTAGGAAAGAAATTAATATTTGAGGTATTGAAAAGCCAAGAAAGATAAGTCCACTTTTTCAAATTTTAGTGTCAAAGCTAGGGATGGGATATTGATATCGAAATATCGATATTTTCCCTTCAATATTAGGTATTATAATATCGATATTTGATTTCTGATAATATCGTAATATCGATATTATATTCCCAATATTATCGATTACATATTTTCAAAAGAATTTACTTGAAATAATTGTAATTTATAAAAATTCGGGTTGAAAGATCTCAAAACCAAAGAGAAAAAATAAATGAGTGATACAAATAATTTTTAATATATACAAAGTAATTTTTAATACAAGCAATCAAAAAAATGTGTGAAAAAAATCAAAAATTGTTAATATATACAAAGTAATTTTTAATACAAGCAATCAAAAAAATGTGTGAAAAAAATCAAAAATTGTTAATATATACAAAGTAATTTTTAATAAAAGCAATCAAAAAAAATGTGTGAAAAAAAATCAAAAATTGTTCAATATATAAAAAGAACTCTAGAACGAACAAAAAATTAATAAACGTTTTGCATTTTGTACTTTTCTCCTCAATACGAGAGAAATTACTTCATCATTTCTATTTCGGAGGCATTATTGAACTTATTTTATTATTTATTGAAAAACAAACTGAAATTTATGAAAAACACGCTAAAACACAACTGCAGAACTTTACTACAGTGAAAAGAATAAAAGAGAGAATACTAACAATAGAATTGAGGAAACCGTACTATTACCATATAGTCTACATATATAAAACGCGTAGGTATGCGGCACAAAAATCAACGATATTTCTACACTCCGAATGGCAACGGCTGCAACTACCGGATGTAAACATTAGCGGCCGTCCGCAATTTAAAACCGCGTGTGTATAGTGGCTATATTTGTTACAACCGCTGATCTTTTGACAAAATATGCTCAGACCTATCAAATCCAGTGTTTAGCCATGGACAATTGTAGGTAGGTTTATCTAGAGTCCGTTCTTTTGATTCTGTCACTGTAGTATCTTCTACTTCTGAAATACTCAACTGTGTATATCAAGAAGTTTTACGAATAGTGAAGATATTTTCCCAACAATTTATTATTTGATATGATTAAGTGGAGATATCTCAATTGTGAACAATAGTTCACACAGAGATTGATGTAATCCACACTATATTTTAGTACTTGCTGAATTTTTACTCAATTTTTTTTAAGTGGAAAAAATTTTTCCCCAACAATTTCTTATTTGACCTAATGGTAAAGTGTAGTTGTCTTAATTTTGAAAAATTGTACTTACAGAGAGGGATGTAATTTTTGAAATCATTGGTGTTACGTTACTCAGTCTTATCTTTAACTGTGTTCTGAAGTAATGGAATTTCACTTTTTTTAATCACAATGTTTTAGAATCAGCGTTATAGTAATAGTGAATTTAGCAAGGATTATAAATTTTTTGGCTGAGCTCCCACTACCCCTTAACAATGTATATTTATGATGACAGGTAATGGTAACATTCCTTACATATGTTGCGTTCAGTTGAGTTGTTTTGCAAAAGAAAATATAAAACCAAAAGCGACCATGCTGGTCGCGCAGCGGCTAGTATATATTATTTTACCATACAATCATTCCTATGAATACGATTGACTGCATATTGAAAGGAAAATGTGCTATCGATATTTTGAAATATCGTTTATATTTTGAAATATCGTCGATATTTTGAAATATCGATATTTTTGTGCAGATATATTATTGATATCGATATTAATAGCCGGTATTATTATCGATACTCTTATCGATATTTTGCGTTCGATATCCCATCCCTAGTCAAAGCACCTGATTGACTCCTAATTTTTTACATTCCCAATCAATTTCCCCAATATTAAGGATTAACACTACTCAATGACAAAATTTGTTTTGTCATCGAATAATAAGTAACTTATTTCAGAGGCCAATAGAGATGACTCCATACTAAAATAATGGAATGGTTAAAATAATGCCATTCAACTATGGTTAAAATAATGCCATTCAAACGCAGAAGCAAGTACTGGATGATAACGGTAATTGTTTAGTGTTGTTTCATCACATATAAAAAAGTAAAATAAATGAGTCAGTGACAGTCTAAGGACTGTTCATATAGGAGTCCGTTGCGTTGCGTTGCGTTGAGGAAAAGATGACGTTGAGACGAAAATAAACCAATCATAGGCCTCCAAACGATTAGCAAGGACATTTTTAACGCCTATGATTGGTTTATTTTCTCAACGTCATCTTTCCCTTAACGCTACGCAACGGACGCCTATGTGAACAGGCCCTAACTGCCACAGAAGTAAGAACCTGTGAGATATTAAACAATTAATTCAGCATTTTTTTTGTCATAAAATAAATTTGAAGACTAAATTGGATGTTATTGCTTTCTTTCACTTGCCAAATCGATTAACTCCCCGAGTCAAAATTGAAATAATAATAGCATTACTCCAATGATCTTATACATTTTATATGTTGTTAGATAAAAGCTACATCTGCAATAATACATTCTGCAATGTTTATTTGTATTTATATTTTAAAAGGAATTTTAAAAAACAATGTATACTATTTAATCACTTTTCTCTACTTTTTGATTTACGGACGTAACCGATTTCGCTAGTGAGCGGCTCATTTTTTAAATAAGTTCTCAGAAAAAGATAAAATACCTATCTAAATGGGTTTTTTTTTCTTACTCTGCTTATTACGCACTAACGTCATTTCAGAGATGTAGTTTATTTATTTTGTTCTGCAGTGAATTATGAAATTAAAATGTGAATGAATGCCCTTAAATGTTGAAAGTTAGGAAATAATTTTTAAATACCGTTTACTAAAAAAGGGCAAAAAATACATTGTATTCATCTCGACATGCTCTGTTTGATTTGAAAACAATCTTTGTAAAAACCGTAATAAACGCAAAAACCGCATTCCAAAGCAAAACAAAAGGTGTCGTTTCCCGATTAGAGACGCCGAATTCCTTTGCTGAAGCATAGATTTACTTTCTTCGGTAAAGTAAACTGAGAAATTTGCGAATGTAAACATGTACAAACAGATTTTGTTGATTGTAGACTGTGTAAATAAATCAACAACTGTATTTTAAAAACATTTTCTCGCAATGTGATGAGAATATGAAGCAATCTAACCATTCGTAAAAATCCTTCAAAAATTCCTCCTTCCATAATTAGATACTCATTGCAGAACAGGAAAATAATATATTTCTTCCTTTTCTTTTACTTTAGTTTCATTCTCAGTCTACTCAAACCGTTATCGTTTACTGAATTGGGCCTTGTTCATGCTGCTTTCAGAGGATAGCGACCTCCTTCGCCGGCGTCGAGATTGTTGATATGATTCTTCTGTGATTGGTTTAACGTATGAAATGGTCATTGCGTTGAGCTCTGTGATTGGTTAAATTTTTTATTACTGACGCTACACTCAGCTTCGGAAGCAATGTGAACAAGGTCTTAGCCCCTGTACATTGTTGTGTTGAAAATGTTTTCGTATTCGTTGCCATTTTTATTTTCCGTAGTATATTTTAAGACTAATCGTTTTTCTGTCGCTTAATTTTACTTTGAAAAGCGCTTGCAACGAATAATTCCATCCGCTAATTCAAAAACATCTAAGTGGTATCCAAAAGTGGTATTCAAAAACATCTAAGAAGGTCCATCTTAGACGTCTTTGATAACTTAAACTGAAGGTGATCAAAGCCATTAAAAGGCTTTTCAAGCTGAGATTAGGCTATGTGGAAGATCCGATTCAATCGCTTAGATGGTTAAGAAATTGTTATTTACTAATAAATGAGAAAGTTGCGGGCTCTATCAAGCTTTATCGAATTTATAATTTTTTTTTTTTTAAAGTATGCAAGCTATTTCGGAATGTCTCAACTTCATAACGTTTAAACACCTTTATTTGTATCTTTTAATGCATCAGGGATTAGAGAGACCAGTTTTCGGTTGGCTTCAGTCGTTTATTCTCTACACTGAAAAAAATGTTTAGACTTTTTTGTTTGTTTGCTAGTAATGACTATAAAACGCTTGGTTGAGTCCAATTTTAAAAATTCGACAGCAGATCTCACAATTGCGTTTAAAATAAAAAGTGAAAACACTTCCTAACGCACAATGCCTCAAAGATTGGGACAACTGAGCTGTGTTGTTGTACAAAAACCACTTGTTAATGAGACTGTTAAGGAAAAAGAGATTTTACTTTGTTAGCTAGCGTAAAGATTGGGCTCGGAAGAAAGGAAGAAAAGTCACGTGATTCGATGAGTCTAGCTTTATCTTTTTACGATAGGATGCATCAAGTTATCAACATAACCGTACTATGGAACGGACCCATCGTGCCTTTGACGTCTTGACATGCAACGTATTCTACTAGACAAGCTGTTCTAGACATGCAACATAAAAACGATTCACACTATTCTGATGAACATTTCAAAGGAATTTCCATCCAAAAGCGAAAATTCCTTCGTCTATTAAGTATCCCTACTACTACAAACAAGTGCTTTTCACAACTGTATCTAATTAATCCTAAAGTAATTTGAGACAATTAAGAATCGCTCAGAGAAATGATTCTAAACCTTCTATTGATCAGGGATCCAGCCCTTGTTTTTTTATTTATTTAAAAAAAATTATTTAGAAAAAATCCCATCCAACACTTTTAGAAGCAACAATGGGTTTGATTTTCAAAATAAACAAACTATCAATGATAAAGAATTTCAAGAAAAAGTCGCTAATAAAATTAATAACATTAACAAATTTAGCGTAAAACTAAATTGAGAACATGGAAGTCTATAAAAACTGAAAAATGCTCGAGCTTGCATTTGCATAACTCGCTGTAAATGGCTTCGACTCCGCGTCTCAGAATATATGTGAGGGATTTTTAAGCAGAACAGGGATTTTTTTCGTCCTCGAAACATCAGGAAAAGGAAGAATAACAATACAAGAATTTTTAAGATCGGAACACCCCCCCCCCCCCAAAAAAAAAAAAAAAAAAAAAAAAAATTCTCAATTTTCATAAAATTGTTAAATTTGGGATCATTTTGAATCGATGAAGCCAATATTTTTTTATCACTTCGTGGACCACTTCTTAAGCTCTCCCGAATCACCAATGGTTTGGGGCCGCATCCGGCACGGAAGGACTTTCTAACCGCTCACGGTAATTTAGAAAGAATATGCTGTTATACTGTCGTTGAAATACTTCACTTATTCAATGTTCGGCATCACTAGAGTGCGAAAGCACTGAGTGCAAAGAAGTAAGTCGTAGTCTTACAGATGAAAATTTTTTACACCTTCTTCGTGTTTCGTCAATCCAAAATTAACGTTGATTTTACTGGCTATGTTGCATCTCCAAGTGCCCATCCGCAAGCATCTCATTCAATTTTTTTTCTACTTTTTGATTAAGAAAACTGATTTTTGCTTTGTAATTATGTTTTGTTTTGTAATATAAGCATATTTTTGTGACTTTTCAAACTTGATTTCATTTTGTAATGGAAATTAATTTTGTTTAGTTTTCTGAAATAAATGTTTTATTTTCCCAAAGTCAAATGTATTTTTATAATATGTACGGGGCGTCAAAAAAGGGCGTTTAAAAATTGTTTCTTTGAAGTTATTAGTTGCAAAAATAATTGATTTTACAAAGTTGCGTTTTGTAATTTTCATTTTTTTTCTTTTTTTCAAAATATATAAACAATTTTATATTGCCAAATTTTTTTTTCACAAAGTTTTTATTAAAAATTTTTTTTCAGAAAACATTTTTTAAAAATCAAGAATGCAATTTTTTTTAAAATCAATAGCATAATTTTTCCTATATTTATAATTCAGTCTTTTTTTAGAACCCTGTATTTATTTATATGTACTTTAAAATAACTTTAAATATTTAAATTTAAATTATTTAAATTTAAAATCTGATATTTTGATGATGGCAATCTCGTACGCAGCGCAGCAGAAATCAAAATTCACTCCGAAAAGACAGTTAGCCCGCCGTCATTTATATTTTTCTCATGGACATGGACATAAAAAATTTCACGAGGTGCCTAATAGGGCTTGAAAGGCCCTTTACCCTCGGTATGAGTACGTGGAAACGGCTACTTTTTACACTTGGTCCAAGAAAGTACCCCGGCTTGTTTTGTTTTCCACCTCTTCCTCAGAGAATCAAGAAGTTGTTATCTATTAATAAAATTCAAGGTTTGAATTTGAATTAGAAACTAACTGCGCAAAAAGAACAGTAGTTTGACACGTGAGATTGTTCTCTCTCGTAATGGCATGTTCGTATACTGCATTTTTCATTGAACGATTCTGTTCCTATATGCTATTGTTCTTCTAAATCGCCCAAACAGTTTTGTAGAGTTATACTTTTCAACCACTGGCTCTTTTCACAGGAATTGTTTAAACAAACTCTAATATAGTTGACGTCACGCTGTCACCTCTTTTGCTTTCTGATTTTGTAAAACCTCTTCCTCCTGCAGTAAATTACTCTTAGAATGAATGACTCGTGAAAATTTCTTTTTCTCTGCACGCAAATTTGATCGACGCAGTTGATAATTTAAATTCGTCAGTAGGAAATGTAAGTCTACCACGCCAACTCCTGATAAATATTAAAACGGTATAATTTTTAATCTTCTCGATTGTGAAACAGGCAAATATTCTAACTACGGTTACAAGAAAGTAAACCGAAGGATAATTTTTCTCGCCAAAATGATGAAACAAACATCTACTAGTGGGTGCGTCGAATAGCTCAAGACAGAACTCTCAAACTATGTTCGTACAAATTGGCAGTTAGCAGTAAGCCCAGGGCCCGATTTAGAAAATTCTTGACTATAGGCACAACTCGGGATGGGGGTCCATTAACACTGATGTAGAGGTAAAATTTCCGAAATTGACACAAAAAAAAAATAATCATGAAACATTGGGAAAGTATCATTTTACCAAGAATTGGCTATTTGAGACCTAGAAGCCTAGAACATTATCAAATAACAAAAAGCAATACAACATATAAACTTCATCATTAAAATACCATTACAATGCAACGAGGAAAACTTAATCCCTTAATCCCTTATATACACTATAACATACATATGATGAACTATACATATAACTCTATATATGATGAACCTATCAATCAAATTTGAAAGGATATTATAAAAAAATTGCTATTAAAAAAGGTAAAATTAAAAAAAATTGAATTGGGAATTTTTTCTTTTAAAATAAAAATTTTAGGGGGCCAACATTCATGGGCCCCTAGGCACGGGCCTACTGGGCCTAATGGAAAATCAGGGCCTGAGTAAGCCTATATTAAGACGTGAACTAAATACAAGGGTACTCTTCCACATAAGAGTCAGTAAGTGACCAGGTATAGGGGTGTAGTAATTAAATCTGCAAAAGTTATCCACTGACTGTAACCGCCGGTTGGATAGTTGATCTGTTGAGCTTTGCCTTGTAAAGTGATTAGCGTGGGCTCGGGTTTGAATCTTCACTGAGACATGTACGCTCTCGGGCTGTTGTTTTGTAATGTCGGTTCATCTATACGGTGCTCCCATAATAAAAAAGTCAACATAATCCTGATGCTATAACGGGTGAATTGTATAAAAGACATGCGCCTGCCGTGTCTGAAATAATAAAATGTTTTACTGGTCGAGGTCTCTTTCAGATGTGTATGCATTTACGGTGTAATGTGATAAAAAGATAGTAGTTTGTTAAAAGAGTTGAATATAAGTTTAGTTTCATGTTCCTTATGTAAAGTGTCATGTTTAAATTATGTGCGCAGTAGCAGGTATAGGCTATACCCCTCCCAGAAAGTTTGTCTTACATAATATTAACCAAAAAAAAGAGCCCTCTATAATGTTTTTGTCAAAAATTCTGCCCCTCTCTCTCCCTCCGAGAATTTTTATCTAGCTGCATGCCTACACTACTCTGTAGGATAACTATTACTAGGTCAAATAAAAATTCCAGTTTCAGTCATGTGATTTTAACTTCTGAAAACCTCAAGCTTCGAAACAAACTTCTTAATTCAATATCACAACATTAGATCTTTCCTGCTAAAGATAGATTAGCTTCTTGGTGTACCACAGGTTCAAACCAACGTGAGCCAAAAGAAAAAAACATCAAACTGCAGTTTTGCTTTAATTATTCAACTACAATAAGCAGTTACTAACAGAACCAGAATGGCCATGAGGGGTGAAAGAAACCTTCATAAAGAATGGCCTCAACATTGTAAAAGCATGTATCAAGCTGCACCAGCTGGAGCGAGGTTTCGCCCTCGTTATAGGCTTCTCAGCATTTCATAATAGACGAGTAAACTGGAAACGGCATTATTCCAATTGCGGAATTACTCTTGATTTGTTACTAATGACCAACATTTTCCGTGCAGTACAGCCCACAGAGGATGAGGATGGAAGGACCTGTTCACATAGAATACGTCAGCATGAGCGTTACTCGCATTGACATATCACAGGCATTAACAATTTCGTGGCTAATCGTTTGGAGGTTTGTTATTGGTTAAATATATTTCAGTACGAGTAACGCTGACGCTGACGGATTCTATGTGAACAGGCCCTTAGGACCTAGGAACTGAAGTGAACTGAAGAGCTAAAAAAGAATTTCGAAGGAACGGAAGTAAATTGAGGAAAGACTAAAAGATCCGGCGGTTCTTCGCGATTCCGGCTTTAATGCCGTTTATATCATATGTTTTTAACTAAAGAAAGATTTTTGTTATATGTCCGTATTGATGTTGTGTAGTCCCTCGTCCAATAATTGTAAAATAACGTTTGTTTGTGATGTAATATAGCTGTGCTGCTCGTCACAGAGAGGGAAAAAAAAGTCTCCATTTTGAAGAACCAAATTTCGATAGCTGTCGATGACAGCAAATACACAAAACACATCCTCGAATGGGGGATGCTAAAATGCGAAAGTCTACATCTTCAACACTCACAGTAGTCATCTCAAGGCCTGAATTAATCAAATGAATTCATCAGATCATGTGATTGCTGAGGCAAGGTGTCCGAACCTCTCACACTGCAATCGTGGTTTCAGTTTCAGCTTATTCGTACCTTTTTGTAGTATGTAATGGTAGCAGATTCATTTCTTTTAAAATGGCAGAAAACTTGTATGGTATATAGCACTAATGGTGTGTTACGCTGTCAAAATTTTACTTTCTAGACAATTTAATGACAGTCTGCCTTGACCGGTATTCGAACCTGATATCGATTTCAGTGTTCTCTCAACTGAATTAACCTTGTGAAAAACTCTCATTTTTCGAATTACATTTCTCACTTATATCCCCTTTTATATTCCCACTATCTCTTTAAAAAGCCAGTGACGCGGAATGTTGGCCTCTAGATGATTGTTTTATTTATTTTCCACAACGGTGAGTTTTTCTAAGAAGAATTTTTGCATTTTGTTTGACTAAAATATTTTCCGAACTATCGATTCAATGAATCTTTGAGAAGACGCAGGGTTTATTTTTCACTGGTGCTAAATGAATTGATAAATTGAGCGAAGGTATTTGGTATTCACAAATTGATAACAGATCTGTTTGACCAGATAAACCAACTAAATTTGAACATACAAGGGAAAAATATTTTAATATCAACGAACAAAATTAAGGTTGCTGTGTACTAACCCTATTCGATTCGCTCACCTCAATGTTAACCTATGGAGAAAATGTGTCCAAGGATTGCCGACCTGGATTGAAAGATTTTTTTTAATTGTTCTGCGTAATAGAGAAAGAAATTTGTCACATTGGGTCATTTTTCGTTTTTTTTAAATGAAAATAATATTTTAAAATTGAAATTATTCGGGGGAAAAATTTTGTCGTGTTTTAAACGCTCATCCATTCCTTTGCTGGGCGAAATTTATAAAATGAATCCTTTTGCAAGGTGCAGAAAAGTTAAGGCTATCTGAAAATACCATTTTTATTGGATTATCAGCATTTATGTAGCTGTCAATAGTAGACACATTTTCTCCATAGATTAACATTGAGGTGAGCGAATCCAATAGGGTTAGTACATAGCACACTTAAGTCTTTAAATGATAAATTTTACGGGTTTTCGGAAAAGGATAAAGAAAGAAAATAACTGGAATTATTTCAATCGAATAACTGAAACTGCATGTAATAAAAGTATCTAATTTGCAACTAATTGTAGAGTAGCTAGCAGCTTTAGAAAAAAAAATTAGCACTTCTTGCCTTCTTTGTTTAAAACTACGTATAACTACCTCAGAAATTCATTCTAATGCAATAATACTAATGCTGGAAATCTCAATTTTGTCTTAACTCTCTAAGCTTTTGAGAAGTATATTTCCGTCTCTTACTTTCAGCTTGAAAAGAATTTGTGACAGATTATTCCACCTTATAATTTGGTAGTGAAAAGCGTCTCAGAGGCGCATTTTTGAAGCTCTTGAATATCAAATTAGAGAATGGAATAATTCATCTCAAACGCTTTTTCAAGTTGAAAGAAAGAGACGGGGAAAAAAAGTCTCAAACGCTTAGAGAATTAAAACAAGCTATAATCGAAAAGCAAAACAACTGATATTTGAAATTAATTTTCATGAAAATAACACGTCCGGATTTTAGATAAACTTTCTTTTCAGTTCCCAAGGGTATCAAAAGTTTCCGTCGAAATTTTATTACCTTTATCTTGTTCCTTATTTATGCAAATAAGAATATTCGACAATGAAGAAAACTGAGAGAGAAACAAAAGAGAGACTTTTAGAACAAGAACTCGGTGTGACCTTGTCCAATATTCGATAACAAATAAAGAAATTCTGAGCGCAACAGCAGGCACTAGTATCTCGTTACGAAATTTTCTGTTAATTTTTCTTACCGTAACAGTAAGAGGCAACTGAGTATAATCTTTATAACAAAAAATCGTTTTGCTTTTGGTCGTTGCCAACATATGGAATGTATTGGTTTGTATTATTTATCTTTCATTTTGCTTTTGAGTAAATTATAAACGGCAATGAGGTTGAAATGAAGGTACGTTTTCAAACGAACAGAATTATTTATGATAACGATAAATATATTAATTTCGAAGATCAAATTAATTTTATGATGTATCCGCAAACCCAATAATTTTCGGAAATACTGCTTTAAACTAAGTTCAGGTGACATGAGGCTCTCTCAATTTTCAAATTCCGTACCTCACAACTGGACACCTCCGCATTAAAATTTGGGCGTTTGAGGCTGCTCACGACTCAATTTTTAGACTGTGACTAGTTTAATCAAAATTTCAAATATCATGCTATGTGCTCCCCCCCCCCCTCTCCATTGATAATGAAGTTAGATTTTAAGATAGTGAGTGGCCCATCACGTGACTTAGCAAATCTTCGATCGAAATGTTAATCTATTTTTGAGTTCTGCATTTGAAATATCAATAACTAAATGCAACGCGCTTGTTTATCAAAAATATTTTTTCGTTCAACTTAATTTATTGTTATAAAACAATTTTAATTTTGTAGAGATGGGCAGTATAGATTTGTTGAAGTAGTCACGAACTTGAAGTTCCATCAAAGTATAATTATCGGAAATTTTATAAACAACGCGTTCGATGTCAAGCAATACTTTAATCTCCCGTAAAAAAAATAATTATCGGAAATTTTAAAATTTTCAAAAACTATGCGCTCGTTATTTTAAACGTCTTCCTTCTTACTCAACAAACAGAATTTCTTAAAAAAGGGTATTTTCTTATCTGAAAATTACAGAGAAGTGAATTCCCCATAGCTTAACATTGGATTTGAAGATGTGATGTCCACTGACTCACTGCCGTAAAGTGACGAAAAAAAAATTCTCCGCAAAATTCACGTCCCGCACCTCTCGAGATAATTCTCTTCTTTGGTTCCGAACAGGTTTTTCCCTCTCGTAGGAGGTGCGTGTGTCTTCAGAACACCGACTTTTAAACTTGTTGAGCTCTCGCAGAGAATAAATATATGAAGAAGGGACACCGTCGAAAAAGGGGCTCTAAAAAGGTGCCTCCTGGATGATTCCAGATTTGGCCGGATAAAAAATGACTAGCCTTAGGTTAAGAACCCATTTGGCCTCCCATTAGGAAAAATTTCTGTTACTTGCGAAACCAACGGACGTGTCTTGTGCGAGGTCAACTTATAAATCTCTAATTGTGGGAAAATGCCTCTCTCTTTTCCCTCCAGGTTATGATCGGTGTGGTCTGTCATTACACTCCTTTTTTCGTGAGACGTTACCCGGCTAGCTCTTTACTACACGTAGAGTGATAAATTTTGGAGAAAGGATAAGTTGTGTTTCCGTATGTTAGAGATCAGGGTTCTGACGGTCCTTGGAGTTTAAAATTCCTTATTTTTAGTTTCTATTTAAGGGCCCTTTAAAGTTTTAAAAAGTACTTTTTTTTGCGTTCAAGGTCCGTAAATATTTTCGTTTACTTACCGGTCCTTGAAAGGTATTTATTTTCGAGCTGAAATATAAGAATTTTCAATTTATGTCTGACAGCGATTGCCTTAACAAAAAAGCACATTTTTTTCATTTCTTTTTTTTTTTTCTTTTATTATTATTGTTGACCAGGAACTACTGGTTTATTCTAATGACCCGCTATGACGTTGACTATCGATTTTAATTTGTCAAGTTAAATACAGGATAATCAAACATATTAAAACCTGTAAATGTAGTTTTGAAGTATTAATAATAAGTATTATTAATACTTCAAAATAAATATTAAAAAATAGTTGTTTTCAGTTTTTATTTTCCATAGTTATTATAAGTATTAATAATTATACTTATTAATACTTCAAAATAAGTATTAATACTTCAGTGGTTATTGATATTGCCAACTTCTATATAAACTTTATAAATAAAGTTTACACAGAAGTTGGCATAAGGTTGTATGCTATCCTAAAGCTGAAATACTTTTAATATCCAAATTTTGGAAATAAAATACATTTTAAGTCATCTCTTGGGTCTCTCTCCTTAAAAATGCTATCACAAGTCCTTAAAAACTCCTTATCTTTGATCTTGGAAAATGAGTAGGAACCCTGGAGAGGTTATTTATACATTTCTTTCGCTCATTAAAGCTATTTTTACAAATAAATAGATAAACAAAGTAACTACATTTTGACATAAATGTAAAATATATATATACATAAATATCTTATGGCATATAAATCAGAGCGAAAACAAAGTTTCTAAATCCGCAATCAGGCGCAAGATTTGCGCCTAGCTTTGTCCTTGTGGAGCGAAAGAGTGATCGCTCACTGGGCGGTTTATGGATTTAAAAAGCTTTGTTTTTCCTCCTTTACTCTTTCTCCACGGGTTACTTGAGTGCTATTAAATAAACGAGATGCGATAACTCTGCAACGAATGTTTTGAACAACTCAAAAATATTTTTGGTCATCGATTGTTGTTCACGCAACTTGAATTGAAGCATGGGCAAAATATATTAATTACGCTACACACATAGGCGTAGTGTGCTTCTAACTTTTTTTTTTGAGGGGGGATTTGGCGGCACGAATTGAATTCAGTTAGGGCCCTCCTCAGCACATTGACTACCGGACGGTCCTTAAAATATGAAATATTATGATTTTTTGAAATTGAATAACAATAGAATTGATCTTTAAGTAGTATTCAAAAGTTATACGAGAAAAATAAATATAATATAAATAAAATGAGAAAAATATATAGCATCGAATTTTTGTTATGGATCATATCATTGTTAAAAACTTTGTTAAAACTAAAGACATAATCGGAATCTTCAGTTTCGCAGTTTGAAAAGGCGGAAAAAAAAAAACCAACTTTCTTAAAAGTTTTCTGCGATTTTCCGATTTTAGCTGAACTTCTATTAACGTTTTAATTTATTTCAGTTAAGTTGGGTATGGGGTCTCGCTCGCCCCCCCCCCCCCCCCCCCTATGCCTATGGCTACACAGCCACATATTCGGTCAGTAGATAATTTTTTGAACAAATGAAACCTTTACCTTTGAATTTCTCAGGGGGTTTTCTGTTTCTTTAAAAACAGTAACGAAGGTTGTGAAAAATTTAATAATTATTATGATCGCTGATGTTTCACGCAATACGCAATGAAAGTTGTAAATCAATTTAGCTTCCCAGCTCTACATCCATTTGGTAAATAGTTTTGGGGTTAATAAAGATTTTCCTTTGAAATTTCTTGAGACTCTGATATTCTGTGACAGGAATATTTGGAATAACTGATAGTTTGATTTTGGGATATTCGACACTATGAATTATTCCGAATTATTTTCGCCTGGAAGGATTCAAGACGTATCTCAATATGCTTGGAATAACTAACTAACACACACACACGCACACACACAGTGAAACCTCAATCGATCGTTCCCGAATCATCGTTTCCCGTACGTGTCGTTTATGTCATCCAGTCCCGATGATAATATTTCGTTGTTATGTCCCCGCATCCATAGTTTTCCCGCATTTATCGTTCAGTGCAATCGGTCCCTTGAAAACGATAGATCGAGGTTCTACTGTGTATATATACAGTGGATCTCGATCTATCGTTTTTCAAGGGACCGATTGAAATGAACGATAAATGCGGGTAAACGATAGATGCGGAAACATAACAAAGCAATATGATCGTTGGGACTGGATAAAATGAACGACACATACGGAAAAACGATGGATCCGAAAACGATCGATCGAGATTCCACTGTATATATACAAATTCTAATGATCTTAAAATCCCTTCAATGTCTATCCTCAACTTAGGTCTTCCTCGTGTTATATTATCGATGGGTTTGTGGTTAAAAACTTCTTTTTATTTTCCAATGCGGAGGCACTTGTCATCAAACATTCGCCTATACTACGCCGCAATTTTACCGCCCATTTTATTGCGCGGGCACCATATAGGCGGACAGCATTACCCACTATAAAGGCACGACACGAACGGAGGCATTTTTCGTGGCGCGACGCCAGGATTCGATCCGAGCACCCTCAGCACCGAAAACCAGCGCGCTGTACCACTGGGCCGTCACAAGCCCGGTTAAAAACTTTAAATGCTACTGAATTACTATCTACCCTGCAGATATAGCTAACGTACATCACACGTTTGTTTGTTTTTTTTAATACTTTACTACACCGTCGTAAATCCTGTTTAATACATTACTGAACATTTTCCTCCAAGTTTAACATGAGGTTTTTACAAGAATTATATTTTTTTCTCACGTATTTATACGTACAAAGTATGTTGCTACTATGTATGCTTTCGGCAATTCCTTCTGAAAGACCTTTGCAACGCGTGAGCTCACGAACATACTGATGCCGACCTCTGTTCCGAAAAGGCTGAAGACACACTCGGGATGCTCTTCACGGGATTTATTTATGCGGTGGATTATGCTTTTCTTCCCCCCCCCCCTGCTGGTAGCAATATCTCCTTGATCTCTACAAATCCATGTTAATAAATATTACAACCCCTTGCCAGTCTGGTATCACTGCCTCCAGTTCCGCTACGATGGCCGTGAGCACTGTACTCAGTATGTTGCAACCAGTGTTGGTAACGACGATGTACAGCAGTTTGTCATCTCGATGCACATGGGCGGTGAATTAACTCATGTGTATCGAAAAAAATCAAGATTCCATATTGGCTAAGCATTGTTTTCTATACAGCTTTGGGTAAATTCCCAATTTCACACGCAAATGGACTAATAATTTTGGATCTCCCCCGGTCCCAAAAGAGGCTGGATCAGTTTTTTCAACTATGTAAATAGAGAGTCATAAAACTTTTGAAATTGGGTAGGACTTTACCCTTTTCGTGTTTATCCTTTTATCCTTTGAATATCGTACATTACTTTTTGTATATAGCCAGGGACTTGAAGGGTTATGACCTGATACCAGGGAAATAAATAAATACATTGAAACTTCTCTAGCCGACCATCCCTATTCGACGGCTACCCCTCTATACGGCCAAATTTTGTTTAGAACCGATTAAAGACTTCCTAGAGTCAATTTTATGGAAGAGTCAAGGTTCTCCTTATAGTTTCGATACGGTTTTGTCTTATTTTTAAGAAAACGGATCTATCTAACGACGGCCTATGCTAAGGCAGAATATCTGACCCAGGCAGCTGCCGTATGTACTTTTCCAATTTCAGCCACCATGTTGGTAATTTTAATTCGTAACTTTATCACATGCTAATTTTAACTCTCTATCCGTTTGAGGTTGAAGGTAACAGCTATCATGCTTCACCAGATACCTCGTAAAATCCAGTACCTTGACCTTGAATGTTATGGAAGAAACCCCTTTTCCACGGCCACCCCTCAAAACGGCCACTTTTTTTTCGGAACCATTACTGGCCGCCATAGAGAAGTTTCACTGTATAAAATATTTCCCCCCCGCGTAATTCCTTTCTCCTCCTCGGAGAGAATTGTTTGTTTCTTTTAAAGGGGGCATCGTATAGGTTCTAATTCCCAAGGACCCACATATTATCGATTGATTTTCTCGAAAACTACGACGAATTAGAAGATGAAACTTAGCATGTAGGCTCTAAATTTAATGTAAATTTGCAGAAGCTTAATAGGGCTTAATTTAACTTTCTCTCTAAAAAGATATTTTTTAGATCTCTTTTCACGAGACAGTTACGCCAAAGGAGACCTAATGAATATAACAATTCTCAGTGTCAAAACAAAATCGTCATTAACTCGGAAACAAACAACAAAATCGCAAATAATTTATGTAAAATAAGGAACGCCTTAAGTAGTGTTAGCACAATTAATAACCATACAGCCATATGATTAATAATTTAAAAATTAAATAAAAATCAGCAGCTATGCAGTTCACCCAGAATCAGCTGTGATTTATTAGATAAAAGAACAGGGGGAAAAAATGAAGTTTAGACTGTTGCAACCTAACCAGTTTGAAACACAAATATATCCATATTTCAAACAACTATCCATTACTACGTCTTCCGTTTTATTGTGTTGTACAGTTGTGGCCTTAGAAATATATGCGTATTTTCACTAGAAAGAAAAGTCTTTTCACTATTTCTGTTTCCGAAACATTTTTTTTGATATCAGAAGTTACTTTTATGAGCAACTCCCCCCAAAATTGATAATAATTATTAGCTAGATGAAAACTGGGCGAGTCCATTCAAAGCCCAGCTTTTTGCTAGTATTAATTCCTTTTCTGTAAGCAGAATAATTATTTTTCGTTACCTTTTACGACGTCTGTGTCATAATTTGTCACTCTGGGAAAGATTTGAACCTTTATTTCAAACATATCCTTCCTCGACTGTACTATTGCACAATGAAATAGGTAGTCGTAGTATTACTCTCCCGGTTTTGCCGACTTTCTAGTCTTTATGGTAGAGTTTTCCTCTCTTTTAACATGGAACATGTTTTTGCGGAGTTTTTACCCATTAAAATCGTTACGGGGCAAAAGTGCGCCGAGCAAAGAATCTCGATCTGTCATTGTTACAGTTTGGATACTGGCGTTGTATGAAAAGAGAATGCTTTGTTGTTTGTTGTTAATTTATTGAAACTGTATAGCGGCAGGGCTGTCGGTGAAGGATGGGGGTATATTGGTGCGGTTGGGAAGTATTATCAATGAAAAGCAGACGTCAATCTTTTCAGTTTTCAGTTTATGTTTCACCGAATTACAATAAGAAAGATCGCTGGTGTTTCGCCCTGACTCATTTGCTAATGTACACTGAAGAGCCAGAAAAGCTGGTACACCTGCGTAATATCGTGTAGGGCCGTCACGAGCATGCAAAAGTGCCGCAATACGACGTGGCATGGACTCGAGTAATGTCTGAAGGTATCCTAGAGTCAATTCACACCATGATTACTGCAGGGCAGTCCACAAATCCATAGGAGTGCGAGGGGATGAAGATCTCCTCTGAGCAGAACGTTGCAAGGCATCCCAGATATGCTCAATAATGTTCATGTCTGGGGATTTAGGTGGCCAATGGAAGTGTCTAAAGTCAGAAGAGTGATCCTAGAGTCACTTGGTAGCAACTCTCGACGTGTGGGAAGTCGCATTGTCCTGCTGGAATTGTCCAAGTCCATCGGAATGCACAATGGACATGAATGGGTGTAGATGATCAGACAGAATGCTTATGCAACCGTCACCTGTCAGAGTCGTCTCCAGACGTATCAGGGGTCCCATATCACACCAACTGCACATGTCCCATACTATCACAAAGGCTCAACCAGCTTGAACAGTCCCCTATTGACACGTACGGTCCATGGATTTACAAGGTTGTCTCTTTACCCGTGCACGTCCATCCGCCCGATACAATTGGAAACGAGACTCGTCAGACCAGGCAACGTGTTTCCAGTCTTCAATAGTCCAATGGAGGTGTTGGCGAGCCCAGGCGATTCGTAAAGCTTTGTGCAGTGTAGTCAACAGCGGTACAGGAGTGGGCCTGCGGCTCCGAAAGCCCATATTAATGACAGTCCGTTGAACAGTTCGCAGGCTGACGCTTCTTGATGACCCAGCATTGAAATCCGCACCAATTTGAGGAAGTGTTGCACGTCTATCTCGTTTAAGGATTCTCGTCAGTCGTCGAAAAATAATTTTCCGGCCGCACCGCTGTCGGAGATTTGATGTTTTACTGGATACCTGATATTCGCTGTACACTCGTGAAATGGTCGTGAGCGAAAATCCAAGTTGCATCGCTACCTCGGAGATGCTATGTCCCATCTCTCGTATGCCCACTGAAACACCACGTTCAAAGTCACATAAATCGTGATAATCTGCCTTTGTAGCAACAGGAACCGATCTAACAGCTTCGCCAGACACCTGTTATATTTTATACGCGCTGCCGACCGCATCGCGTTACGCTGATTGGTTGCATATCTCCGTCATTTGCATACGCTTACCTGTACCAGTTTTTTTTTTCCCGTTCAGTGTATACGGTTTACTGCAAAAAGTGACCAAATCAGAAAAGGCGTTTTGCGCAAAATTATATTTTGATGTTCTACATACCCTGAAATATTTGGTTTTGCATGTGTCTATTTTATTAAATTATATCCTTTTAGCAGAGATTATTATGATTTGGACAATTTAAAAAAAAAAAGAAAATAAAGACATTTCTAAAGTAACTGGTCATCTTAACTCATATTTTAATTTTTTTGACTTGGTCACTATTTACTCCAGAGTGCTGAAATGCTTGAAGAATGACCTCAAAAACAGTAAGGATGGCCATGTTCCACTCACGCCGATTCTAGCAAGATAGGAGTGACCTGTTATTTTTTAATTATTCTATTTTATGCAATTTCAGAGCTTATGAGCAGGTTTTTCAAACTAATGACTGGGAAGAGCATTTTTCATAATACTTATAATGCTTTGTAATGTAGGGAAAAAATCGAAGTTTAGCAAACTTTGATGAGTTGCACGGCAGTATAACCCCCCCCCCCTTGCAATTGTGTTCCCGCCATACTTTGAGATAATAGTCATGGACTTGTCATCTGTTTTCTAGATTCTGCAAGAATGAAAGAAAATAATTGCAGTAAGTATTTGAATAACAAAAAAATAGATTCACACGCGCAACAGAAATTCATTGGGGTGGTAATAATTTTCACAGAAGAAGGTAATTGACAGTAAAATTGATCTTTGAGAGTTTACAAAATTTCCTTCATCCCTGTCCTCCAAGCTCGACTGATGTAACACCACAGCCATATGTTTGAAGAAATTCTTGAATTCAGAATTTAAAGCTTATGTTTTTCTCCTGCGTATGATGTCTAATGGCAACAATATGCCATTCGCTGTGGGAAGAAAAAAAAAATCACTCAAGATTCAGAGTAACGATGATGATAATAATAATAATAATAATAATAATAATAATAATAATAATAATAAAATCAGGCAACAGTATAGCTAAAGTAAAAGCTAGCATGGGCTAGGACAATTGTTGTCATATACTCCCTCGCCAGTAGCGCACCCAGGATTTAACCCTTACGTCGACTCATCGGTCTAGGAGACCGCTATTGCACCTGTTGTGAAGGGTGGGGTGGGGGTGATCAGACTGTTGAGGGTTTGTGAGTTCGTCAGTCAGGTCCTGACCTTCAAGTACAACATATCGGAGATTTTCGCCCGCTCGTATTTTGTCGGTACATTTAATCTGTGTAAAACATAGTCGGTCTTTTGGACCGATAAGCCTTGAACTGATTTAAATTTTTGCCGGCCTGTATGGCCGATAAGCCTTGAATCGTATTAATTATCTGTCAGTCTGCATGCGTTCTATTTCTAAGATCTTTGTTTTATTGTTGTAGCTAGCATGGCTGGAAGAATTCCTCCTGTTTCACAACGAACCAGACATTTTGTTTCTCTCGCGCTATCACAGATTGAGAAATCGGATTCTGAAATTTTTGTTGAATAATCTATTTTTTATTTACCCTTTTCAAGAATGAGAGGTGGCAGTAGTTTTGCATTAATGACTTATAACTGCGAAAAACTTATAAAAATAGGAAAATATCCTAACTTTATAGCGTAGCGGTCTGTGAGACCGATGAGCTTCGGAACAGTAAAAAAGACAGATGAGCCGACGTAAGGGTTAATCTTGGAGGGGGCCGAGTTGAACGGATAAAATTATTTACAATGCAAATTCAATATTCATAATGCAATTTCTATTTCTTTGGAGGGAGCCAGGGCCCCTTGGCTCACCACCTGGGTGCGCCGCTGTCCCTCGCTATCCCGCAGGTAAATAATCTTATCTCTCTGTCGATAGCAACAGGTGATTATCACCTCAGTTTAATGCTGTGGGATTTTTTCCCCTCCATCTCGATCTTGCATATATCTTTATTCAGCACTCGATTTAAACAATGCTCAAATTTCCATCGAGGATGTTGTAATAATCTCTCTTAATAGCATTATATTTCCTTTCCCTTTTAAAAAACACATCTCTTTATTACTTTGTTACACCCACGCGGCGTGGTATCGGTCACCATCAAAGAAAGGAACATTTCACTCCGGCCGAAGACAGTTGCGCCATTTTCGCCTCCCCTGCATCAAACAAATCTATCATTATTCGAACCTTTCCAATAACAACTCCTACCTTATCCATTTCCCAGAATACCACATCGCTGCTTCAGTGCGTTTACTCGCTTGGGTTGATTGTCAGAAAACTCTCAGCGCCGTAGCCGAAATGAAGCTTGCAAAAAAAAACCAAATCCTGTTGGTAAATGCCTTCTTTCTTTTTTTTTCGACTCTTCCTTTCTCCCTCTCTTTTCCACCGCAAGGTGTATTTAACAGTTTGCCCTTTCTATGGCGTTGAGTGTGAAAGCTTTTACGGGAACATGGTTTTGCGTAAACTTTTCCTTTCTCCCATTTCCAGACGATTGTACGGCTGCAGCAGCAGACATCGTCGCGGATGTTTAGCAACCGGTATTGTTGGAGTGATAAATTGAGGGATGGGACATCAGTTCTGGTTATGATCTTGAAAACGACTTTATAGTTATGTTATGAGATCAACGGTGCAAGACAATAGCACCCACCCTTTGGATTATTACCCTCGAGTTACGAGAAGAAAATACTATTTATTGCAGGAGAAATGGTATTAACTTTCACAGTTCAATGCCGATCAGTGAAGATAATTTATTCATTATGTTTATCACAAATGCAGTGAAACTTCTCTTGGAGGCTACCCTTATTCGGAGGCCACCCCTCTAAACGGACATATTTTGTTTAGAATTAATTCAAAACTCCGTAGAAGCAATGTTACGGAAGAAGCCCCTTTTTGACGGCCACCCCTCAAAACGGCCACTTTTTTCCAGAACCATGACTGGCCGCCATAGAGAAGTTTCACTGTATCAAATATTTTTTCCTTCGCGTAATATCTTTCAACATCCCCCCCCCCCTCCCCGGAGAAAGTTTTTTTGTTTCTTTTAAAGGGGGCATCGTATAGGTGAGCTAACATTGTTCCCCGAAGCAACATTAATTTTGACCGAGCAACATCCCCACCTCTTCCTCCAGGAACGACATCTGAGGGGCTCGTACCCTCCTCCCACTCCTGCAAATTACAGTGAGGGAGTGTCCGGGCTACGGATTGAAGATGCCCATACCCAACGTAGACTGGGAAATTCAGGGACGTTTGTCGGGATTCGATCCGAGCACCCTTAGATAAAAACCTTTATAAAAAAATATGCTAATACAAATGGATGTTTTTGGTCTTCAAACCTATAATCAGAATAGCTGAATGATTCATTTAAGAAAGATTGCTAGGTTACTCTTCGAAGCACTTTCTCATTAAATGTTCTGCAAGTTGTGCTTCCTTATTGCCCTAACCCCTAGTTATACTAACAGTCGATTTAACAAATATTCAGAGGTCAAGAGAAGAGTGATTCTTACGAACCATTAGCATCATCATGGTCTGAACATAATTTAATAAAGATTTATATTTGCCTTCCGACACTTAGCTTTCACTGTTTTACTTAATGTCTAAATGCATAAATTCATTAAACTGGTTTAAAGTTAAGTGGTTAATAGTTATAAAGAAAACCGTCATGATCGTACCACAGCTTTCAATTTGTTATTTAAAATGTTTCACAGTAGATCTCACGCACAAGCACAACCATGTAATATATATGTGTGTTCAAGTCTGTGGAATTTTGGATAATTGTATTTTACTCCAGATAGAATGATCCTTTACAGGCGTTTCCTGCCGTCAACTTACATTAATTCGTTGAGTACTGTTGTACTGCTGTTCCCTGTACTTACTGGTAGTGTTAATGATGAATTTCCAAATATTAGTAAGAAAACAAATTAAATCTCATTAATAAGCAGTGGCACACTCAGGATTTGGTCTTGGGAGGCACTAAGGCACATTTTTATGAGAGGAGAGGGGGAGGGCGTAAATAAATATCAAAGAAGCGTTTATAACTGGAAGTACATGAGTACCTGTATCGTATTGAAAAAATGACGATTTTGAATGGGTTGAGTTATATAATGACTTATAATATATGTACAGTGGAACTTCTCTAAGGAGGCCAGTCATGGTTACGAAAAAAGTGGCCGTTTTGAGAGGTGGCCGTCGAATAGGGGTAGCTTTCTATATGGCGACCAGTAATGGTTCCGAAAAAAAGTGGCCGTTTTTAGGGGTGGCCGAATAGAGAAGTTTCACTATATATATACAGGTGGTTATCAAAATAATGAAAACACCTATCAATATTTGTGGTGTTTATGAATGTGCTTTGTATTCCTTAAAAAACAAGTCTGGCCACCGGTATTTTTTTATATAATATAGTGTATGTCTTATTCTACTGTCAGGTAGCAGTAATGAAGCTAAGGGCATCTTGCTTTTGGGGGAAAACAGTGTAAAATGTCAAACCTTGCAGACCTTGTGAAAAGGGCAAATTATTGGAGTGCGTTTAAATTGGAGTATCTGTTAATGCAACCCCCAGGCTAATGGGTGTTTTTCGAGCTTTGGTACCGAAAGTCATGATAGCATACAGAGTGCACGGAAAAATATTATTTGCCAAACAGAATAGGGGACGAAAGGGAGAGCTGAGTGAAAGAGACGGACGAGGTATTGAAGTGCATTGTGACACGAAGAAAGAAAACAACTGCAACCAAAATGACCGAAGAGCTCAATCGGCATCTGCATGTTCTGGTATCAACCATTAGAGGTAGAAGGGAACTTAACAAACAAGTCTGGCCACCGGTATTTTTTATATAATATAGTGTATGTCTTATTCTACTGTCAGGTAGCAGTAATGAAGCTAAGGGCATCGTGCTTTTGGGGGAAAACAGTGTAAAATGTCAAACCTTGCAGACCTTGTGAAAAGGGCAAATTATTGGAGTGCGTTTAAATTGGAGTATCTGTTAATGCAACCCCCAGGCTAATGGGTGTTTTTCGAGCTTTGGTACCGAAAGTCATGATAGCATACAGAGTGCACGGAAAAATATTATTTGCCAAACAGAATAGGGGACGAAAGGGAGAGCTGAGTGAAAGAGACGGACGAGGTATTGAAGTGCATTGTGACACGAAGAAAGAAAACAACTGCAACCAAAATGACCGAAGAGCTCAATCGGCATCTGCATGTTCTGGTATCAACCATTAGAGGTAGAAGGGAACTTAACAAACAAAGCATTTATGGAAGAGTAGTTATTCCCAAGCCACTTGTAATAGATGCCGATACAAAATATCGTCCACAATGGTGCTACGAGCGCAAATCCTGGTCGAGTAATATGTCGAAAAACGGCATTTGGTCCGACGAATCATTGTTCGCATTGTTCCTCGCAACAGGACGTGCGTATGTCTGGAGAACACCTACACAAGCATAAGATTCTGGCTGTCTCATCTCAACTGTCAATCATGGAAGTAGATCTATCATGGTTTGGGATGGCATCTCATGGTTTTCTTCAGGCTCTATTGTAACCCTAAAAGGGAGATTGAATGAGAAGGACTATGTCGAAATCTTAGCTCTCTAGTCCATCCTATGGTGCAAACATTGTTTCTTGCAGGAGATGGCGTTCTTCGGTATGATAATCCACCTATACATACAGCTGAATCTATCAAGTATTGATTTGAAGAACATGAAAAAGAAGTAAAATATCTTATCTTGCCCTGTAGAATCCCCCCGACTATAAATCATCCAACCACTGTGATCTGTAGAAGCGGATAGATAACGGTATCGATATCCACCACAGCATCTCCACAGGAACTTTCATGATTTTTCCCTGAAGAATGGTATAATATATTCTCAACCACTATTTATGACTTGTATAATCCAATTCCAAGGTGAATCAGGTGGTATTACATGACAAAGGAGATCCTGCCTCCTTAATAAAGGTTTTAATGATGTTTCTTAGTGTTTCCATTATTTTGATAACCACCTGTATATATACATAGTTCCTTAGTTTTTTTTATTATTTGAGTGGCAAAGTAGTACAACTCAATAGATTTGCGTCTATCACTTTTGATTTATACTTTACCTTTTATTTTAGAAATTGACAAACGTGTAAAAAACTCCCTAACTCGAAAGAAAAATCTTTAAGTCGTCAAATACATATGCAAATTTAAAAGTTAAGATGGTATGAACTACTCGTTTCTTTAACTGTGGCACACATTTATTTCAAGACATTTCCTACTGAATAATTTACCTTTAACTCTGTAGTAGTTCGTCTCTTTATGCTCAACATGTCAAGTGATATCAAAATGCCTCTTATTCATATATTTTATTATCAGCTAGAAATAAACAATGTTTCAATAACACTGAATTACTTAAAAAGTGGGTTATTAGAAGAAAAAAAATAAACTGACTGGGGCCCTACCGCTTAAAACCGATTTCTGAATGGTTTACAAACCCCCACCATTACATAAGATCTGCACCCGCAGAATTCTGGTACGGAAGACTCCCATCCTTGCTATTTCCTACGAGCCTTTAATTACGTATCCCTTCTATCAGAGAGACAGATTTCGAATAAGTGTCGACAAAAATAATCTGGAATACATTCTCTACACTCCCGAAACAGACTCATAAAATTTCTCCGAAATTTTATGATAACCTACCTAACATTCGTAATGAAATAATTGCAGAATTCCCTGATTACGATTATTCTCTTCCTGCTAATCGTAAGCTCCCTAGGGCGTGTCTCCTTAGGAGCTAACATTAATTCCCTTACCGCGATACTCATCCCATCTTGTTCACCTACTTACGGGCTGCCGTAGCTCAGTGCCATCGCGCTGACCTGGTAAACTCTACGTTGTGGGTTCGGTCCTAGGTGGTGTCGCATCTTCCAAATTTCCCTATCTTGATATTTTAAGTTTCCCCCGCGGAAATCTGTAATCATCTCGTTACGAAATGTATGACCCTGAACAGGGCCTTTTTTTTTCTTTTTTGCAAACTTACCATCTTAGTTGCTGAGGGCCACCTTTTCCTTAACTTGTTTTTTTTTTCATCTTAATATCTTTAAATTTTTATTAATTTTATTTACTAATCTTAATTCACTTAATCTTACTATTTCTTAATTTTTAATCTTTTCTTACCCTTCAATTACTTGGAGGTTCTAAACTAATTTTATTATTGAAGTAACTTGTAACTTTAAACTTAACTTATCTTAATTATTTTAACTACTGAGCACATTAACATTGATTATAAGTCATCTTGCGACAGGAGATAAAGTCATTTGACCAAGGCACTCCACTCATCAAACTCAACTCTGCTCGGTTTGGAATACATTCTATTAGGACTTCAGGAAATTCTAAAGACTATCTGTTATTCTACGTTTATAAGTTATGTTGCTCGGGATCAACAATGAGATCTTACACTTTTTGTCAGTCTCGACGTCCAAAGTTTATTTTCTCCCTTCTGCAACTGGAAGAGTTTTTGTTTTCAGTTTCCGAATATTCTGTCTGCGTTTGCGTCCTGCATCTTATTTATGGCTCTTATTTGATGCTGCACACAGCCTTTCTTCAGACACGTGCCCAAGAGACGGGAAGAACAAAAAATGACACAGTAAGTTCTAAGAAACAAATCTCTCAAACATCATTTTTGGGGTAATATCTTTGAAACTTGCAGTCATCATTTGTGATACGTGTGCCCCACTGAATATCAGTGTTTTGTGGTAAAATTCTATAGCCTTTCGAAAACACTTTTCTCATTTTACCTGTTCCTCAAGTGGGTTGTTAAATTAATGCAATTATACTAAATCATATTATTTCCTAATTCTACGCGTGATTTAAAATTTTATTTGTTCTTTTGAATTTAAATTTTTGGAAGTAAATTCGTTTCTTCTTTAAATATTTGTAATTCTGTCTAATTTCCATCCTTTACTGCTTAAATTTTAACGATCATGCTAAAAACTAAAAAAAAGTTTAAAAAGTTTTTAGAAAAGGTAGCAACATTGAAATAGAAATTATGCTTGAGAAAAATTATTACTTTGTCTGTCTTTCGTTCCAATCACTGAATATGCAAATGCGATGGCTATAACACACTGGAAAAGACATATGGACTTAAAAAACGATACATGATTCACCGTAGGGCAAACAAATTTTAATATCCTGAGTAATCCAGTCGTTTGTTTAGTTATCAGCTAATACTCAACTTACAAGCCATCACAGCAAATTTATTTATCTTTACATCGGTTTAGCGTACCTCAGTACTTAAATTTATTCCAAAAACTTTATCTTCCAAAATACTGGAAAATAAAATAAACGAGTTTATAAATAAACTAAGAACTGTGATAAATTCAAATAATATTAGAAATTGCAGCACGAGAACTTTATAAATGACTTTCAAATAAATATTTCAAAATAATATTTTTTTTCCCCATTTTGTAGAAATTTTGTAGAAGTTCTTATTTTTTACACGACAATCTCTAGAAACAGAAATAAAAGGTAGTTACCATTTATTTCTGTTTCTAGACAATGCTCAAAAACTGTTCATGTAATTTTCCCCCACGGGTTTAAAATAATTACCAAGAACTCTTTTTAAAAAAAATTGATTTCATCAGGGAAGTTTCTCTGAAAATTTATGAATAATTTTCTTCTACAGAGTTATGCTTCCGTAAAACTAGCTAATGTACTTGCCGTTTGCAACACAGGATCCGAGCTGGGAATTTTGTTTTCCAGAGAATTTTATTAGCTTCCTTCCTCTTAATGTCTTTTCTCGTCTCTTAAAAAAAAAATAATAATAATAATAATAATAACTGCGGAAATTTACATCCCAATAGCGAAGTTGCGAGCATATCATTAGTTTTACATGCATGATTTATTTATATCACGATTAAATGCTATTGCTTATTTTATTCAAAGCTAAAACAAAGGAGAATTAAAAAAATATCTCATTGGTTGCACGTTAATGAACAAATAATATGAGGCAAGAGTAAGGGCCTGTTCACATAGGAGTCCGGTAGCAAAAGCATAAAAGGAAAGATGGCGCTGAGACGGAAATAAACCAATCATAGGCGTTAAAAATTTCGTTGCTAATCGTTTGGAGGTTTGTCATTGGTTGAATATATTTCAATACTTTAATGCTTCCGCTACCGGACTCCTATGTGAACAGGTAGATAAACCTATTTCCAAATACAACACAAAATCTGATTCTAACAACATTCCTAAGGAACCCGATCAAAACGACAGTAGTGGTCTCTCAGACTTCGCTGAATTCTTCAAACTTATCAAAGAATTTACTGAACAGTATTCTACTTCAGACATTATACAACTCTTCAAAAACATCGGGGATGCTCTCAGAGCACCTGGCGAAACTCATACTAAAATGATGGAAGTATTCAAAATTATTTGCGAGTTTTTTCTCCGGAACCAGGGTTTAATCCCTGACCGGGACATCTCTCCTTAAATTTTCTTCATAATGTTCTTTTCTTTTCTTTTTCTTTTTTAATTTCTTTTTCTCATATTCCTTACTTTCTTTTAAATTCATGTAATGCGCGAACTAGTACTTTTTAATTTTTCAAGAGCACTGTGTTTATATGTCTTATATGTATCACTGGGGATTCGGCTTACGCCCAGGTGCCCCACTAACGTCCTCCATATTGGAAGCTTGAGGTCCTAATACTTTATGTTAGATCTAATAGATAAGCTGCAATTAATATTTTGTTACTTTAATCTTATTGAAGTGGCATCATTGAAAAGTTTTTGTTCTTGATTCTTTTTGAAAATGTACAGTTCAAGGAACTAGCTACAGTGTTGTCAACTTGGGGGTTTTCTCCCTAAATTTGGGGGTAAGTTAAATGAAAAAGGGTGTTTATAGGGGCCAATTTTTTTAGGGGAATTTTGTGGGGGGAACATTTTTTAATATTCTGTACAATCGAGATGCGTTTTTTTTATTAGATTATAAGTTCCATACATATGTCAAATGTAAATAAACCTCCATTTCATTATGTATGTATTTTCTATTTATTTCAATTTATCTCTCAAACAGGATGCCTATTTGGAACCAGAATTTCTTTTAGGAAGATCTGTAAATTCTGTAAATTAAAAGATGACGAAAGCGAGAAGCAATAAAAACTACACAAATTATAGTTTGAAGTTTTTAATTAACAAAAAATTAAGGCTAAAATTAGGCCTAATTTTACTAGAAGCTAAAATTATAAATGAGTGCTGCTTAACAACTATTTTGTTCACCACTTCCATTCGTAGCAATGTTATTTAAGAACTAAACAAATCATAATGAATAGATTTATAAGTCCGTAATATATTTTTCAAGTGGTATTCCTAAAATGTCATCGGAGTGGGACTGAAGTAAAAGCTAATATGGCGTAATAAGATAATAGTACGACGGTCAGTAATAGCTGTGATGTTCAGTTAAAAATTTAAATTCTGTGAATGACAATTCAATTTGGTTAAATTTATAGTCGGGAGTGGGGAGGGGTTATAATTGTCTTCAAAAAAGGGTGTTTGAAGACGAGAGACATGTCGAAAAAACATAGTGATATTCCAGTACTTTACAACAGATCTATCCATTGCCAAAATGTTCTCATTATCGTTACATACGAAATGAAGTGTTTTAATGCAAGCCCTTTCTTTACCAAATAAATAGTTTCGTAAAATGTCTCTCGGACAGTCAGTCTACAGTTGATCAAACTCGCCTCTAAAACGGCTGAATATCTTTTACGCTTTTACAATTACAGGAAGCTAATAACATTGAAAAAAGGAAAACTTGCGAACTTCTCTCACTACCCTTGGCATAATGCCAGAGTAAGTATACACGTGATTTATTTGATCATGGAGTTAAGAAAAAAAATGAAACGTGAGTCAGTGAAGAGTGTGCTTGTGTTTTCTTCTTATAATGAAACTCACATTAATCATCTAACACAAATCCTGATCTTTTAATAACTGATATTTTATATCTATTCTGATTCCTTAAAAAATAATTTTTTTTTTCATTTCTCACAGACCTGTTAAGCTTATTTCTGGTCGTACTGGTTGTAAAGAAGAAAAATATGATCAATTATGATTGATCTTTTATACAAATTTCATCATTTTACATCTCCTGGCGTAAAAGAAGGTATAATTTAGTTACTTTTACATTTTTTTTATCTAATGCCTTTCGTGTTACCGATTGAAAAAACTTTATTGTTAATGCATTTGAGGGTTTGAGGTGAGAAAGGATAGCGGAGTCAACAGAACTGTTTTTGAGTGTGCTATTATTGAAATTTAATATTTATAGAAGATTGTTTGTTGGAAACTCTCATCATTTTTACAGTGTTCGGAATGTTATTAAAAGTCCTTAAAAGAGGAGGTTTTTTCTGTTAAGGGGAGAGAGGCAATCCTTAAATAAAGGGTCCTCAAAGTCTTTGCTTTTTACTTTATTTTCTTAATTTCTGAACGCAGTTTTTAATGTCCCTGTTTTAAAGACAATTTCCCCCTCTTTTTTTCCCCCGTAAACAGGCCCTTAACTCCTCATTTTTTATTTTAAATTCTATTAAAGATGACATTATAGTGAAAGAGTTTCTGAGAATAGTACTCGGATTTCATTGACACGCTATTATAACTTGCATTTTATGTTCCTTTTGCAAAGAAGTCCCTTTTTACAAAATTATTGTATTTCATGAGCCCCCTTTTTAAGCGTTTGGTAGATCACTATTCCTAATCGATTTTCCCCGCCTTGTATTGGCCAAAAATGTTTTTGAGAAAAGGCCTTAAAATTTATTGAAATAGTCCTAAAAAAATGCTTAAAAACTACTGTTTATTTTCCAAACTGTATGCATGACCTCTGTTACAGGTTATAAACATTAGAAACAATTCATTATAAATAAAGTACTAAAGGAGTTAAAAATAAAAAATAAATAAAAGCAAGAGTGTTTTTAAATTTGTTGCAGAGCTATGCCTGACAACTTTTATAAGTGATTTAAAATTTTACAATCCTGAAGCTCTCTCACTGCCTTTTTTTTCTTTGCAAAGGATTACCCGAAAGGCTCGATCATCACAAATGTAGATTAGTTAAAAATACTATCACAAATGTAGATTAGTAAAAATATTAAGGGAAAAAAGACTCAAATTCAAAACGTGCCCAAACGTAAAGGGAAACAATTTAAATATATTTCTGACATAAAATTAAGTTCACAAATGTAGATTTTAAAAATGTTGTGACAAATGTAGATTACTAAAAACGTTATCGCAAACGTAGATTAGTAACAATATTGTCGCAATTGTAGATTAGTAAAAATATTAAGGGAAATAAAAGGCTCGAATTCAAAACACACTCAAACGTAAAGGGGAAAAATTTAAATATATTTCTGACAGGAAAATAAGTTCTAATCAAATAGAAATTAATTTCGGATTTTGTTTTTACGCAGTAAATGTTTTTCAATAATTCAATAATCAAACGAAGCTCGAATAATTCGAGATAATAGCTCGAATAATAGCTCCAAAAATTCTTGCATGTTTTAAAAAGGAATAATTTTTTTAAGACATAACGTACAATATTTTAATCCTTTTCTCATTAAAAAAACCCTGAAATTTTCATAACAGAAATATATCAAACTAAATTAAAAAGTAATTACGTTTTTATTTTCACTTTTCAATAACGCAACAACTCTCTCCAACATCAAAAACACATTAGTCTGCGCGTCGCTCTCCATTATGCATAAAAGTTTGGTAATGGCCTCGGGTAAGCTATCTCAGTGTCACTGTTGTGGCATAAAACTGCGATTTCTGAAAAGTCTGATTCTTGAACCCCTGATGCATTCGACCTTGACTTCGTGTCCCGATCGTTAGTTCGTTACACTTTGCGAATCCCTTCTGGATGAATGAATTGGACTTTGTCAGATGCATCCATCGCACGGTCCCGATAGATGAAACCGGCACGAAACAAACGCAGGCATTTGAATAAAAATCTATCCCAACGTGCGAAGTTTGAATTACGAGAAACATTCCTTTCCACCATTGTAATACCTCGCATTAGTGATTTGGTTCTGTGGACTTTATTTAACCCTTTAGCGGGCGCGCCAATTTTTGGTAGGCGCGCGTGGCACAAAGGGCAACGTCTCTTTCAACCTAGATTATTCCTTTCGTAATAAACTTTTTTCTTTCAAATTGAAAATAATAATTCTGCTTTTTATGACAAGATATAAAATGTTGATAATATTGAGATATATTTACAATATAAGGCCAAAGAATGCAGATATCCTTATTTCAAAAGTGTCCGATTTATTGGATCTAAGGACAACTTGTGAATTGATACCTATTACGTCCAAAAATCGGGCTTGTGGCGGCCCTGTGGTACAGCGCGCTGGTTTCCGGTGCTGAGGGTGCTCAGATCGAATCCCGGCGTTGCGCCACGAAAAATGCCTCCTTTTGTGTAGTCCCTTCATAGGGGGTAATGCTGTCCGCCTATATGGTGCCCCCATAATAAAATGGGCAGTAAAATTGCGGCGTAGTATAGGCCAATGTTTGATTACAAGTGCCTCCGCATTGGGAAGGGAAAAAAAAGTCCAAAAACCTAAAAAACGATGAGATTGTCCATCTTCGTGTTATGTGGGATACCGTGTAATAGCTGCACATTTGCTCGACTACATCAACTCCTGCTTTTGCCGTATGTAATTCGAGGAGTAAAAATCCTCAAACCCATGTTCCATGTTAAAATTCTTAAAAAAAAAAAAAAAAAAAAGAAAGAAAAAGAAAGAAAAAAAAAAAGATAAACAATGATGCCTCACAAGCGAAATTTCAAATCATAAATAGTAGTGCTATTAAGTTCGGAATGCTGTAATCAGTTTTAGAATAGTGCAACTGTATAAGAGCGCCGTTAATCTTTCTACAGGATTGTTTAACCTGTTTGTATGTTTTATTTACACTGTAGATACGTATATCAATACCTAGTATTAAAACGTATCTATACATAAAAGGAATGCACCTTTAAAACTTATAAGAAATAAACGGATGAAAATTTCTGAACAAAGACCACCATTCAACATTAAAAAACCTGGACTGAAAAAAATTCTGCTGCATTTTGCTTTCAAAATTCAAAACGTGTATGTTTCCAGACGTTCTGTTTCAGGATAAAGGTTTAGAAACTCGAAACAATATTTTTTTATTCAAAAAGTTCGTAAAATTGTTTTTTTTAACATCATTTGGATTTCGAAAGAAAAAAAAGCTACTTATAAAATAGTTAGTTTAAATTTTCAAATATATTACAGGATAAAACCTTAAGGTTCGGATACAATAGGGTTCCACTCATACGAAATATTTCTTCCTTTTCTTTGTATTTAGAGATGAATACCAAATTTGGACTCCAAATTATATTGGATTGAATAGTCCATCGCAAACACTTTTCAAGCTGAAAGTACGTGACGGAAAAATCCGTCTAGAACGCCGAGTTAAAAATGTTTTATACTGCAAAGATCGTCAAAAACATGCATGCAAGTGGTCGTAGAAACTTGTATCATTTTAGTCTTCCGGTTTTATAATATAGTTCAAGCAAAGAAAATAAAAATGTGCTTCTTGTGCAGATATATGTTCTTCATTCCCATTAAAATAGGTCTAGAACAAGTAAGTGCTTATTATAACTGTACTTACGTTAATAATTGTTCAAGAACTGAGATCGACAGATTTTCGGTCGATATCTTTATTCCATGAAATAGAAGTCTGTAATTTTTTTTCTCTCTGGATGTCCGTTTATTATTTAACACATTAAGTTGTTATCGGGGGAAACGCTTCACATCTTCCAAAACCCGGATATAGTAAATACTATATCCGGGTTCAAGACCCGGGCAGAGAGGTCGTGGTTGTTCCGTTGGAGGGAATTCGACCATATCGACCCTCTAAAACAAATATTTGGTACGTATCATTCAGGGGTTAAAATGGTGTATAATTATATCATAACAATAATGCAATTATAACGAAAAACAACTATGTATACATGTTTCTGATCAAAATTCAATGTATACATTTCAAATTACGCTGCAAATTTTAAATAACTGTGTTACGGAAATGATAATTTCTTTGAGCTCCGTTAAATTTTACTTAAAAAAATAAGTATGCAATTATGAGTTTTATATCCCTGAATGTTCCATCTTTCAAATACATTCGTTAAAAAGATGAATGATGTAGAATTTTACTAAGCCACTTATTGTTCCTTTTACAAGATTCCGAATCGTCAAATGTTAAACAACAGCCTGTGTTGGAAAAATTTTAAAAATCCGCTAGCTCATGGTTAAAGCTAATTCCTCTAGTTCAGGGGTGTCGATCGCGAGCTATAATTTCATAAATATATGGACTATGTTAGTGACAATAAGCTGCTCATTTTTCACAAAAATGAGAACTAGTCGATCGCCGAATAAAAAATCTGAAAAAAGTCGATCGCCAACTAAAAAAGTTTGGTCAGCCCTGCTCTATAAGTTGATGATACCAGTAATTAGTTATAAAGCAACCAGTGGCGCACCCAGGATTTTTTCTTGGGCAGGGGGTGAGGTCTGGCTGAGATGAATGGATAAAAATATTAAAATGCATGGGGGGGGGGGGGGGCGAGATAGACGGATAAAAATATTTATAATGCAAAATCAATATTCATAATGCAATTTCTATTTCTTTGGGGGGTCAGGGCCCCTGCCCCCCCCCCCCCCCTGGGTGCGCCACTGAAAGCAACTGTTAACGTCAGAATAAACTCCTAGCAGTGAAACAGAATAATTGACACGATTTCGCTGGAAACTTATTGAATAAATTTTTGATTCAAGCACTGGACTAACAGAAACTTTGTTACAGTTTTAAAATATTTCTGCTTGAAGAAAACATATTGTGTATACCTGTTTCGTTGAAGATCCAACGATTTATTTTGTTATCACTTATGTTCAAAATTATGAACATTAGTTACCATACGGCTCAAATCGGACACATAAAATAAAATTCTTTCATATCAGAAATAATTTTTTGTGACCTTTATTTACCGTAAAAAATTACGCTTATAAAATTTTTAAATAAAAGTATTGTAACAATAATCGAGTATTGTCGCTTAATCGTACAAATTGCAGCCTTCAAATTGGATATGTAAACAAGACCCTAACAATTGAATTAGCGAAAAGCATGTATCTTTGAGGAATAATTGTGTTTGAATAATGCGTAGAGGATAAACAAATTAAAATCGCAAAATACTTACAGCATTGAAACAGTTGTATATACGTATTTTTATTCTGTAAAAATGCAATGTAAAAAGCCAAATAACTAGAGTAACTTGAATATTAACTCGGATAACTTTAACCAACTGACGTTATTTCTAATTTGTTTTTTAAATAAAATAATCGAAAACGATATTAAAACTCCACCTATTGTTGCAGTCAGGTAAAAGGAAAAAATCGTAAAAACAGAATGAAATAAAAGATCCGAAGAAAAAAATTTTATGGCGTTGTGTTGTATATCAGACTGATATTATTCAGAAACCCGGAGCCGAAAACGAGCCGATGAAAACTCGAATTCTATTTTATGTCTGAGATTTGAAACTTGCGTTCGTCGCTCCCTCATCTTCTCTTCTCAGGCAACCGCACGTGAAGGTCACTCGGGGCAACACAACCGGTTCTATAGAACCTCCCTCTACCTGCGGGCCATCAACCGCCAAAATTTGTTTTTGCGCACCGATGAATCGCTCCAGTGACGTCACGTCGTTTTCGTTGTAACCGTCGTTGTGCGTAGCGATTTCGAACTTTTTTTTTCTGCCTCAGTTTGTAGCGATTTCTACAAGTGCTTTCCTAAGCATAAAATGAACACCTGTCACTGGATATAAATTGGGAGTGGTTTTTTACGCTCTAATTAATTTCGGAAGCGATTTTTTTCTCACAGACACTAATTGTTTATTTATGGTATTTGGTGTCTTGTCTCGTATTCTTTGGTGAAATTTGTTTTCCAAAGAATATGGCGACAGGTTTAGATGAAAGGTATTTTTAGCTTTTCAAAAATTAGTGTGATGTAAAATAGTGAGCTACAAGACTTCTGTTTCAGTTGTCTCAAAAGAGGAATCTACGAAAATAATTGCCAACTTACGAAAATAATTGCAACGGTTACTTTTATAAAATTTTTGTAGGGAGTAGAGGGGGGGGGGGGTTATTACGGCAATTTACTGAGGGGCAATTATTAAATGAAAGTTATTAACGGGTATATTAAATTTTCAGGAAATTTGTAAAATGTGTTTTCCTCTGGAGTTACCTGTTTCTTCTCTCGTGTTCATATATCCTTGTGTTTACTAGCACCGTCTGAAAACGACCAATTTTGCCAGTTTCCCATGTGAGATAAAAAAACATGGAACAACCCTATGAAAATTTTAAACCCTCAAAACCAGGGGTCGGCAACGCGATGCCCGCCGGCACCTTGGTGCCCGCGAAACAATTTTAAAGTGCCCGCCGTTCAAATATCTAAATTTTAGGTATTTGAGTTTAGATATTTGATTGAGAGAGATCAGTAGAGGAAAGGTATTTGAGCGGTTTTTAAATTTATTACCACAGGTGAAAGAATTTCTGTTATCCAGGAATGAAATTTGTTTAGAATTAGAGCAAAATCCTTGGTTAATTTTAAAATTATTTATTAATAAATTTTAAAATTATTTTGTTTAAATTAAAATTTTAATTTATGTATTAAAAATTTATGTAGCATTAATATTTTCATTTTTAAATATTTACCCCCCCCCCCCCCCCCACATCCCTCCTCTTCATTCAGCGGTGCCCGCCGAACTCCCGCATTTCTGAAATATGCCATGTAAAAAAGGTTGCCGACTCCTGCTCAAAACGATTCGATTAGATTTTAATACACGCCATTTTAGTTGCAACGTATTCCTTGTTATCAGTATAGCTAATCTCACATTTAATAGTTTTTTAACGGTTGTTTAGGGCTGCGATACTTTTCCCGTTTCGAGCAAAATTTTTAAACAGTATTTATTGCATATATTAAAGAAAAAATTACTTTTTAACTGAATTCTGAACTTTTTCAATCCCTACAATCATAAAAAGAAGTCATTTAAAATGCATTTTGATTTTAAATATTGGAAAGTAAAAATGTGTAAGCTTTTTTTTTTATTTTTTGTTACATTAATTAATAAATTTAAATTCTTAAATAATATCCTTTCCTCCAACCTCAATAAACAAACAAATAAACTGGAGAAAAAAAATTACTGAAATTACGAAAGGTACGAAATATATCCAAAAGGGACAAAGATAGAATCAACTGTCAAATCTTGATCTCCACTGCCAAAATCTGTGGAAGACAAAGCGGGAAGATGCCATAAAGCATGTTGTCTTGTTGTCTGCAGTGCCGTCATCTGTTCCAACTCACCTGCAACAGGTCTGTCTAAATTTTCCATTAGTCTTATCGACCTGGATCCAGACTCTAGATAAAAGCTGGCGTCGCATTTCTTTTTGAAAGGGGCCTCAGTATGTGGTAGATAGGACTGGTTAATATTCAGATTTCAGCTATCATTATCGGAATTGGCAGTGGGCACTTTCAGATTTATATGTAATATATATACATATACGCGTGTAGTTGAGTCTATTCCCTGGCAATGATATAGTTAATAGGTGGGGCTCCTCTCTTACCTTTTAAACGAGTTCGTAAACAAAAGAGGCACTCCCTGGGAAGATCCTTGCCCCTGCAGGGGTTACTTAAATATGCACCCTTGTTTGCTTCATCATTAAGGATGGCTGGGAGAAGGGGGAGAAATGTTCCCTGCACTGTAATAAAAAGTCGTTAGATCATTTTCTTAGAATGCATTCCGGCAAGAGACTTCGGCAAATTACTATTAACTGTTATTGAATCCCTTTGGAGGTACTTCTTCCACGAACAACAAGAAAGAAGTGTTATTTGAACGTAATACATGTTGACAGACTAAACTTTTTTTTATTGTCAGTTGTGATTTATTTATTTTTCCTTTAAAGTCTGTTTTAGGGAAATAATTAGTCCGTGATTGCAAATATTACGCACGTCCGGCGTATCCAGCAGCCCTGGACATTGTTTTTGCCCTGTTATGGACTCCCGAGTTCACTTATACATACCGGGTGCGTCATAAATTCGTGCAAAGTTCAAAAATTCGTAATAAAATAAGTAGTGCTCGGAAAATTTTTCTGTTTGCGTCAAGAGGATTAGAGGGACATTGGATTTTTTTTCCATGCAAAAAAAAAAAAGTTTCCAAAAGTAACCGAAAGAGGGATCTCACACGTCATACTGAGACGTTTTATGCAAATTAGGCAAACACAAACAGAAAATCAAACAGATCACAATAACATGAGACTGTGCATTTATTTTAAAGTAACAGATGTTCAACTTTACCAGCAGCACAAGGTAATAGGCAAGTAAGGAGCGTCACTACGCCATTACAGCGGAATGTGGCATGTCGCCATCGATGGCAGCGATTGTCTGTCGAATGGCATTTTTCAGATCCACCAAAGTGGTTGGGGAGTCCCGGTACAGACTTTAAGTATCCCAACAATCAAAAATCTGCCGGGATCAAGTCTGGTGATCGTGAGGGCCACAGTCCTATCGCCGTGCGA
This sequence comes from Dolomedes plantarius, assembly GCA_907164885.2. Classification (NCBI taxonomy): domain Eukaryota; kingdom Metazoa; phylum Arthropoda; class Arachnida; order Araneae; family Dolomedidae; genus Dolomedes; species Dolomedes plantarius. The sequence goes on from OU015492.1 coordinate 13,333,488, forward strand.
AACTTCCGCAATGCAACAGTTGTGGATTCACCAATCGTGTAAAAAAGTTTATCCACCAACGGTCGATCTGGTAAAGAAAACATGGTGCCGACTTCGAATGACGGATTCATTTACAGCCAGGTGATTTATTGATAGCCTGATTTGAATAAAACTTCTCAGTATGACGTGTGAGCGCTCTCTTTCGGTTACTTTTGGAAACTTTATTTTTCTTTTACATGGAAAAAAAAATCCAATGTCCCTCTGATCCTATTGGCGCAAACACAAAAATTTTTTGAGCCTAATTTCTTTTATTACGAATTTTTGAACTTTGCACGAATTTATGACGCACCCGGTATATAATAGAAAATTTTGGTTGCAATTTTTTCTTTTAACCGAGAAGAAAAATTCTTGGTTTTAAATTATTTCTCTCGTGTAGAATTATTTAGGATCGTTTGCGCAAATTCAAAATAAGATGATTAAAGATAATTAAAGATAACGTCATATATGTTAACTGTAACTATCTAGAAAGAGTTCTAACTTAAACTTTCTGCACTGTGTATATTTTGTTCTTTCTGTCTCGGCTTGTCAGTATTACAATAGAAAAAAAGTACGTACTAGCAAAATCTTTAAAATCATTTCTTAGCAGAGTATTGAATGCTGTTATAATAGAGAACTTTTATTTGCTAAATGTATTTTCTAAAAATAAATTATTTGGATGCGGAGCTCTGATGTTGCTCTCGTTCGAGGAACAATTTCTCCAAGTGTTGGTAAATGACAAAATTCTCAGAGAGCAATTAATTGTCATCAACAAATCTAATATTCTACTCAGTAACTGCATTATTCTTTAAAGGAAATGCACGAAAATTATCCCTTAATTGCTGAATTGTGTATAGCAAATGATGCGCTGTTTTTCTTATCATTCGAGACAGATAATCCTAATAGCTTCCTCTGAAAATTCCCGAGGGCAATGTCTTATTACTAGACGGTGATGTTTATGGAAAACCGTAGGCGTTAAACTGGAAATCAAAATCTGAGACAATTTTTCACGTCTCTGAGGCTGACGATACTGATGTGGGAAAGAAGCGGCAATTTTGACATCTGGAAAAACAGGTTTATGAATTATTCATTTTTTAAATGATAGCTCTGCTAATTTGTCCATCCGTTCTGAATCATTTCGTCCTTTACATCACGATGGTATATTTCAAGTAATGGAAAGTACGGCAGAAGAGCGTACTTTTTCTATTCAAGACCCGATTTAGAAAATTCTGGACTATAGGCACAACTCGGGATGGAGGCCTTCTAACACTGATGTGGGCGTAAAATTTCCAAAATTGACAAAAAAAAAATCATGAATCATTGTTAAAGTACCATTTTACCAAGAATTGGCTATTTGAAGCGTAGAAGCCTAGAACATTATCAAATTAAGAGAACAATACAACATATTAACTTCATCATTAAAACACCAATACAATGCAACCAGAAAAACTTATTAATCCCTTATATACACTATAACATACATATGATGAACTATACATATAACTATACATATGATAAACCAATGAATCACATTTGAAAAGATATATTAAAAAAATTGCTATTAAAAAAAGTAAATTTTTAAAAAAAAAATTTCAATTGGGATTTTTTTTTCTTTTAAAATAAAAATTTTGGGGAGGCCGCCAACATTCGGGGGCCCCTATGCCCGGGCCTACCGGGCCTAATGGAAAATCAGGGCCTGTTTCTATTCACGGCTTTTGTTCTCAGCGTTATAGACAGCAAGCAAGAACGTGCAATTTAATTGGCCTAGGCAACACAGTTAACCACATGTTCCTATGGTCCTATGGTGCAATTTAAATTAATTTTTCGCTTATTATAACCCTTACAAAATTATCTACAACTCTAGTTTTATTGGTTAGAGTTATGGTTCAACCCTCTCCCCACAAGCCTAAAAATAGTTAACTTCACTTTTTTCATCACACTCTGGAAAACAAAAATTCTTCCTTAAGAAATGGTCAGGATCAGTTGACACCCCTTTGTTTATAATAAAATAAAACCTTCAGAAAATAGTTATAATAATGATTAGAAGAAGAATCGATTTCATGTTACAATTAAAATTATATTTACGGTAGGAAATACAGCGAACACAATTGTACAGCGAATAATTCTACAGCGAACACAACTTAATTTAATACGCTTTCTATTACTCGTGGTTTCAGTGAGAGTGCGATTAGTAAGAGAGAGCTCAAGAGGGTGAGACTGTCAACGGAAAGTATCATCTTGCTTTGGCTAATTTTCCTATCTGTTTTATTACTCTTTGCATACTAATTGCAGTTTAACGGCTGAAACCAATCTGTTTTGTAGGTAAGGAATAAAATAGACTTACACGTTTTGGATAGGCTACTTAATGAAACAAAATCCAAGGTAGTAAAAATGATAAATCTTCTTTAGAGAAAGCAGTCTATTTAAGAAAAATAACCCCGCTTTTTATTTTTATCACAGGTTTTTGTATCGACCTGATGATTCACAGAAAGCATATACAAGGTCTTATTTAACGACTTGTATTCTCTTCAATTGCTCTATTTAATGCCTTCTTCCCTTAAAGTACAATAGTTCTTAGTCTTTTTTAATTCCATGAATTCAGTTTATTTTTCAAATCGATTTGACGATATAATAAATTTAGCTCTGCCGAGTAGAATGAAAGAAATAAATTCACTAAAGAAATTAAGAATGTAATAAAGAGTTAAAAATTAAGGTAATCATATTAAGGTAAGAATTTAAGGCAAATAAGAATTTTTCCGAAAAGTAAACAAAATTATAATAAAAAAAATAAAGAATTTAATTCTTGACCATAGTTAGGTACGCACAAACCCTTAGCTCACATTTCAGGTCGCACACTATACTAACTGAACTACGATAATGAAAATTTAGGGAGTCATTCCCAAAATGCTGACTCGGCTGTCAGGAAAACTGACGAGGTGTTAAATATTCTAACGCCACATCAATTTCCTATCTCTCATAGGAGATATTGTCATTCAAATAAGAAAAAGGCTAATGAATTCTCTGTTTACTTTTCAAAGATAACATCTGCGGTGGCGTAAAACATATTATGAAGCTGTTCTTCGTGAAGGCGTTGGCCCAAACAAAGCCATCAGGGGCATAAAAATGCAGTTTCAAATGAGAATCAACAATTGTTTTTGCCATTAAGTTTATATCAATTTATCTGCTCCTGTCATTCTCTTTTTCTGATTCTTCTAAACGTTGAAAACAGCTATGTCATCAACCATGACTTGGTATTTCACACAGTACTAAAGATAGATTTAATAATAATAATAATAACAATACTTATGACTGTTACGACAGAAGCTCGCAGAAACTTGAAATTAAGCCACTACAAACCTGAATAGCGTATTGCATAATAATACAGTGGAATAAAGATTTTTTTAATGTGATTTATTTTTAAATCTCTTCATCTACGCTACAGGTAGATCTGATATTCCAGGAAGTCCTTAAAGGTAAAAGGCAATCGGTTTATCATTCAGTGCTTCACCTCGGGTTTGCTGGAATTTTTGCCTTGTTGTAATCATAACTATTATATTATTACAAATAAAAGAATTATTACTGTGTATTTTATTGATACATGAATATATATGGAATGACATTTTGATACTTTGCGAAACATTGTTGAAATTACTTTTTAAAATGCAGTCATCTCTTATTCAGTCGTACTGCATCTCAAAAACTGAAATGACTTTTGAAATATGGAGCCAGGGGCATTTTTCTGTACGAATAAATTTGCCTATGATTTCATAATCACGTAACGTTAAAAAAAAAAAAATCTATACAGAGTGAATGGCAAAATAAATCATTAACAACTACTGGAAGAAAAGTATCTCGTAACGTACTGCATATAACACCTGGCCGCACAAGTATTGCAATAACATCTATAACATATGAATAGATCTGTACCATAAATTTATCTATAATAAATAAATAAATAAATAAATATATATATATAATTTAACGTATGATCTAAAGGGTGAGTACGAAGGTGGATATTTAGTAATGTCTTAATCATAAGAAAGCATTAAAATCATAAATTGTCTATCTCAGCAACAATTTTTTATGCCGTAAAGTATGCTTTCAGTCAATATTATCAATGTTTCAAATATATTTAACAGAAAATTTAATAAAAAAATAGTTTGTCTTTGGATCATCAGCATGCCAACAAAGTTTTTTTGCCTGCCACCTATATATACAATACGTAGGCCAGAGGTCATATCCATCTGCATATCGAGTAGATTTTTTAGCTTTTTTAAAATTTATTTGGGATTTATATATATACTAGCTGAATACCCATGCTTCGTTACGGAGTACATTTTTGGATAATTACAATTAAAAAATAAAGAAATGCTTTTTAGAGGATTTCATTAGAAACAATATTTTTCGTTTCTTCATTGGGCGGAACTAATATTACCAAACTCGTCCGCGAACTTACGCGTGAGCAAGCTACGTAAAACTGACCGTGGGAGAAACAATTCTCTCTTTAAATCTACGCCAGCGTATTTTGGCCTCGAGGCATATTTATCGTCATGGCGAAGCATACTTTGAGGGGAAATTGCAATCTCTTAAAGTGAAAGGGGAAGTCATTGGGTATTAGTGGAATGCGTGAACCGAACACTTTTTCTCCTTGGCACACCTTGAGCAATAAAATAATGGCTTCGATTAAATTTTTATGCAGGGCTTTGACTTGTAGTCTAGTGCCATTACGCATTTTCGGAGGTTTTAAATTCCGAAGGAGCATTACGGGTGTGCTCTTCCGCAAAGAGAGCTTATGGTATGGAAGAACCGGTGGTTTAAGGGACGTCTATCATCGCCCTTGGAAGTGTCTATCGACTTGTAGACCATTTCTTACCCGTTAAAGGACTTTAACAACATATCATTAATGAACGCTGCTTGATCGTTTTTTGGAGTCAAAATGGCCCTTTCGCATAACCATTCTAAAGGCTTGTTGTGTATTTGAGCTATGTCTGGATAAATGTGATCTATCAGTTCCTGGATGGGAGTCACTAATTTAAATTAAATTCTTTAAAAACTTCCATCTCAGTTAGTCTAGTGGTTAAATTTTATCTTGTATTTTAATACAAGATAAAATTTAACATGTATTTTAATATTTTTTTAACGTAGGATTACGTTCCTCGATAACGGTCTTCCGGAAAGCAAAATTTCAGCGTTGTCGCGGGTTATAATTGTGGCAGCAAGCCAAACCCAGTAGCAGTAAACAGTTAAACAGAAAAATACCAAAATGCGTTTTAAAAAAAAAAAAAGTAAAACAACGATAAGTAATTTTATGTTAATAACCCGTGGTAGTTTCATTAGAAGAGGCTACCTGAAATTTTTTTGTCAATTTATTTCGTTGTTATGCACGTGACACGAAATTAATTCAAAGTATCAGAAAAAGTAAAGAAATATTGTGATCAGCATTTAAAAAATTAAATTCTAAAAATTAATCTTTAAAAATTCACCAGATATCAGAAAATGGAAATAAAGAATCGGAAAAGATTTCATTTTAAAGGAATTTTTATGATCTTTCTCGAGATATAAATTTTATAACCCTCAAATTGTTATTTTAAATGCCAACTTGAAAAAAGTTACAGAAACAGCTTAGAAATTTAATTTTTCAAAAATCTAAGAAGAATTTTTCAACAATCTTTCATAGTGTACCCCTACACTATGATAAAATTCGCCATGCAAAATTTCAGCCCTTTAGGTCCAGCGATTTGGTCTGTGCGTTATCTGTCAGTCACGAAACTGTTTTATATATAGAGACTAGCTGAAAACCCGCACTTCGCTACGGAGTACATTCAAATTAAATACAATGGTCAACGTATGCAATTAATGCCAAAAATAAATAAATATATATATATATATATATATAACAAATACGACGATCAATGTATGCAAATGATGTAAATATATATATATATATATATATATATATATATATATATATATATATATATATTTATATTTATAAAAAAAATCATAAGGGATATTTTTAAAGACAAAATAATGTAGATGAAAATATCCAAATCAAATCTAAAAAGACATACTATAGTACAGTTAATATAGTACAGTTTGAGGAACATATCTTTTACTGTATTTTAATATGTTTTTGGATAATGTCCAATCGTCTGCTACATTAGAAAGAAAAAAATTGTTTTTTGTCTATTTCATTGTTATCGCGTGACGATAAATTAATTTAAAGTATCAGAAAAAGAAATCACGTGATCAGCATGTAATAAATTAAATTCTAAAAATTAATCTTTAAAAATTCGCCAAAAATGGAGGTAAAGATTCGAAAAAGATTTCATTTTAAAGAATTTTTATGATCTTTCTCGTGATATAAATTTTATAACCCTCAAATTATTATTTTAAATGCAAATTTAAAAAAAGTTACTAAAACAGCTTAAAAATTTAATTTTTAAAAATGTAAAAATTTTTCAAAAATCTTTCTTAGTGCACCCCTACACCATAAGAAGAATCGCCATGCAAAAAAAATTCAGGCCTTTAGGTTCAGCGGTTTGGTCTGTGCGTTGTATGTCAGTTAGTGCGTCACTCAGTTACGGAACTGTTTTATAAATATAGATGATACACGTATTATACATATGGCAATTATTTTCTGCAGTCGCTCATATTCTGAAATAAATGCACACGTGCCAGGGAATGTAGGATAGCAGAATTAACCAAAATTAGCCATAGCTATTTCGTTGCTTTACTCAGGAGACTTATTCTCTCCAACAAGTTACTCGGCTTTATATTCTCTTGGCTTTGTTTTCTACCTGGAATTAGGTTTTGCTAGAGAAGAGGTAACTAAAAAGATAAAAGATAAGTCTCCTGCTACGGAGGGGGGGAGGCAAGAGGGCCTTTAGTGGGGGGGGAGAGAAAAGACAGAGAAAGAAAATAACTGCCTGCTATTCGGAATTTGCTGGAAGATACGGATTATATATTGCAGTTTTAAGACAGTGGAATTTTCTGTCCCGGGCACGAGCCCCGCCTGCTCCACGGATAATTGTGCCGCACCGCCAGGAATTTTGAGGGGAGAGCCGGGAACGGCAGGTAGGGATGTCTGGCGCAGGTCAAGGGGTCGGGGGGACCTGTTTCTCCCGGAGGGGGGGAAGAGGGGCCTCTTCACCTGACATTCGGGGCCTCAAAAGGAGAAGAAGAAAAAAATGGAGGGTTGCGCTGGTAATCTCTCTAGTAACTCTGCACAACGTTGTATTCGTTCGGAGGCTCTAAAAAAGAAACCTATTGAAGTTACGGCCGCCATACTTTATCTTCCAAAATTCATGCTAGAGTTTCTAACTGATAGCCGTGTTCGAATAACTTCAATATGCGAAAATTTCTTCGATTAATTCGCAAACGTCACGAGTTGATGTAGCTGTAAAATATATTTACGCAATAATGTTTCAATTATTACTTTCGTTTCTTCTCGTGGCAACAGGCACCGACAATAGAGCAGAACACAAGGCGTAAAATTTGAGTCACTGTAAACTGCACGACAGGGAAACGCAGCACTTCGAAAACTACTAAAAAGATGAAGTTTTCGAAATAACTATCATGGTTCTCCATATGACCGGGCACCGTTATGAGTGATTGTGTCTGTGGACATTGCACAAATGTAACTTTTGCCGCAAAAGTAAGTTTAATAAATACCCTGTAGCCACGTTTGCGGGCTCTTTGATATTCAGGCATAGAGAGATAGGCTGGGAGCAGAGAGGAGGGGTAACATTCGCTTGGCCTGTTAAATCAGGACGCCTAGGCTAGGCTCGAAAGTGAAACAAAAAATTTGGAGTTTGAGCGAGCCAGATGTCGCGTGGGCCCGATGCTCATTCTTTGTCAGTTTGAGAATTTAAACAGCAAAGATGTGTTTTAATGTCAACATGAAATTAATCTATATATATAAAACAGTTCCGTAACTGACTCATTCATTCACTGACTGACTGACATACAACGCACAGACCAAACCGCTAGACCTAAAGGGCTGAAATTTTGCATGGTGATTCTTCTAATAGTGTAGGGGTGCACTAAGAAAGATTTTTCAAAAATTCTTCTTAGATTTTTTTAAATTAAATTTTTAAGCTGTTTTTTAAACTTTTTTTACGTTTGCATTTAAAATAATACATTGACGGTTATAAAATTTATATCACGAGAAAGATCATAAAAATTCCTTCAAAATGAAATTTTTTTCGAATTTTTACCTCTATTTCCTGATTTTTGGTGAATTTTTAAAGATTAATTTTTAGAATTTAATTTATTAAATGCTGATCACGTGATGTCTTTTTCTGGTACTTTCAATAAATTTATCGTCACGTGCGTAACAACTAAATAGACAACAAAATTTTTTTTCTCTTTCTAATGCAGCAGACGATTGGATATTATAAAAAAAAAAATGCATATCCCTTACGATTTTTTTATAAATATATATATACTAGCTGAAAACCCGCACTTCGCTACGGAGTACATTCAAAGTAAAAACATCGGTGAATGTATGCAATTAATGCCAATATATATATAATAAATACGACGATCAATGTATATAATTGATGTAAAATATATATATATTTATAAAAAACTCATAAGGGATATTTTTATAGACAAAATAATGTAGAAGAAGATATTCAAATTAAATCTAATATAAAGAATACTAAAGAATATAGTACAGTTAATATAGTACAGTTTCTAGAACATTTCTTTTACTGTATTTTAATATTTTTTTGGATAATGTCCAATCGTCTGCCGCATTAGCAAGAAAAAAAAATTATTTTTTGTCTATTTAGTTTTTATGCACGTGACGATAAATTTATTTAAAGTACCAGAAAAAGAAGTCACGTGATCAGCATTTAATAAATTAAATTCTAAAAATTAATCTTTAAAAATTTACCAAAAATCAGGAAATGAAGGTAAAGATTCGAAAAAGATTTCATTTTAAAGGAATTTTTATGATCTTTCTCGTGATATAAATTTTATAACCCTCAAATTATTATTTTAAATGTAAACTTAAAAAAAGTAAAAAAAACAGCTTAAAAATTTAATTTAAAAAAATCTAAGAAGAATTTTTCAAAAATCTCTCTTAGTGCACCCCTACACTATAAGAAGAATCGCCATGCAAAATTTCAGCCCTTTAGGTCCAGCGGTTTGGTCTGTGCGTTGTATGTCAGTCAGTCAGTGAATGAATGAATGAATGAATGAATGAGTCAGTTACGGAACTGTTTTATATATATAGATAGATAGATAGATATATATTTTACATCACTTGTATACATTCATCATCGCATTTATTATAAATATATATATTTATTTTTTGGCATAAATTGTATACGTTGACCGTTGTATTTAATTTGAATGTACTCCGTAGCGAAGCGCGGGTTTTCAGCTAGTTATTACATAATTTGATACCTTTTGATATAAAGGATCATTTATATACATACATACATACACTGACATATTATAGAATCTTCGGTCCATAGGAACTTTAATAACACCGGAGATGAGTTACACTAAAATAAATCTAATGCACACACATAACGTCTTTAATGGCCACTCCGTGAGCAAATGAGACAATAGAACAGAATTTCTGAAGAGATATTACAGGTAATATCTCTGTGCCTACATACTGTATTAATTAAAATTTTAAAAATGGTATTAGACCGTAAATCTTACACCAGATATTGAATACCTGGAAAGCAAGAACTAAGAGGAAAAGACCTTATCGTGAGACAATTGATTTTACTGTTTTAGCATAATTGATTGAAAAAGCTGCTGTTCCACTTTCATGTATAAAATATATACATAATTTTTTCAGTGCATATTTGCTAGGTGGATCTGAGTCCGGAATCTACTCGTGGAGGGAGGGATCCAGCCAGTCACAGATAAACTAAACGTGACTGACTAATAACTGGGGACTCTGCTAGGGAGGTTTTATTTAGACGCCGATTTTTAAGTTTCGGTTTCGTTTCTGTCTCTGCGGCACCAAAAAAAGAAATCGCCTGCCACGTATTCTGCCACAGATTCCCTTTTCGACTTACAGCACCAGTTGCTTACGTTGTATACGATGCGCGCGCACGCACGACCGCTCTTATTTATTTACTTATTTATGTTTTAAATAAATGTGACGCTTGGATGACGCAGTGGATGAAGCCGTTCCCAGCCATACGTCATAAATGTTGCGTCTAGACACAGAACGATGACTCCAGATAGGTAGCAAGGGATTATTGCTTCGCGACCGCCGGGGAAAAACGAGACGGTGAGGACAAAGGAATGAAATAAAGACGAACTTTCGTTTTCGTTCGCACGACAGCAAGAAGAAAAAAAAAAAATTACCCGAAAATGACAGTGTTTCTGGTAGATGTGCATGTGTCGAGCACGAAAGACGCCGCAATTTTCGATTTCCGTCTCGGTCAAATAAATTGCCAGTGCTGCCAGTGGCGTTGATGAAGCTCGTTGAGGGAGAGATGGCAGGATATTCAAATGGCGCAAAAGTAACGAAGTGTTCCATTCGAAATCAAAATTTCGTGGTTGTAGGTCTGTGAATATAAATTATAATCTAAATGTAAAATAAAATTTTAAAATATATTAATGAAATTAGGATTTACAAGGCAAATCCTCCTTGTTTGGTATGAATGTTAGATAGGTTTGGTTTGGTTTGGTTGGGAGCGCTACGATCCTTTTTTGCTACACGAGGGCTCGTTAGACCGGAACTTACTGCTTAAAGCCGATTCCGAACGGCTACAAAAATCCCCGCCAATAATGGTACTCGAACCCACAAACTCTGGTGCCGAATTCTAGCGCCCTAGCACTCGGCCATCGCCCGACCATGTCAAATAGATTTCAGTCAATAATTTACACGCTCTTATATTTTAACAATATATCTCTGTTATTTATTCCTGTGCAGAAATCACTGGCATGACATTCCAGTTTGGGCCTTAGCCTTCTCAAGGAGTTTCTTCGATTTTGTCCTGTTCCTTCCCATCTATAGTTTTTTTCCAGTTCCTATAAATTTAAAAGAGGAAAATCCCTATGAATAGACAATCTTTGTTTTGGTCTACCTCTGGGTCGATTGCCAATTAAGGCGGTGAAAGGCAAAGTGGTGTAAGTCAAAAGAGTTTAACTGCAAAAACTACAAAAATTTCCACCATAAATTGAACAAATTATAATTCATAGCAATTATTACAATATTGCAAATAATAACAATTTACAATTCAACTATAAATTGAACATGGAGATTTCATATTTGCCCCCAAATGAGAAAAGTTGAAAAAGTGACTTACACCACTTTGCCTTTCAACGCCTCAATTGGCGTAGCCAGAAAAAAATTTCTTGGTGTTATGTTATTGTAATCTGTGACAGATAATGTTGTTTTCATGTAAAACAACAACTACTACTTTCATCCCCGATGAGTACTACAACTTTGACGGTTAGTACGCATATGAATGGGTTATTGAATTTAGAAGCCCTGAATAACAGTCATCTTAAGACACTAAGAAAGTTGGGCGACAGCGTTGGGTATTTGCTTGCTCCTGTAATTTTGAAATTATTGTCCGAAGAGATAGCGTTATTTAACAAATTTCGAAAGTCAAAAAACAAAATCTATATTGAGGAGTTAATCGAATTTCTGCGCGAAGATCTCGAGAGCAGAGAAGAAACGTGTTTAATAACTGATGTAAGCCATGAGCAGCAACATTACGTACCACATGAAAGTTTCAATTTAAAAGAAAGTGGCAATCCTCATTTTAGAAATAGAAACAATTTCATTCCGTCTGCTACTAATTTGGTCACTAATAGTGCTAGTTCTGGGTATGTATTTTGTTCAAAAAGTCCTGAAAGCGATAACTGAAGCACTACGTCGGCCCGCCAATAGGCATCCAACATGTTTGGCGAGAGCCAGTGTTCATATCCTCGGATTAATGTTCAGGAAAAAAAAAAAAAAAAAAAACGGCTGTAAATAATCTGGCATTTGACGACAAAAAGACAAGGTACTTTATTCACATGTAGACAGAAATCAGAACAGCATCGCAATGCTGATCTTAGCACGAAGCTAAACAGAACACAAGCGTCTTATTTCGAATCAAAACTTCTACAGAAAGACAAAACATTACTAGGAGTTGCCATTCTATGAATACAAAACTATAAGTACTTTCAAACAATGTTCATAGTGAACCGGTCGCTCGAAGCCATCCACCGCCAGGAGAGTCGTCGCAGGCCGTCCACTTGGTAAATTTCGAGCCCCAAATCTAAAAGCGCCTCAGCCGCGCTCTACCAATTTAGTTTCCCCAACTGGGCCGAGACCCAGTTAACATGCACCATTACTGAGAGTATATCCACCTAGCCTTTGACAGGGTATCTTTATTTAATTCATACATCCTTACATATTATACACTTAGTTACAATGTTTGAATAAAATACAGGCTAGTTTTTTGGTGAACATAAATTGACAAGCATGTGTAATTATTATGCAGATTTATACAATTTATAAATAGAATATGTTATACAGACAATTTCAAAAGTTATACAGAAAATTAGAAAAGTCAAACACTTTGGACATGCAAGTCCATGAGTTTTTTCACCATCTTACTGAAGACACGTTTACAATAATAGTCTTCATAGAACTTCTTCTTTCCCCATAAGTTGGCATCCCTCGGGAGTCCAGTTCGTAGACTTACAAAGTTCAGGCAGTCGAATAGAGAGTGTTCCACTGTCTGCACATTCCCACAGACACAGCTTTCTGTCTTTCCGGAGAATCGGGCTTGATGCTCTTCGAAACTGCCATGTCCAGTTATGGCCTGATTGATGACGAAGTCACCTTTTGACCTGTTCAAATTGACATGTGTATAGATGTCGTAAACTCTTCTCCCTTTATTAGATTCATCCCACCTGTTTTGCCAGGTGTGCATTGTATCTTGAAGACTGAACCATTTTAGTTGGGCCTTTGTAAGCTTATAATGATTGCTTATATTGAGCAGTGTTGTTGCCTCCTTAGCGATCTTGTCGACCGCTTCATTGTGGGCAATCCCGATATGGGCTTTAATCCAGAGCCAAGTTATATTCAGTGTATTTGCCTTGATTAAGCCTTTCACACTATCCACTATATCACATTTATAGCTCTTGGCTTCAAGCGCCTAGAGCGCACTCATTGAGTCCGTGTAGACATCTATTTCTGTATGTCTCTGAGCGATGGCATCTTGAATTGCCATCTCTATTGCCCTGAGTTCGGACATGTAGGACGTGGAACCGTCCGAGTTCATTTCCTTTCTATCGTATGTTTGCACATTATTAACATATTTTATAAGTCCAGAGCCAGTTCTGCTGTCTATTTCAGACCCATCAGTGTAGTATTGGATATTGGTGTTGTATTCCAATTTTTTAGTCCACTTAATAGTGGGCATGTCTCTCACCGCTCTGATGTCTTTCTTTTTGACTTCATAATTGGTGTTGTTATAAACAACATTGTTGATTATTGCTCACCCGTGCTCGTTGTAGATATTATGGAGAGTTTTCTCCATCTGTGCTCTGAGGGCAAGCACCCAGCAAGGACGGCTAGCGTGTCCGTCGCAACCGCTTTGTATCCTTTAGTTATTATTAGTAGAAATGGCCTTTGAACAAGCAAGAGTCGCGTGTTTATCCGTCTGGTACTCCTGTACCAAGCCGGTGCCTTATATAGCAGTATTTTTTCTATTACTAGGTTGTATAATTCCTTTACGACGAGTGGTTTGATGCCCCAAGTTTTCCTGGAGTATCTTAGTAATTTATGCAGGACTTGATGAGCCCATTCTTTGGCTCCCATCAGAAGGGTATCAAAGGCCAGATTCTTGTCTACGACGATGTCTAGATATTTGATCTCCTGTTGGTATTTAATTCTGTGTCCGCTTAAGTTGATTGTGGGCTTCCTAATTTTACCAGACTTGAGGGTAACCATTGTATATACACATTTATCTATATTGAACTCCAGTGAGTTCTTCGTTGCCCAAGCTCGTGAAAGCGATAAGTGCGATGAACTTTCGTTAGACTAAAATTAAAAAAATGAAAATAAATAGCCATCGCTTTAAACGGGGTCATTTTGCAAAGGGAATGTTGGTCTAAAACTTCAAATGTGGTTCCCGAAATCACAGGACGTCAATTCGTAGCCACAAACGATATCCCTCACGAAACGCTTGTGTAGCATGCGTCAAACACCACAAATAACGTACTGTTGCAAACATGGGTTGCACACGTAAAATCTAAACATAAGACCAACTATAATGTCACAGTTTCGGTTGACGGGGAGTGGGGGGGGGGGGGTCAAAGAAGTTTCCTGTTAAAATCTGTGGCTAATTATTTAAAACTTCCTATAGTTCAGAAAGAAAGTCTGTTACTTTACTCATTTGACAATAAGATCCCCTAGAAAACTTTGTATGGTGTTGCTCGTATTAGCCTCCAACATGTCAGAAATCTGCACGTGGAATGGACAACTCAATTGTTGGAATACATGTTGATTATCCTGGAAAAAGTCTCAAACCTATGACGAATTCCTGAAAGAAAAGGAGATAGAATTGTTTTACCCAGTCTCGAATCGAGTCGAGGTTCTTTTGGGTGTCGATCTGATGTGGGAAATAGTTGGTACAAATCAGATAATTCCAATTGATAAACAGCTAGTGTCAATAGAAACAGCACTTGGTTGAACGCTTCATGGTAAGTTGAATAACTTACGCCCGAATGCAGAGATAACGCGTGTGATGAAATCTTCATTGTTTTGTTGAGGAAGAATCACTAAATGAGAATTTAAAACGGTTCTGGACTTGAGAATCTTTGGGAATAAATGACAAAATAAATTATCAATCTAAAAGTGATGTTGAGGTTTTGTCTAACTTAGACCTATAATTTGTAAATGGGTGATATGAAATTGACTTACTTTGAGAAGAACGTAAACTTGAATCTAAACTTGCAAGCAATTGGCTAGTTGCGAAGCGTAGGTTTGATAGCGTACGCGATTGATTAAAAAATAATCCCGAAATTTTTTCAGAGTATAAGGTGATAGTGACTGATCAAATGAAAGCCAGCGTTGTCGAAAAATGTACCGAAATAGCGCCAAAAAACTCGTACTACTTGTATATGCCGCGTAGAGAGGGTTTGAGAGAAAGCTCGTCGACTACAAAAATCTGAAACATATTTGACGATTCATATTTTTATGGCGTCTAGTAAAATCAAAGTCGAAATCTCGTTAAACGACTGTCTGAAATCTGACCTTAATCTGAATCCCAGTGTTTTACATGTTTTATTAACCTTTCGGGGATTTAAGGTTGCATTTTGTGCCGATATCGAAAAGGCCTTTCGTCAAAATTGGTACAAAAGAATCAGACAGGGACTTCTTGTAATTTATCTGGTTTAACGATAGGTGTGAAAATAGCTTTGAAATTTTGCGGATGACAAAAGTTGCCTTTGGAGTAAAGTGCTCACCATTTTTGCTTGCGACGACACTCAATCATAAAACAGTATTAAGAACAAAATGAGGAAGCATTTGATATGTTGGACACATTTTTGTACGTTGATGATCTTATATTTGGTGGTACATCTCTTGAAGAAGCGCGATGTCTTGCTCAAGATGCTGCTGATATTTTGAGTGACGCTAGAATGAATTCAAGGAAATTTAATACGGATTCTAACGAGTTGAGGGATTAGTAGATAAACAAGGGAAAGCTTAGAGAAGATGGTTGCGCTGATAGTATAGTCAAGGTATTAGGAATGATTTGGGATACAAAGGAGGATTTATTATAGTTGGAAATTCTTGGTTTACTAAAGAGTCAGGAAACTGTAAAAATAACTAAACGCCACATTTTACAGGTAGCTGCAAAATTGTTTGATCCATTGGGTTTCATAGCTCCGTATGTGATTAGAGTAAAATGCTTGTAACAAGAATTGTAACAACTAGGTTTAGGTTGCGATCAGACAATTCCAAAGAAACAAAGGGTTAAATGGAGAATTTGGTGCTCTGAAATGGAAGCGTTACAAGACGGGTTTGGAAAATGGGTATCTTGTCAACGATTTGCGCGACTGGAACTGAAAAGTTGAATTACATGTATTTTGGGATGCGAGTCCAATTGCGTACGGCGCAGTGCCGTATTTTTAAAATGTTAGAAAAAATAAAATTGAGATAAAATTGATTCTGTCAAAAGCCCGAGTAGTCCCATTAAAAAATGGTTAGTTCCTGCAAAGACTATTCGAACTGAAATCATCCAACATCGTTCTGTGGTCAGATTCCACAATAACATGATATTGTATCAAGGACGTAGCCAAGAAATGAAGGCCATTTGTGTTAAATCACATCACAGAAATCCATGAACTGGCGCCACTGTCCTGCAAAACAGAATCCTGCGGACATGCTGACAAGGGTTACACCACTAAAAGTACTCAAAGACAGGTCACTATGGTGACAGGGACCACCTTGCTGTCCACTACTACCTGGCCTGACGGCAAGATTGTGAAGCTTGATGTGGACCACCTGCTCAGCGAAAGCAGAAACACCTTCGATGTCCAAAGTCCTGATCATCCAGTTGGAAGGCAGCTTCGAGACGAATAATCTGTGGAAGGACAGACTGAGGAGATTGGTGCGAACATAAATCTTGTGGGGCTTGAACCGATCCATAAAAAACTTTTCCTTAAATTTTCATCTTGGAACAGAATGCAAAGAATACTGGTATGATGTCTTGGTTTCATGCTGCAAAACTCTGAAGGAAAGGAAATCCGGGTTTCTCACAACAGAAGAGCTACGAACAGCATCTCAGACGGTGATCAAACTTGCTCAACACCAGTTGTTTAAGACTGAGATCGACGCTCTGAAAAGACAAAAGCCGATTGCTGTGAAAAGTCCAATCGCACCTCTTGCACCGTTCCTAGACTCGCAAGGCTTGCTTCGAGTGGAAGGGAGACTGGAACGTGCGAACTTACCAGAAGGAAGAAAGCATACCGTCCTACCGAAAGACCATCATGTGACAAAGGTGATAATTCGCCATTTCCACGAAATCCATCTGCATGGACGTGTTCACCTGGTGCTAACTGCGCTTGTAACACAGTACTGGTTTATCAGTGGAAAACGGCTTGTGAAAAGCCTGGTATTTCAGTGCACCAGGTGTTATCGACAAAGAGCCAGAATCATGACACCGTTCATCGCTGATCTTCCATCAGCCAGAATCAACCGGTCACGTGTGTTCTATGTTTATACTGATTTTGCAGGACCATTTTCTTTGACCACAACAAAAGGTAGGGGTGTAAAATCCCTTAAGGAATATGTGTGCATTTTTTATGTCTTATTACGAAAGCTGTCCAAATTGAGTTTGTCAGTAATTTGACGGCTGAAGATTTCATAGCCTCGTTGAGACGTTTCACGACTTGTCGAGGAAAACCAAAAGAAATTCGGAATGACTGTAGTACGATTTATACTGTTTCTGCAAAAGAGCTCCAAAGGTTGACAAATTTGTGTTTAAATTCTGAAAATGTTCAGACCCACTTTATAAATGAGAATGAAAATGGCGTTTTAATCCCCCTCCCCCCTCCTGCAGCACCACATCCCAGTGATATTTGGGAGGCTACAGTTAATTCTTTCAAAACACACTTGAAACGAACAGTAGGAGAGCAAATTTTGACAGTTAAAGAATTTTTGACCTTAATAACCCAGCTAGAGACTTGCCTCAACTCGCTTCCGTTGACGTCAATATCATTAGATGATCCTGAAAATTTTAAAGTTTTAACCCCTGATCATTTCCTTGCAGTAATGCCCGACTTATACGAACTCGGAGTTTTACGCGGTTTTTGATTTTACTCCCCCCCCCCTTTTTAAATCTTAAGATGAAATTTCCCCAAAAACTTTAAATGGTGTCTAGAAGAAACTTTGCCAAATATTTTTTGAAAACGAGATGGAAAGAAAACCTAAAACTGATCATATTGCTCGCGTGATAGAAGATGTCGATCTTGCCAGACAATTAGATATGGAAGTCGATGGAGATGATGTCAACGAGCTGTTGGATTCTCATCTTGGGGAGCTAACAGTCGATGATCTCATAGAGATGCGCGACAAAAGTATCACTGAAGAATCCGACACTTCCGACCCAATTCCACAAGAAAATTTAATGACAATTATAAACTTGACAGAAACTCTCAGCGCAGTTGAGACAGGGTTAAGATTTTAGAGAATATAGATTAATAAAGGATTTAATAGAGGTAAATTGGGTTCACTGCAGCAGTGGAAATTGGTACTGCAAATGTTGCAACGGTTTTGGAAAAAATGGTCTACTGATTATCTGCCATCTTTGCAAAAAGCGTGACAAATGGGTTCGACCCAAAGAAAACATAAAATTGAATTATTTAGTATTAATTTGGGAGGACGGAGTGCCCTCATTAAGATGGATATTGGGTAGAGTAATTGAGTTGTACCCTGGGTTGGATGGTAAAGTAAGAATTGTAAAATTTAAAACAGTAAATGTTGAATATAAGAGACCCACTTTTAAATTATCACCATTGCCAGTGGATGGGTGATTGAAAGTAAAAAATAATTCTTGAAACTTATAGACTCGAGTAAAATGTAATTTGTGTTTTGATGCTATTCATTCATTGAATTTCTTTGATTTGCTAAGTGTTGGCTGTGTTTCTTGGGCAATGCGTTTAAATTCTACCGTTGTTAAAGTATTTGGCAGAGGTGGGGGACCTTTTTATCATTAGAGGCCACATGTAAATTAGGTAGTAATCAAGGAGGCCGCATAAGTTGATGTACCTATAAATGCGACTTTTATGAAATTATTATAGTTAGGTATAGTTTTAACAATTTGGTGCATTATATAGAAAAATAACAAAAAAAATTAAGCCCTTATTTATTTATTAGTTGACTTAAAAAGTTACAATATAAAATATTTTTGTATTCAGATAAGAGTAAAAACTTGTTATAACATTAATCATTAATTATTTTTTTTAATAAAATTATTAGATTCATAGATACCACTGTAATTTTTTATATTTCACTGCTGGTATTTTTATTTATGTAAGCAAGCACACACACACACACACACACACACATATATATATATATATATATATATATATATATATATATATATATATATATATATATATATATATATATATATATATATATATATATATATTTAAATCTTAATAAACAACTACATATTTAAATACCACTTCAAATAAAAATAATAAAGTAGAAGTATTTTTAAATAATTTTAACATTATAAAGAAATACAATAGAAAAATAATAGTATTAAATTACAAATAACTGACATAGCAACAATTCCTAAAATAATTTTAAAATCCGATGGAAAATTTAAGCTATTGGGATATTTGCAGTTGTTTCTTGCTTGAAAGTAATTGAATATTTGGATCAAGCTTCGTAACGCGAAGCCTGCGTACAAACATTCATGCCGTTCTTTATTTAATTCCATTGATTTGCAAATTGTTGTAATATATAAAATTAAATATTAATTGATACAAATGCTAGCTTTTATGAAGGCCGCACAAGAGGATCATGCAAGACGCGCTTTCCCTACCTCTGGTATATGGTATTTAATTTTGTTGAAAACACTTGAATATTTTTGTGATTGATTGCTTTGATGTCATTGATTAAAATTTAATAACATTTATATGCTTTAATTAACGAACAATTTAGACAAGAAGTCTACAATTGTGAATTTACTTATTTGTACAAATGTTGCTTTTATAAGTGTCTTTTTGTTAAATTAGTTAAACCTCTTTTGATGAACTCTTAAGGTTCATGGCGGGAGAGTGAGTATGTTAGTGTCATCTGTGATAGATAATTTTCAAGTAATATAACAATTTCTGCTTTCATTCCCCGATGATTATTACAACTTTCAGCTGTTTTACCATCAACGTCAACGTCGTTTGTAGATCTTTAAAAATAAATAAATAAATAACTAATAATAAAAATAATAATAATAAATCTTGGATGTTGTTGGTATGTATTGTCGTTTTTTCATCTTATGACATAAATGGATCAGATTTGGATAGAAAATAATGTTCTTTGATGTTGTTTGTGTGTATTGTCATTTTTTCATCACGTGAAATGAATTGATCAGATTGGATGGAAAAAAAATGTTCTTGGATGTTGTTGGTGTGTATTGTCGTTTTTTCATCTCATGACATAAATTGATCAGATTTGGATGGAAAAAAAATGTTGGATGTTGTTGATGTGTAGTGTCGGTTTTTTCATCTCGTGAAATAAATTGTTCAGATTTGGATGGGAAAAAATGTTCTTGGATGTTGCTGGTGTATATTGTCGTTTTTCATCTCGTGAAATAAATTGTTCAGATTTGGATGGAAAAAAATGTTCTTGGATGTTGCTGGTGTATATTGTCGTTTTTCATCTCGTGAAATGAATTGATAATATTTGGATGGATAAAAAATTTTCTTGGATGTTGTTGGTATGTACTGTCGTTTTTTTATCTCGTGAAATAAATTTATCGGATTTGGATCGAAAAAAAATGTTCTTGGATGTTTTTGGTGTGTATTGTCGTTTTTTCATCTCGTAAAATAAATTGATCAGATTTGGATAGAAAAAAAAATTTTCTTTGATGTTGTTTGTGTGTATTGTCATTTTTTCATCACGTGTAATGAATTGATCAGATTGGATGGAAAAAAAATGTTCTTGGATGTTGTTGGTATGTATTGTCGTTTTTTCATCTCATGACATAAATTGATCAGATTGGATGGAAAAAAATGTTCTTGGATGTTGTTGGTATGTATTGTCGTTTTTTCATCTCATGACATAAATTGATCAGATTGGATGGAAAAAAATGTTCTTTGATGTTGTTTGTGTGTATTGTCATTTTTTCATCACGTGAAATGAATTGATCAGATTGGATGGAAAAAAAATGTTCTTGGATGTTGTTGGTATGTAGTGTCGTTTTTTCATCTCATGAAATAACTAGATCAGATTTGGATGAATCGGCATCTGATATTGTTTGTTTGTAGGACGTCTGTACGTAGAAGTACTTTCGGACGTCTGTACGTACAAGAGACGTAGTACTTCTCTTTGAATTGAAAATTTCGAAACAGCATAATAAGAAGTCGTCGTCATTTTATGTTCTCTTCAGGCAATCGCATCATATGACCAGCCCATTTCATTCTTTATATTTTTATAAAGCTAATAACATCAGGGTTTTTTTAAGGATGATATAATTAGTGGTTTATTGTTCTTCACAATCCATTTACCTTTACACCACCAAATACTTCTTAGAATTTTTCTTTGGAATACACCCAGGGTGTATTCATCTCTCAAGGACACACATAGTCTATGTCTTTGATGCATAGGTATGCCCAGTTCTTATAGGCACTTTGTAAGTTATTGCATATTTACGTACGATATTGGCGAGATTTTTTTTACGACACACTGGTTTTGGTGGATTAACGTTTGGAGGTATGCAGCCATCATTCATTATTTCCAATGATATTAAAATGTTCTTGACGTCATTACTGATAAAGATAAATCAGCCTCATCTTTTAAACAATGCAGACTAAAACTATGCAATCTACTTAATAAAGATAATTTTTGATTTTGTACATTACCAAAAGATTAATATGTTTCAATTATTATGCTCACATCTGGTGGCACGTGTTAAAAATATTCATTAAAAGTTTCAGATTTTTTACGGATGACTCTCAGTCTTGATGCAGACATGTGCTTGACCGCGAAATCAGTGGCGTAGCGAGAGGTGGGCAAGGAGGTCTATCATGCCCCGGGCGCCAGTCGCACAGGGGCGCCAAATGATCCTTTTCATTAATTCTATATATTATATTACTATATGCTTTTCGGAAAGGGGGGCGCCAAAAAGGTATCGTGCCCCGGGCGCCAGTTATGCTTGCTACGTCACTGCGCGAAATATCGATGATTCTCTCTCAACAGAGACGTGATGGCATTTTTTCTTCACAAAAATGCGAAAGAATCTGATAAAATACGCACTTTTTTTCGTTTTCAATATTTTCATAGGTCTCGAGCTGTCGAGAAACAGTCAATAGAGACTCGATATTCCAAAACACCAGATAATCACGAAATATTCACAGCTGCGGTGCGGGGAAAAGAATATTCCCTCTTATGCTGCGTTTGCATTCATGTACTGTGCTCTGCTCTGCCTTGGGGAAGCCAGTGATTTATGTTCACTGCGTACTCTGTATATGCGTGGATCGCCTCCTCTTTCGGTCCTGCTACAGAGCATCAAAGATCCCGGGGTCCCGGGGGTCAAATGGTGTCAATGGGGGCGGGGGACACGGCGTGTAGGGTTACCGTGACTAATGTGATGACAGGAGTGGGGGGGGGTCTCCATGCAAAGAATTCTGCATGAATGCATATGCACCATTATATATTCTTTCTTTGTGTTGTTATCCAGTGGTTTGGGAGAAAGGGTTGGTTAGGAGTAGCACGGTCAACTTTTGCTAGACACGGGCTTAATTATAGACCGGGACCTTACAGTTTAAATCCGATTACAAACGGCTACAAACACCCATGCCAACAGTGGGACTCGAAGCCACGGGCTCTTTGGAAGACGGAAACGAAAAAAAAGACGACTTCACAATGCCGGGACAGCTAGCTCATTTGGTAGAGCGTCCGACTCGGGTAAGATCTGATTCTCATACCTCTTTGCACATCCGGCGACCGTGATCACGAGCTTTTGCCCTTTTTATTGGTCACCTCAGCATGGCGTGCCCGATAAATACGCTGAAGACAAAAATATTTTTAAAGTGGGATTTCTCTAAAATTTTAGTAATGACTGGTCACCCCAACTCATTACAGGAAGGAACAAGCATGATTGTTGTGCAACATTTAGGTAAATCTGCGTTCCAACTCTGGACTTGGCAGTCAATATTTATGATTTTTAATGCCATTATATTCTAATTTAAAGTTTAAGTTTCACAAACCAAAAATATTCTCTAATTTATGCAGGTTTACTCACAGGTGGACGCAGGTAACCGGTAAACCCGGATGATCCTAAAAGGGTCTCGGACTTGATAAAAAATGAACTATTCTTAGGTTTTTATATGAACTACATGTAGTTATTTAAGGGTTTGTTAAAATAATTTTAAAACTTTCATAGATTTTCGGTATAAAAGGCCCCTTTAATTACTTCGTTTATGATCTGTGTTGACATCCAACAGAATTATCAGTATTGACGAGTCAACTTTTCCTCTGTGATTCTCGGATAATCGGAAGCATAGATAACCAGAAGTTCAGTCCAGTTTTTGAATCGTAATTCTATCTCTTCAAATAAGTTAGGCATATCTTTAACAACATTTATTTTTTCATACGAATTTCTATTTTATGGAATAGCTAAATATTGCTTTCGATTATACATTAATATCTTTCTATTATAATGTATTTAAGCAATTTAATATGCTTTAAAGCTGTCCACTTTCATTAGAACACAGCCGGGAAAATCAAACACGAGTGAAAATTTAATTGCTGATTAGTTTTCCTGTATTATTTATTTCTATCGTCCACTAGTTAGCTAAATAAACTATTTTGGGTTTTTATTATTATTAATCCCCCCCCCCCCCCCAAGAAATGAAGAAAATCTTTCCTTTTGTTCCTCAGGACAAAAAGTACCTGCCGAGTAGGAAAAAAACATAACCTTACGAATACCTACGTTATAAGAGAAATATCGCCAACTATACCGAAATTATTTTTTAAAAAAGAGTATTTTTAGTTCCACTACATAG
The DNA here is from genome assembly GCA_907164885.2 of Dolomedes plantarius. Taxonomy (NCBI): domain Eukaryota; kingdom Metazoa; phylum Arthropoda; class Arachnida; order Araneae; family Dolomedidae; genus Dolomedes; species Dolomedes plantarius. The sequence continues at coordinate 13,357,230 of OU015492.1, forward strand.
GAAGAAAAATGTCAGGAAACGTTTCATTGACTACCATAGAAACCGGATGTCAGAAAAAATATTAAACTGTACGTTGATCAACATCAATGATAAAAAATAATTAATAAATTTGTTAGAAAAAAAATTCAAAAAATTTACTCTTTTACTCCAATCTAATTAAACTTTTTCTCTCGTTTCATTAAAATATTTCTCATTTTGTTGAAATTTTTTAATTTATATTTTTTATATGTTTTATGAGTGATTTCAAATTTCATGATTTTATTTTACTATTATTATTTTTTTTAGTGAGACCCAATTTCATTTGGCGCATGCGTATATGTTATAAAAATTTTCAGCAACCCTAGCTTAATCCGCCCCTAGTAGCACGTAGAATAGTTTAACTTGCATTCGAATGACCTTCAAAAGAAATAATACTTTTCAGTCTTTCATTGAAAACTTTTACAATAGGAATGATGATCTTGCCTGAAAAGAAACTAGTGGAACTGACACTGACAATTTCTTTGCGAACCGAGCCTGCTCCTCTATGACTAACATGTACTCTCCTGTTCCCTAATGATAAGTATGATTGTGTTCATTTCAGGGAATGAGTCATCATTTTAAACTTCGTTCTGCCTCTCGTGTTCTTTATAGTTTCAAAGTAGTAAGAGGGTAGTCTATTTTATTTAACGAATTGCATTTTTTGAGTCATATTAAATGAGTCATCATTTTAAACTTTTTCTCGTGTTATTTATAGTTCCAGATTATTAAGGTCTGTTCACATAGATATTATCCGTCAGCGTCAGCGTTACTTGCGTTGAAATATATCTAACCAATTACAAACCTCCAAACGATTAGCTACGAAATTGTGAAGGCCTGTGATTGGTTTAAAATATGTCAATACGAGTTAACGCTCACGCTGACGGATTCTATGTGCACAGGCCCTTAGACAGCTGTCTATTTTATTTACCAAAATATGTTTATTTTTTACACTTGCCCTTGATTCTGATTTTTAAATTTAATCATTCAAAATGATTTTTAAAAAATATATACAGTGGTACCTCGACTTACACGAGTTTAATTCGTTCCATGACGGAGCTCGCAACTCAAAATACTCGTATCTTGAATCAATTTTCCCCATTGAAATGAATGGAAAAGCCGTTAATTCGTTCTGGACTCCCCCAAAACATCGCAATTTTTTGTTACATGTTTTTAAATAAGAAGAATGTGCTTATAAATGATGAACATTGTATAAAAACGCAATACAATAGAATGTACTGCAATAAACTTGTATTATTAAGTGTAATGTACAACATTTACCTTGCAGATCAGACTTAAGATGTTGATGTAAGAGGAGGAGAAAGGCTGAACTGAATAATTAAATCTTATTCTTTGATTTTTAACCAAGGTCATCCCATTCCCCAGACCCCATGAGGGTTCCAGTGTGGGGGAGGGAATTAAAGATATTTCTCTGTGAGAAAGGTTGGACGCTGTTCAGTTTCGGATGGCGACTCAAGTGTGGGCAGAGTAAGCGGTGGGGTATCTGAAGCTTGCTCGTAACCCGAATTATAGCTCGTAACTCGAAGCAAAAAATCTGCCAAGAGAATGCTCGTATCTCGAAAAACTCGTAAGTCGAGGTACCACTATATTTCTTTTGCATGCACTGGTAGGTAGGTGTTCTCAACATCTCCAAGGTGATGATATGTAAAACAACAGCCGTCTTCAAAATCAGTTAGCAGAGAATTTTAGGGTTGGTGAACTGATGAATATGAGGTGATATACAATGGGAATAAAGTTCTGTGTTTCCCTGAAACAAAGTATGCGGAATGCTGTAAACTAAAGACGTGAAACTATCAATAAAACTATCCAAAACCCAAAGAATAAAAGTTAAAAAAGGCAATTAAAAACAGAAATATCCAGTCATCCAGTCATAATAAAATATGTCAGCAGCGAAATCAGATTATTGTTTTTACTTTTTCAGCCTCAGTTGTAATCCCCAAACACGGAAAGTTTTTTAGCTTATGGCGGATATCTAAGAGAAACAAGGTTACAAATGTGCTCTATGGCTTTTTGAAGATTTCGTAAACAGGAAAAAAAATACCTCGACAATACAAATTATGCCTCCGGCTTGTAATTTTTTAAAAATTTCTAATGCGGCAGGCAATTCAACACCGCAATTTTGTTGGCTTCTTTTTTACGGGATCATCCTGTAGCTTATTCGCCCGGGAGATCCCGAGAAGTAGCCCACGAAGTCAGAAGTTTAAAATACAGTGGAATCTCGATCTATCGCTTTTCGAGGGACCGATTGAAATGAACGATAAATGCGGGAAAACGATAGATGCGGAAATATAACAAAGCAATATGATCGTTGGGACTGGATAAAATGAACGACACATACGGAAAAACGATGGATCCGAAAACGATCGATCGAAATTCCACTGTATATATATATTGGTTTCATCGTTTCAAAACGACCCCGAATTTAACAATTTTATAAAAGTAGGGGGGAATATTTGTTATTTGTTCCGAATTTTTTGTTCAGATTCTAAAAATCCCTGCATTTTTTCCCCCGTTTCCTGGCGTTTCGAGTACGGAAAAAAAAATCAAAAAATCGCTGTTCTGCTTTAAAATCCCTAATGAAGAGTCGTAGTCATTTTACAGCTAGTAAAGCAATGCAAGCTCAAAAAATATCATTCATTTTTAAGTTTTTATAGGCTTTTATATTTACTATTAAGTTTACTTTTACGTTGTTAATTTTATCAAGTTTATCTGTAATTTTTTATTAAAATTGTTCATCACAAATACTAGTTTGCTTATTCAGAAAATGAAACCCATTTCTTCCTCTAAATGAGTTGGTTGAAGAATGTTCCCCTACGAATTTTAATTTTTTGAAAATGCTCCCTGATCAAAAGAAATTTAAAAACCACTGCTATAGAGTGAACCAACATCACTCGCTATGTGGAGGCTTCACGAGAACGCTCATGCCTTGGTCGAGATTTGAAGCCAAGCCCACTCTGGTGGAAGCTCATGACGCTAGACAGATTACAACAATAGTTCCTAACTTTTTCTGATCAAGAATCACTTGTGTTTAAAAAAAAAAAAAGAAAAAAGAAAAAAAAGCAGAAATTGTCGCAATCGATCCTTTGAGAGGCAGAAATGGGTTTCATTTTCTGAGTAAACAAACTATTTGTGATAAACAACTGCCATAAAAAGTTGCAAATAAACTGCCTGTTCACATCGAATCCGCCAGCGTCAGTGTTACTCGTATTGATATATTTTAAACCAATCACAAAACATGACAATTAGGTTGTTAATCGTTTGGAGGTTTGTAATTGGTTAAATACATTTGAATTCGAGTGACGCTGACGAATTCTATGTGAATAAGCCCTAACAAATGTAACGTAAAAGTAAACTGATTAGCAGACGTAAATGCTTACAAAAACTTAGAAATGGACAAGATTTTTCAGCTTTTACTAGCTTCACTAGCTGTAAAATGACAGTGAGGCTGAAAGTCCACGTCACAGAAAATATATTAGAAATTTTTAACCGAAACAATGATTATCTTCGTACTCAAAACGCCAGAAAATGGAAAATATACAGGAATTTTTAGAATATGAACAAAAAATTGGGAGCTGAACAGTTTAAATCTGCGGTCGTAATGAAACGATAAAACCATTTTTTTTTTCTATCACTCCTGTGCTCGCGGACCACTTCTTGGGTTCTCTCGGACCACCGTTAGGAACAATTGCATTACAATGTACAGAAACACTGTACATGAGAAAAATGAAATTGGCAGGAAATATGCGAGAAAAAAATTACGAGTTCTTCAGGTCTAATTAAGCTTTGCTCTGCTGAAAGTACAGGTTGAAACTTTGGCCAATTTTTACGCGTTACCAGAGTGGGCACGATTACACTACTCAACAAATTTTAACTTTTTTTTTCTGTATCTGGCTTGTAAATAGGTGAATTTAACTAATCTTTGGGTCCCGAATTCGAATGGAATAATCAGATTATCTCTCTATCACGTCACATTCATTAGGTTAACAGCAGTTACATAAAGTCAACAGTGAAATATTTGACAAAAATTGAGCGCTTGAAATATAAACAAGAAATAATCTTCATCTGTAAGAATGTTTTCTTTATTGCTTAACAAAAAAACTGTGAATTAATACGAGCACGAAACTGTTGCACAATATCCCATAATGTTAATACACTGCTGGCCACCCAAATTGCAACACCAAGAAAGACAAGAGATATCACAACAAAATTTATTTTGTAGATAACATGTTGACCAAGTATCAAATGATTAAATTTATAGACTTCTGTGAAGTGTGGTTCCTGCCAAAATCAGTAGCCAGAGTAACCGCCATTGTTGGAGATCACCGCTGCCACACGCCTCGGCATTGATTCAAAGAGACTTTGGATGAGTTCTTGGGTTTAGCAGACCAAGCAGCTTCCACACGTTGCCAAAGTTGATCTGCTGTGGCAGCTGGGGATGGAATCTGGGTCAATCGTAGAGCAACCATGGACCACATGTTTTCTATCGGCGAAAGATCCGGAGAGCGAGGCGGCCAGGGAAGCAATTCAATCTGGCGATTGACGAAGAACCGTTGGACAATGCGTGCCACGTGTGGTCGCGCATTATCCTGTTGAAATATGGCTGTGGGCAAGCCCTGAAGGTAAGGAAGGACAACTGGCTCCAACACCTCAGAGATGTAGCGCTGGCTGTTTAAAGTACCGGCAATGCGTACTAGAGGTGTGCGAGAGTGATATCCAATACCGCCCCATACCATAATACCCGGTGCAGGACCAGTGTGGCGGTGCATAACGCAGCTGTTCAGCATCCTCTCTTCACGGTGTCTCCAGACTCGAATGCGACCATCGTGGTGTTGCAGACAGAAGCGTGACTCGTCAGTAAAGACAATTTCATTCCATTCTGCCGTCCACATCCTTCTGTCATCGCACCATTGGCGGCGGAGACGTCTGTGGTTCTGCGTCAAGGGTAGACAAAGCAATGGACGTCTTGCGGACAGACCACTCTGCTGTAAACGGCGTCGAATGGTACGCGCAGACACTGGATGATGCGTTACAGACTGCATGTGCTGTGCTATGGTTCGTGATGTGACTGAGCGAGCCGTCACTGCCATGCGCACAATTTGCCTGTCATCACGTGAAGTGGTGCGCTGAGGTGGATGCGATCGAACACGCCGGTCCGTCGTACCCTCCTGCATCCAACGATCACATCTCCGCATTACAGTTGTTTGGTTTCGTCCAACACGACTACCGATTTCCCTGAAAGATAATCCACAGTCTCGGTAGGCCACTATCCTTCCTCTGTCGAACTCGGATACTTGATCAAAAGATGATCGCTGTTTTCGATGAGGCATAATTGGTCGTTTTTTTTTTAAACCACAAGAAAAACACAATTGCCGAACTTGAAATCGTCGAAATCTCCAAGCCTTAAATAGCGCTTTGAAGTGGCGCCACAGGCGCGCGTGAGTGCGTCTGCGCTGAAATTCTAATCATTTGCATATCTCACCTCCGCTAATGCATGTTGAAAATTTCATGTTATTTGCATGTTTCCTTCAGGGTGTTGCATTTACAGTGGCCAGCAGTGTATTAACAATGTTATTTTTCAAAATGGGATGATGTCTTTCTTGATGAGGCTTTCCTTTTGGAAGATGTTTGATGATTCTCCCGTATCGGTAACCAACTGTTGGTATTAACGGTATAAGATAAGAGCAACCTAACGGTATAAGATTAACAACCTAATAGTATTAACGGTAACGGTAATACTTTTGGTTACCTTAACGGTAACCAACAGTAGCCGCCGAACATTGCAGGGTCCCACCGCCTTTGATAATGATGTTCCATAGTAGTAGGATGTTCCACTGTCGCAATAATACGGGCCCAAGAATGAATACATACACACACACACACACACTTATATATATATAACACTCTTAATGGCCATTCTTGCAATGATACCATTACTCTGATTTTAAACAATGTATTGTTTAAAATCAGAGTAATGGTATCATTGCTCTTAATGGCCATTCTTACAAAGGGGGTATGAAATTTTCCGTTCTAACGAGGGAACGGAAAAATGGGCCCTGTAAGCTAAAAGTTAAAGAAGAAATTCATTAATTGAATATTATCAGTGACAAAAACAAGAAGAGGAGCAGATATCTCCACAGCAGTCGGAAATGAACTTTCTGAAAGAGAAATAAATCCGGTCACACAGCGTCGTATATCAGTTTTTCCACTGCCGATGCTCCCAACAGGGTTGGCAATGAAACTGGTTTTGTCAACTTTTTAACGAAACATATCGGGCATTCGCTTCTGGATTTTCGTTGCATAATACATCACACGGGTTGCAATATCAAAGGTCGGTTTCAAATCACATGTTACGCGAATACGGTAATGAAAAAAGGGCAAGTTTTATAACTGCAAATGCTTTGAATTAACGGAAATGTCACACTCTGAGATAAACTCAAATGTTTAATGGTTTATCCCAGTGGCGAATCCAAGGGGGGAAAGGGGCCCTGCCCCCCCAAAAGAAATAGAAATTGCATTGTGAATATTGATTTTGCATTATAAATATTTTTATCCGTCCATCTCGGCTCTCCCATGCATTATAAATATTTTTATCCGTACATCTCGTCCCCCCCTCCCGCAAGAAAAAATCCTGGGTGCGCCACTGGTTTATCCTCATGTTTAATTAATATTCAGGCACGAAAGCATTAGATCACCCGAACAAGTTCGTCCTAAATTACCTCCATACACTTATTTTTTGAAAATGTATGTACTATTTAAAAAATAGACTACTTACCAATAAAGTCTGATACGTAAATAGCACAACGAAAAACTACTGAAACTTCGTTTTGGAAAATGATAAAGTACAATACTTTATGGGTTAAAACCAAATTATTAAACATGTATGAATTTTCGCAAACTAACGATAGCAAGAAGTTTTATCATACTGATAATTTTTACTTCAGTTCTCTTTTCCTACGGGAATAGCTATGAATGAGTTTTCTTCGACAAACATCCCGTGTATCCCTGAAAATTTTAAGTAGCAGTATAATGCACGAATAAATCGTTAAGTTGTAAGGTAAGATGTTTTCTTGTAATGTGTTAAGTTATTCCTTAAAAAAATCAGCTGCCTTTTTTTAAAACCATTTTAACGAAACGAATGCAAAACCACAGAAATTCTTCAAAAGTTGAAACACAGTGAGAAAAATCCCCTCTTAGAGCACATTACTGGATAAAAAATTTAGCAGTTGGTACTATTAAATTCGACGACTTTGAAACCGAAAAATATTGTAAATTGAACGACAAAACATTTAATTTGAGTGGTATTTGTAACAGATATTTTGACATTTCTTTTGTTTTGTGGGCTCAGCTTCTAGACCTCCCCCCCCCCCTCCTAATGCGACAGGCACTTTACTTTTCTTGACAGCTTCCCGACTTTCGGATAGGAAAATTTTTTAAAGGGTTTAAATTCAAAAATTTTCAGAGCTTTTCTTTCTTTCTTTCTTTTTTTTTTCTAGAATTAAAATTACATTTTAGTTTTCGCTTAAGTGGCATTTTTAAAAGAGATATTGACATTTTATTCATTTAGTAGGGAAAATGTAGCCTCTCAACTCTGAAATAAATAAAGAAGGGGCAGAGAAGGGGGAATATCTAAATGGGATTCCCTTTTAAAGGGGGGGGGGGCGCATGTTTAAAAGAGATTCCAAATCTTCTAATAAATCTTAATGAGATAATTGCTCAGTTCCCCGATTACGACTATTTCCTTCGTGCTAACCGTAAACGCCTGAGGGCGTGCTTGCTTAGGAACTAACACTTATACTCCTAACGTGAAATTTTATTCATCTTCTTACTGTAATGAACTCTTTTTAATTAACTTATTCCCAATTCCCCCTCTGTCTATTTTTAGCTCCCCCCATGGAACTTTACAATTATCTCAATACGAACTTTTTTTAAAATTTTAAATTAAAAGCATTTCTTCCTTGAGTACTTTATTTATTTATTTTTTTAACATCTTTGTTTTCTGCTAAGGGACAATTCTCTTATCTTAAAATTTTAATTCCTTGATAAATTATTTTTTTACATTTAGTTACTTTAATCTTTAAATTTTTCAAATATTTAATATCTCAATTATTTACAACTTGTTCTTATTTTAAAATTATTTTTAAACTTTTAATTCCTCATTTTCTTTTAAAAATTTTTTTCTTAACTTTGAAATTTTAATTACTGAGCCATGTACCTTGAAATAACTACCTTACAACAGGAGATAAAATCGCCAAGACCCAGGAACTCCACTTCAAAAATTCCAATTACATCAAGTTTAAAAGATATTTTAGCACATAAATTATTTCAGGCGGACCACTCGGCCCTTTCCGAACTTCGAGCTAGAAAAATTTTGTAAACGGCATTCGTTTCAGTAAGAATCGTTCAGATAAAATTTTTCGTTCGAGAGACATTTTCAGAGGAAACATTTTCATTTCATTTAATTGGGCAAAGAACGACTCATTCAATCGACTGACGAAATAAAACAAGCAAACAAAAAACAACAACCGAAAGCATAATTGACAGTCATCTGCTATTATAGAGATTCCCAACCTTTTTTATGTTTTCGGCACCTCTGGGTATGGAGATCAGGGCCGCCCAGAGGGGGAGGGAGCAACTGGGGCACTTTACCCTAGGCCCCCAACTGCCGGAGTGCCCCCCAAAAAAATTAAAATAAATCATTTATTAGATTTCCTCCGAAAGAAAATTCTGAAACTTGTACCGTATTTCAAAATTCAAAATAATCTCCTGAAAAAAGGGCCCCCCCCCAAAAAAAAAATAAAAAAAAAAAAAAATTATTCGATTAATCAGATCTCTTGGGGCCCCCAACAGAAGTTTGTCCCAGGCCCCGTAAAGTCTCTGGGCGACCCTGATGGAGATTAGAAACTTTGGACACCCTTGTGGGAATTTTGGATTTATAATATTTTAAATATTAAATTAAACATGTTAAATAAATATATACTCCATTGTTGATTTTATTCATTTATTGAAAGATACAAGTAACAAACACTAGAATAGGTTATATCAATATAGTTTCAAAAATAGCCATGGTATTCAGTATAGCATTACACTAAAGCAGTGGTGCGCAAACTTTGGGTTGCGACCCACCGGGAGGTCGTGAGAAAAATTGGAGGGGTCGCAGATAGTTTGAAGTAAATTTATGTCATATTGAAGCTTTTAATTAAAATATGCTTTAAATTTTCTACAATTACATATTTTAAACATTTTCATTTATTTTTTTAAATATGTTAAAAAATGATATGATGTTGTTAATTAAGGAGTCAGTTTTACCAAAAACAAGTGCAGATGGTAAGCAAGACATTTTTTTAATTGTTATTATGTAAAATTAAATATATACCCAAAATGTACGGTTTCCCTTTTTTTTGTTTGTTGTTTGTTGTTTGTTAACATTTTCATAATTAAAATTTAAAAACATTGTTTCGACCAAAGATATTTCATTTGGGGGGGGGAGGGGGGGAGATTTTTTATTTAAAGAAACTGGGTCGTGGTCGAAAAAAGTTTGCGCACCCCTGCACTAAATAACTACAGTGGAAATCGCTCAAAAGAGTTTGTTGCACAAATATCACGGGAGCCGTGATGGTAGCTAATTCACCCACATGAACGTGTGCATCGATTTGTGTCACAATTTGGCGTTCGTGATAGTAATTAATTCAACAATATTTAATTTAAGAAAGCCCGACTAATATTTTTTTGTTTACCCCCAAAAAATCTCGCGACACCATTGGCCGATCTCACGGCACACCGGTTGGGAATCACTGTGCTATTATATCTTAATGTTTTCATGCTGCATTTGAGTTAAGATACAGTCTCCACTCTAGCGCAACTTTCTTTTTCAATGTAATAGGCCCTTGTCCTCATAACTTTCATTTTCGTAGAATTTTTTTTTCCCCTCAAAATTCTAAAATTGACCCATCAGTGCTGAATGATTTTAAAACAGTGGCGTAGCGAGGGGTGGGCAAGGGGGCCAAATGCTCCGGGTGCCAAATGGTCCCCAAGAACTAGATTTTCCGGGATGTTAATGTTATTCGGGGGGGGGGGGGGACGGCGCCAAAAAGATATCGTGCCCCGGACGCCAGTTATGCTCGCTACGCCCCACTGTTTTAAAATCAGCAGCTTCTCTACAATTCCGAATCTTCTGACTGATCACAGATTTATCGTAAAGTTTAACAACTAAACTTAAAGTTTTAAAAGTATTTAGATTCATCTATCTTTTTTTCAGAATAAAATTACTCTATATCGTGCTAAAACTATTTGATCTGTCATAATAAGAAAAATAAATGAAATAAAATTGTCGGGATTGTCTTTTTTTTAATTGCTACTAATAAAAAGTACGTCCCTGCTGAAATAACGTGTATTCATGTTTTATTGCAATTCTTCGTATTTGAAGAGAAATGCATAACTTAATGGAACTAACTCACGGTTGTACTTACCAGTGAATTGCCAACGAATAACGTAAGGTGCAACGTGCAACAGGTTGAGTAGAAGCGCCTGGGTAAAATTTTACCCCCAACTTCTAAAAAGAAACTTTATTTTTTCTGGAGCTTGTCTGAATATAAATGTCGGCGGAAGTTAGTAAAAAGAGATAGGAGAGAAGTGTGTTTGTTTCCTCGAATTTCTGCGACCTGAGAAAGTTTAATGGATAGGGAAAAGGAAAAAATTTACAATAAAAGAGAGAAATTGTTAAATAAAAATATATTTTTTACCTTGAGCGTGTTACCATGCTCGAGTATTAATTTTAAGAGTTTTTAAAATGTTTTTTGCCGTAGACCGAAGTCTACGTATTAAATTTTTATAATTTTATATATATATATATATATATATATATATATATATATATATATATATATATATATATATATATATATATATATATATATATATATATATATATATATATATTTTTTTTTTTTTAATTTATTTATTTTTTTTATAAGATAAATTAAGCACAGACACTAGAAAGAAGTTTGCATGCCAGAACCCAGCCTACTGGAGGGGATGGGGTAATTTAGAAAAAAAGTGTCAGATTGGGGAATCGAATTCACAACCTACAGATTGCGAGTTCAGCGCTCTACCGTCTTTGGGGAATTACCAGGAAAGAGCGAGAGAGGATCTTGGCCTCTTCCTATTGAAGGGTTTCTTAAAATCATAATTTGCAAGTTCAGTTAGAAGAGTTATTTCATTAGCTTCAATATTGGTATAAAATTTAATATTAAGGGAGTGGATGTAATTAGTAGGGGGGGGGGAAGGTTCAATTCTTCATATATTTTATAATTTCTAAAGTAATAGGGGGCATTAACAATATCTCTGATAGTTTTATTTTGAGAAGCACAGATTTTTTTAATTTGATATTCAGGACAGTATGACCAGGCCTGGCAAGCATAGGTTAAAATAGGTCTAAGGAATGCACTGTAGATGAGCAACTTCATATTGAGATTTAAATAACTGTTCCAAGCAATTAAGGGGAAGAGTATTCTTTTAGCAGCTCGGAATTTATCAATTATGTGTTTTATGTGGGGGCGCCAAGTGAGATTCCTGTCAAGGATAATGCCAAGATATTTACAGGAATTGGACCAGGGCAGAGCAGTGTTATTAATAATGATTTTATGTTCATTGAATGAGTCTAGTCTTTTCCTAGAAAACATGACAGCAACACATTTGTCTGTATTAAGTTTCATTTTCCATTTGTGTGTCCAAGTATTAATGTGTTGTAAGTGGATGTTAAGTTGATTTACTGCAAAGTTAATTTTGTTGTGGGACATGTATATGGCTGTGTCATCTGCGAAAACTGCAGTGTGTGTTCTGAAGTGTGTTGGGAAGTCATTTACATAGATTAAATAAAGTACAGGTCCTAATAAGCTTCCCTGCGGAAGTCCACAGTGTATGTTGTGTTTCAGTGAGAGTGTGTTTTGAAGTTTAACTTGGAATGTTCTATTAGTGAGGTAGCTATAAATTAAGTGAATGATGCTAAGTGTGAAATTGTACTTAAGCTTGTGTATGAAACCCTGTACCCAGACTGAGTCGAATGCCCTGCTGATATCCAGAAAGACAGCAGCTGTGGATTTGCTGTAAATTTTAGCTTTGGCGAGATCATTTACTACTCTATATAATTGATGGGGGGCTGAGAGAGAACGCCTGAAACCAAATTGGTATGGGGAAAGGATTTCATTATTATCCAGGTGAGTGTTTATAAAATTAAGTATGAATTTTTCTGCAATTTTACTGATTGTGGATAGTAAGCTAATGGGTCTGTAATTAGTGGGGTCTGAGGGAGTTTTACCAGGTTTGTGTATGGGGATTATAATAGAGTTTTTCCAGGGAGAGGGGAAGTAGCTGGTGCGAATAATGGCATTAATGAGAGTGGTGATATTAATATTGATCTTTAGTGGCAGGTTTTTAAGCATTATCGAACGAATAAGCGAAGCAGATAACTTTTATATAAATAATTTGTTTTCAGGAAATCAAAGAAAATGGTGAAACACACGAGAAAAAGTTTTGTTTTTCAAACGTGCAAAATGAATCCCTTTATGAAAATTACTTTGTCCGAAAGTTAGGGGTCGATCAGCCAAAAAAGTTTTGTGTTGTAATGAATTTAGTTCACCAGACTTTTCTATCTCATATTCGGGGGTTAAGTGGTCTCTCCCCGAAAGAAACGAAGGGAAAAAGTGATATTCCAGTGAATAAAAAGTGATATTTAAAATGTCGTCGCTCAAACAAAAGTTTTTTGCATTGAATGCTGTTCACAAAAATTTGAAACCTAAAGCCTAAGTGGTCCCTCAGAAAAAATGATGTACGAATATTGATTTATTCTTATAAAAGTACCAATAAAAAGTTTTTGATGCTAAAACGAAAAACTTTAATAAAATATGTTTACGGCAAAATTCCCGGACATTGTATTTTAAATGAAGATACATTTTGAGTGAAAAAAATAGAAACAGACCTATAAATTTCAAAGAATAGAAAACCATTCTGACTAGAATAATGTCTCATGTCTTCTCTCGCTGGATAAATTTTGTTTCGGTTTGGAATGCGTAGGTGCTTGTTATTATAAGTAACGACAAAAACAAAAAGTGAAAATATAAAAGACGATGAAATATTTATATCTAAACGTATTTTAATTGGGGAGGGGGGGGGGGGAGAAGAGCGTTATTGAGTTTCGAAGAAAGATTGTTTTCTAGTTCAAAATGAAATTTTTAAAAAAATCAATGCAAATAGCTCATTATTTATTACACCCCGACTTCCTTAAATTTGTTGCAGAGTAAGTATTCGAACACTATGGTATTTCCCACAAAAGTTTAGACGAAGAGAGTAAAAAAAAATAACGGCACCCGATATTTACGAACATCTCTTCATTCGAGATGTTATCCTTCGCTACATATCCACAAACGCCCTCCGGGAAACATCACTAGACAGCCTAGTCCTTGGAAAATTTCTGGGCTTATCTTTTGCTCAACCCCAACCCCCAACGGCTCAAGTTCTGAACACACAACCCTCCTCCCCTAGGGAGAAAAGAAAATGGGGGCTGGAGCATTCCTGAAAACGAACATTTTGACCTTGGCAATCCCCGTCCCCTCGCATCACCTGTAGCGCAGTTCTCGGAACTTTCCGAACTTTTCCCGCGTTCAACTCTCCAAACCGGGGTTGCCAGAACTAGAGAGTTAGCGCCCTCTCGTTGCGAACAGATACATTTCATTTTCCTTTCTTCAGAGATTCGAAATGAATTATACTACAATAAAAAAGGGAAAAGGTTCATGATCCAAGTGTTAAACAATGTATTGTCAAGAGCAGCGTAAGTTTAGAGAATAGGTCATGCCTGTGATGTCATCATCACCCGCCCAAAGGAAAAGAAAATTCGAGGTGGATTAACAAACGGCTTTCGCTTTTCCAGCCAAGTCAGGTTTATGAAAAGAGTTATTGTTTATTTTTGAACTTTTTCGTGAAAATAATTAAACTGTTACGTAACATTATATCTCTCTCATACATATTCATCCTAAAGATATATAAATTAAACGTAAAAAAAGAAATACTAATAAATACAAATAAATGTTTTTCACCATCACATACATGGCTCACTGAAAGATGGAAAAGGTTCCATAACTAAAAAAAAATCTTTTCGAGAGATTGTAGAGTACCAGAGAATTTTGAAGCGTCGTATATTACGTGTCATTAACTTCACGATAAATTTATCTTCATTACTTATTTGAATTGTTAGTTAATAAATAGTATTAAACGTTTTTGTGAGAGATCCTGATCGGTTTCAGATAAATTTGGCGACTACTGAGGATGCCAAAATTTAGGGATCTCAATGTAGACCCCAGAAAGCGCTTTTAACGCTTCATTACTTAAGATGCAAAGTAAATATTTTTATAAAACAAAAACATTGGAGTCGGGTAGAACTTAATGAACATAATTTACAAAATTATGTGACTTAACAACAATTTTAATTTTATAAAATGTTTCGAATGAAACCAATTCAATAAAAAATTGTTACTGATTTTGCAACTAGAAACTCGAGAAAATTTATTACTATTTTTGTTCGGCATTCCATAATGACATTTTCCGTTACTGAAATTAAGAAAACTAATTCAATTATTCAGGGAGTTATGATGTCTGCTGCCAAGTTGGGCTACAGCGTTTATAATAGTGTATATAATACTAATACTGATGTAGAGTATTTTTACTAATGAAAAACAAAACCCTATGTATAGAGGGGGGAGGGATTATACTGCTCTCAAACACTGAACCTCATGATATGCTAATATCTGTCTATTCAATGTATCCATCATAACATAATATATTAAGTTATTATTATTATACTTTATTACTAATTCTGCATTTATTACTGTGGCTAAATTCTATATTGTGCCGCTGACTTCAAAGTCATAAAAAAATGGCTGATTCTTTTTTTGTTTTTGTTTTTACGCATAGTAGGGACGGTTACGAAACCTATGGTATAATAATGGAATGTCTACTATGTACGGTAATAAAGCTACTGTAATAAAAGAACGTCATTTTGTTTACAAAATTTAAAACAAGAAATATTCTTCGCTTCGTTTTAGTATCAAAATTGTATTTACAAGGGGTCAAACATATTTAACAGCCATTTTAAAACATAACTTTTTTTTTTACTACTTCATAAAACACACATATGAGCCACCTGCTATATAAATTCATTCTCTTTCTCTCTCTCAGGGCCGCCCCCTGCCGGAGGGACCCAAAAAATTTTAAAAAAATTATTTATTAGATTTCCTCACAAAGAAAATAATGAAACTTGTACCGTACTTCAAAATAATCTCCTGAAAAAAGGGGACCCTCCCCCCAAAGAAAAATAAAAACAAATTATTCAATTAATCAGATTTCTCTTACTACAAAATAGTCTTCTGAAAAATAGTCTTGGGGCCCCCAACAGAAGTTTGCCCCAGGCCCCGTAAAGTCTCTGAGCGGCTCTGCTCTCTCTCTATATATATAACAATTATATAACTTTTCTAGTTAAGGTAGATATATATATATATATATATATATATATATATATATATATATATATATATATATATATATATATATTACA
This sequence comes from Dolomedes plantarius, assembly GCA_907164885.2. Lineage (NCBI taxonomy): Eukaryota > Metazoa > Arthropoda > Arachnida > Araneae > Dolomedidae > Dolomedes > Dolomedes plantarius. The sequence continues at coordinate 13,372,867 of OU015492.1, forward strand.
TCTAGACTTAAATATATTTTACATTCATATATTCCTAAATCATTGAAAAAGCATATCATTAATGCCATTTTAAATTTACGCTGCTCAATATGATTTGAAAACACGTCCACAGATATTATTTCAGAACTGTGAGATTCAAGGTTCGAAATTCCACTTAACCGGATATTGAAAACAGCCTGTAACAAATTAAAAATAACTTTTTCTTTGGAATATCGGAGAAAATTACCAGAATTTTGCCAAAAACATAACCATTTTCATGTACTTTGACTAACATAAAAATGAATAATAAATGTTTTATAGAATCAAATATGTAATTAACATTTTCGACAGTGGAAGAAAAGTTTTGAAAATTACACCGAATACCATTCCAAAACTGTCCTCAATTTTCCGAGTTAAAACAATGCTGTGCTAAAAAATATAATCCGGCCAGTGAAGTAACGAGTGAGTGAATATTGAGAAATCGATTGAAATTAATCGGTACGTCATTTGTTCCTATCATTGTATTGAGTCATCAATAACTTTACTGCTGAAGTTTTTTTACATGGTTTTCGGAGCATCTATCTAAAGTATTTCCTCTTGTAAAACCTGCATGAAAGGACACGAACGCGCAGCACATCTCGGCACAGCGCTGAGGATAAAATTAACATCAGATCGATAGAATATATATTTTTTCAATTATGAAGACGGTATGCCTACCTCTTCAGTAAGAGTTCCATTAATTTATTGATATAAATTACATTAAAAAAATCATTCATATAAATTACGTTTTCAAAGCAATTTCTTCTCGGTCGTTATTTGTTTCGCAACACATGGATAATGCAGTACGTATATCCATCCCTTCAATAGTAGTTCCTAACCTGAAAGTTATCAGACGCTAGTGGTATCCCTGGGTCTGCCAGGCCCAGGAAATTAAAAAAATTTCAAAAATACATAAATGCTAATTAATCATTGTAAATGGTTTTAGGACAACAAATAAAGCATACTAAGTCTAAAATTAAAGAAATCAATTTTATTTAATTTTTTACTTACTAAAAACTGATTACATAGTAAAATTTATAGAAAACCGATACAAAAAATAGATTTGATTATAATCTAAAAAAATCTGGCAATTTTGACATATCATTGTTGCATGTTTTAAGCAGATACAGACTGAACATCATCTTGACAATGTAAACTGAAAACCTTTTTCAAGGTAGACAAGTCCATGGTGAAAAAAAAAAAATAACATGAGTAATGAACTCTAGTGGTGAACTAGTTTCTATATATCATATAATACAAAAACTGCTGTCTTCTGGACCTCACAGACCAAGGGATACCACTGAAGGGATATTATTATATCCAATGGCGTAGCGTGGGGTGGGCAAGGGGGTCTATCATGCCCCGGGCGCCAAATGGTCCTTTTCACTCATTCTATATACTATATTACTATATGTTTTTCGGAAAGGGGGGCGCCAAAAAGGTATCGTGCCCCGGGCGCCAGTTATGCTCGCTACGTCACTGATTATATCCACCCGGTTCCTCAAAAGAGAAATTAAAATTTGCCATCCCCTCCTACCACTCCCTCCAATAAAGTGTACGAATAATAAGAATTCTTAAGTTGTAATTCATACTCTGTGAATTTTGAAATTTTTCTAACGATCCTTGAAGCCGCTTGCATTGATCCCTTAGCTCAAGCAGCAATTTTTAACCTTAACATTATTTCATTTCAAAGCTACCAAGTGATGCATTAAACGCAAAGCTTTTCAGATATTAAAAACCTGTGATAACCAACAAGTTTTCAGTTAAACCACAGCCACCGTTAAATTTACAAATTAAAGATAATTTTACTGTGATCTCGTGTGACGTTTTCTGCTGTTATATATATTGGTGCATGAGCTTTTTTTTTATCAATTCTTAAATTCCTATTTTATATTAAATTTATGTTTACTTGAGGACCTTTTTCTGATATTTTTAAATACTTGCTAAGCACACATTCCGATGCAATAAAATTACTACTGGAGATAAAGTCTTACAGACCCTGGCACTTCGACAAGTTAATATACCTGACCCGACAGTCGAGGTATTCTGGGCTTTCATGAACGCAGCACTGCACAGTAGGCTAATATGAGTTGTATAAAAGCTAGTAGGACTGTATTTATTTTATTATCACTAAGTTTAAACTATGTTCTGTGATAATAAAAGTTTTATGTAGCTACCTGTTTCTAAGAGTTTTTCTTTTCATAGAAAGACTAATTGAAGAGTGTAATTCGATTCTTTTCTGCATTGAAAATATCTTGCTCGAGATAGTTTTACCGCGGAACACGGTAAACCACATTAAAATTTTCTTCAAACAAGTCCTTTCAAATTACCTTACGTCACATTTAGAGCGCCATCTATGGGACAGAATCACAAATAAAACATTTTGATCAAAAGCAAGACCAAAAAAATATTTTAGCGACTTAAAGATTAAGAACTTACACAAGCACACAACATTCATGTGTTAGTTAGCTTTAAAATTTTTGAGCAAAGAATTCACGCGTAACAAAAAACAATAAAAACGCTAATGACTCGTGCGCATAATCATTCCGGATTCGGAATTTATTAGATATCGTCTATTTTATGTCAAGTTTGTATTTCAAGTTTAAGTTTATACCAATTGCTCGTTAATTGTGAGTAAGAAAATTCATATTTTAGCTATCATTTAAAAATGATAAAAGGTATTAACCTTTTTAAAGCTTATTATCAGAAAATTCTAGACCCACGTCTGCTATTATTTCACAAAGATAATTTAGAGCAATGGTTCTCTCTCTCGTTTTTTTTTTAAACATTGAGTATTATCATTGTTTGAAATATGTTGTGAACGTTTTATCATAATCTCAAATTAAGGCCGGCCACAGGTAACTATACCGCTTATGCAAGGAAAACTTGTCTAAGACGCAAGCAGTCAGCAGCACAATCTAATATTTAACATCGACACATTCTGGGTGAAGGTGTAATGGAGAATAGAAACGATTTTAATTATCCTCAAAATTCTTTAAAATGTCAGCGGCAGTGGCGTAGCGAGGGAGGGGCAAGGGGGTCTATCATGCCCCGGGCGCCAGTTATACTCACTACGCCACTGGTCAGCGGTGATTAATTACAACGCTTTTTTATTATGAAGATAGTTGTTTTCAACAATTATTTCCATTTAAATTTCGAGGATACATTATTATTTAAGCATTTTGTTACTATAATAAACAAAAAATACGCGGCGGGAATAAAAAACCAAAATGTAAAATCTCGCCTAGCAATCTTGTTTCGATGACATCAAATATCACAGTGATTTTTGACATTTTCAAGAATTCTTGCATTAGATTGGAGTGCTATGTGTTCTCATTTCAAGGTACTGTATAAATATTGAATGCAATAACTTTTGTAATTTTTCTTTATTAATTTAATATAATTCACATCCATTACTTCTTAATTTCTCTTGTAGTCAAGTTCAGATCAAAGCAGAGATGCTAAGCTCTCATAAACCCTTTTCTGAGTCACGTTACTACTTTCAAGAATTTTAGAGCTTTTTTAAAGAAGGAGCAATTATATTTTCATTATTTTTTGTGTGCCAATATTTACATATTAAAATACCATGTGTAAGTATGTGAGCATCATAAATGTTCTCGTGCCACTTTTTCGGTTTCACAGGTCGCAGTGTAGATGAGTTTATATGCTAAATTTTGTCGTCCTAGGAGTTTTTATTCAGAGCAGCGTTTGCGAGGAAAATTTCAAATTTCCTAACACTCGAAAGCCATGATTGTAGTGTTGTTATTATTATAAATGCTTTCCAGAGGCCATTAAAATTAATAAGCAACGATGGAGTTAATTCAGTTTGGCATACTTGGGTTATTTTTTCGAGAAAATAAAGCACATACTTTCGTATTCTTAATCGTTAAGTACTCGTTTGGTTTCCAACACTTAGTTCAGATTTCAGTTTTCTTTTCCGATTTCCTCTCGTATTTTGAAATTCCAGAAATTTAACAGCTCATGGCACCATTTTTGCAAATATTTCATACGGAAAAATATTGCCAAGCTCCTCACCACATCAACATCCCTTATTGAAGAATGGATTTTTTAAAACGAAAATTGGGGGGTTCTTGTACAAAAAGTGGGTAAATTACAAACTATAATATACTATATATACTTATATATAAGTATATAAAAAATAAATAACTATAAACTATATATACTTACAGAGCACTTTATTGTGATTCTTGTACGTTTAGCATTTCATGTCTTATTTGGTTCCCTTTTGAGAGATTAGGGACATCAATATTCCCATTCAAAAGTTTATCTATGGAAGTGGAAACTTGGAGGGTCCCCGTAAGCTACAATAAAAATTAAGATTGGAGATAGTTTCCAACAAATATAGTTTTCCATGAGACTGGGTAGCATCAACTCCCTTGAAGTAGACTTTGGTTGCTAAATTGATTGTGTGATGTTCTAAATATTATTTTATTACACCATGAACTGCTGAATGGTTTAAAACTAAATAATTTAGAAATATGTCTGAAGATTTTTTTCGTTTTTAAGATGCAAATTAATAAGGACCTAAATTATGAATTTTCCAAATTTACATATAACCCAAGACACCCGAAATTTGAATTTGAAAAAAAAGTCTAAAGTAACTTCATTGAACAGTGTTCAAGTATTTTTTAAAGGCAGCCAATTGTTTTTGGTATGATAAAGTGTTTGAATTTATGGTAAACTTTTGAATATATTTGCATTTACTGTCTCAATAGCGTAAAAAAAAAATGGCACTTCTTTAGTTTTGACATTGATTTCTAACATTTTCAGTTAGGAAAAAATATCATTACAATTGTTGGATTAGATATTGTTAAAATTATATTCTAAGAAACATGTTTAGAATTTCAGTTTGATTTCCTTTTCTATTTCTGACAGCTAAACCTCAATTGGTTTTAATACCACATTTTTAAATTATCCCCACACACCCGAGTTTAATGAAAAGCATTGTGTTAAAATAACTATGATGAATTAACACAAAATTTAATATCCTCAGCAAGAGGGAAGAGGATATAAAAAAAAAAATCATACATGAGAAAAAAAAAAAAAAAACCAACAGAATGACATTAACATGCATTTGTGCAAGTATATATATATATAAAGTTTCAAAGTCCTCTACCCTTAGTTTAAAATGATGCCCTTAAGTACATCTACAAATTAAAGGTATACTTCACATTCAAACTATTTAGATGGGACTCCATGATTTCTCATAAAGAGAAATTAAAATACAGGTAACCCTCCTATAACACGGTAGATAGGTTCCTAGAAAATGCTGTGTTATATGAGACCCAGAACCAGTGCAAAAAAGGAGGGGTTTCGTTCCAAAAACTTATTAAATACAAACTTTTTTTAAATTCCATACAAGTAACTTAATTTTTATTAAAAATATAAATGTATGTATAACACAAAACGAAAAGAAACAAAAATATTATTTTCATTTCGGCTTCATTCAGTGGAAGGGTCTGCATTCAAGAAAAATTATTCAAGATTTTCAGCTAATCTTAGGCCTTCTTGTAATTTTTTAATGTTAAATTATTAACTTCATAATCTTCATTAGTGCTATTGTCCTCAGAATTAAAATTTGAATTACAGCTTTGGATGCCATTTCCATCAAATCCGCTTCATCAACTTCTTGCACAAATAAATCATGAATGTCCTCGATAGCTATCTATATCCACAAAACCTTTTGTCTCCGATTGATTTAGCAAGTTCTAATATGCCACCAATTTCATTTTCTCACGATTCAAGAAAGTTTTCTATTTTGACTGAAGATGGCCATATCTTCTTCCAACATTCATTTAACGTTGATGTTTTTAGTTCTTTCAGCGACAAAGATATGATGTCAATGCAGAGCTTAATTGAAAATTGTTACCAAGCTTCCATTACATTAATTGATTTTGAATAGGTTACGTCTAAAACCCACTGTAATGCTCTTATGTAATAAGTTTTAAAGGTATAAATAATACCTTGATCCAATGGTTGGAGCAACGAAGTTGTGTTAGGTGTGGTAGGAACACTATTTTGACGTTGGGATGACTTAAATCTTGCAGGTGACATGGAGCATTATCTAATAGTAATAGCACCTTGAAGCTAAAATTTTTCTGCTTTTAATAACTTCCAACGTTTGGCACAAAACAATTTAAAATCAAATCTTTAAATAAATTTCCAGTTACCCAAGCTAAACAAAAATCATGTTATGTACTGCTGTAGAAGTACAGTATTGTACAAAGGTTTTTGCAATTTTTTTTTATTGTGTTAGAGCGAAACTGTGTTGTAAGATGCCGTGCTGTAGGAGGGCTACCTGTATATGTCTAAGTTCATAATATTCATGAGTAGCATTTCATTGTTAAAACCACTTTAAGGATTTTTTCTAGAAGACATAAATTGATATTTGTTAGGTTTCAATTAATGTTATCAGAAAAATAAAGAATTTTTTTTATTAATAATTTTCATGTACTGATACAGTTTATATAGAAGTTATTTTTTAAATGAAAAATTTATGGATGGTTAATAATATGTCATGCACTTACTACTAAACTACTGTAAACCATTGGAATTTAATAGATCTAATGAGTTAGTAAAATAATAAGAGATTAAATTTCAGCTTACTCAATGCAACATCATATCTGTACAAAATTCAGTTAATAAGAATTCATGACAACTATAACAATGAGTGGATACCATATTTATACATGGATTTTGATTAAAAGTAAGACAGTAAATCATCCAGTATTAAGTACAGATAGAGTTAAGGAAATGTAATGATATTCCCAAAAGACTAATAAAGAATTTAATTTATGAACTGCAATCTAAAAGAGATACATTATAGCCAAAATTTTGTCTTTCTTATAAAAAATAGGCAGTATCTGAAAAATCTGTGATTTAGGGAAGACATACATATTCAATATGTGAAACTAAAGAAACATATATTTTTAAATGTGTGGTACTACTTGCTTATATAAGAGTTCCCTGACCAAATTTTCTCTCTGGAGAGAGACAGATGTTTTAGAAATGATGAAAAAAAAATTAGTTTAAAAAAATGTAGAAACCAGTTTTACAGAAACAAATTAAGTTGAAATATTTTATGAGAAATTTAGATATTACCCCAAAATAAGAATTGTATAAATTTGCAAAAATTTATAAACTGAAATAAGAGCTAAAAATCTAATGACTTGAAAGAAACAATACTTTAAACAAAACAACCTGTACATTTTAATGCAAAAAGATATAGCTATATATACATTTTACAGTATTTTCAGTGATATTACTTCTTCCTGCCTTTAGAAGCTCTTGATTTATACTGCTTCTTTTGATGAGAAAGTAATCTTTCTTTCTTCTTTCTTGCTTTCAATATTTCTTCCTTGTTCTTTAATTCTCTTTTCATAGGTCTTGGGCCATCAAATTTCTTTCCCTTATTTCCTCTTTGTTTACCTACAAAACAAGTAAATATTACTGTTCAAAGCATACCCCTTATTTACACATACAATTTCAAATAATTATCGTTATTGCCAACATAAAATAATTTACACTAAAAACTATACTCATGGTGCAACAGTCCATGTGGACCAAACTTTTAAAATAAAGAGACACTAACACGACTATAAAACATACATTTATAAATATTTCAATAAGTCCCAACAAACACAATTTGTTCTATAATCACCAGATTTTGTGATATCAGAAAATATTTTATTTTTTAAAAAGACAAAGAGAATTGCAGCTTACCTTTCATACGATTATTAAAACCCTTCTGTTTACCCATTTGATTTCCATCTTCATTGTCAGAATCATCTTGAAATCTAACTTTATTTCTTTCTTGCCATTTTTTATAACTGCACAGTCAAGGTTATTAACATATTCATACATACAAATAAAGGCTAGAGATTTCAAAAGCTTAATATCAAAGTTCACAACATTAACATCAAAGTACAAAAATTTAAAACATCATAGAGAGTCATTTCAGCTTTGTAAGATATTTTACAAGACCAATATCAGCAAGAAACCCTTTGATCATTAATTCCAACCCAAGAAAATAAACTTGATTTTTGCATGAAGCTAATTGCAGTCTTATACAAGAAGATTTTTTGGTATAGGAAAAAAAAAATTGTTTTCATGATAGGTAATATTTCCATATGTAAACCAATAAAAGAAAAAAACATATCACTTTTTTTAAATGCCATATGAAACTATAGCATTATAAAAACCACCTTTATAAGAGAAATGCTAGCATTAAATGAATTGTTACACTCAAGAGGTTAACTTTAAAAATAAGCTAAATGGTAATGCAAAAGAAAGAAATATATCTTTACGAATTGTATAGTATTTTAACACCACAATATTACAGCTTATTAAGCAATATTAACCTATTAACTTTATTAGGCTGGTAGTTTTAATGAACCGTAAGTTTATTTTTCCAACTACAAAACAAAGAAAGAAATCCAAGTTAAAAAGACAATTGAACTCTTGTTTAAAAGAGGATACAACATAATCACACAAAAGCCTGCCTCATGCTGAATCATTAAATACATTCAAAATCAATTTTAAATAATTTTTTTTTGGTCAGTTCCACAATCTATTATTGGGTGAAATGACCTCTTGAGATTAAAAAGTTTGTCAAGTTTAGTTTAATTCAGCAATGTAACACGAGAATGATCAGCCAAGTTACTACAATTTTGACCATTTTACTCTTTCCTAAACAACTGTAACACTTCAGGATTATTTAAAAAATTTAACATGTCTATTCTCAATGAGGATGCAACTGATTTTTGAATGCTTTTATTGTTTCAGAGCACTGAACCTAGAGCATCACCAACAGGGCATCTTACGATGAAGTCAAGTGCTCTCACCAGCCAGTGTTACTAGAAAAATTTTAAAAGGCTATAGACCACTGAAAATGTTAACCAATACAGCATGAACAGTAGGGCGGAGAGTAAAAAAAAAAAGTTTTCGATTTTGTTTTTGCCCTAGTGCAGAAAAGTTGTGTACTGATGGGTAGGTCATGTATGCAAAGTTTTATGTAAAACAAAAAATATCTTCTGTCCGAGTTTTGTCCTTTCTCCCAAAATAAAGTCCCTTCAGTGGTTCCAGTTGTCTTTCATTTCCTCGCTGATATACTTTTCGAATTTTTTCCCTATCTCTTCTTATTTTATGTCTATCAATTACATTTAAAGTGTCTGTTTCGGTAACCATCCCCAAATCTTCCAAAAACAGCGCTTGCAATGATGGTTCCAGCCCGATATGAAACTCTGGTTCTGTCATAGATTCTGTCACATGTATCCAGTTGGCGAAACGTTTATTTTAAGACTCACTGCTTCTCTCTCTTTCTATATCTATCGGTAATATCTATCGGCTCGTTTCCTCAACTTTCAGTTTTTTTAAAAGTCAACTGTGCCTATGGCCATTTGCCTAAGTGCCCGTTGGTCTAGAAGAAAAGTTCTTTCCGTTTTAGGGATCCTTTTATGCTTAGGGCAAGAACATTTGTTAAAATTAACACACTTACATGAAGAAATGTTGAACAATTTCCGTGAGTCTTTCACGAAGGTTTTAAGCTTTGTTTCTAAAGTTGTTGTTGACAATGTTTTCATGCCAAAATATTTCTTTACCTTTCTGCACGCAGTGCGTCAGCTGCTGCCTTTCTGTATTAAGTTTCGAATTACCTCTGTATTTTATTTAAGAACAAAATGACGAGTTGCATACAAAACAATAGAAATACAGATTTTTAACTGTATGGTAAAAATTTGCTAAAAATCACGGCCGAAATGGAGACGGAAGATATTTTTTGTTTTTCCCAAAACTTTGTATACGTCACCTACCCATCAGTACCCAACTTTTCCGCACTAGGGCAAAAACGAAATCGAAAACTTTTTTTTTACGCTCCGCCCTAATGAACAGTCTTTCAAAAAATAATTACTTAACAAAAATGAAACTTCAATAACATTTATGCAGTGTACCAAAGGATACATATCTGTTTTATAAGTTTTGGGTATCCAAACTCCACTTTCTGTTTTCATTTTCTTTCCCTTTTCATTATTATCACCACGAACAAATTTCTTCTTTTTTCTGTCCCTATAATAGCAAAGCATTTTAAAAATGTACGCAGATGATGTCCTTTCAATAACATTCATAATTGGGAGATAATACAGCAAGAAATAACTATTTATACATAATTTTTTTTTTTTGGCACTTAAGAGTTGTGAAAGTAATATTCCTTTGTATTTGGGACTAGCAGTTGTTAAAAAAAAAAAAAAAAAAAAAAAAAATTTCATAATATTTGATATAAATAAATGTTGTGTTCCAAAACTTTTTGATGAATATCTTTATAAATACCTAAAAAGCATGGAAGAAACAATATAATAAATACAAGAACCCTGTCTTAATCCTCAAGTTATTCAATGCTTTTAGCTCTCTATGCATGCAAATAAAAACTTTTTAAAAGCTCAATATAATAAATATGATATTATTACTTAGGAAGTCTATTTCCCAGTATCTAAGAGAGTTGAAACCAAAGCAAATACTGCTAACAATACTTTATTGAAACTGGCAAAGTGCCAGAAAATCATTAATCCATAAAAAGCTAAATTTATAACTGAAGTGATCTAGATATTTGACTCACTCTAAAGTCATAATAAAGAAAATTATTACTTTTATTTCTCTTTTAGCTATATTCAAGTAATTTTATAGCCCCCCCTCACAAATTAAAAAAATAAACACTATTGGTTGACTTTTGCTACTAGCAAAGGCATTGATTAAAAGAGGATTAATTTATTAATAATGCTGAACAATAGTTAATTACAATTCTTCACAAGAACACAACTTAAACACAAATTACACAATTCTTCTTAAGAACACAACTTGTTGTACTAATTAATAACTCAAATTAATGATAAGAAAATAGCAATAAAGTTGTTAGAAAGTTGTTGTTTGCCAGTGTGGGAAACTTGTTGTCAATGAAGACATCCACACTTTAGCTGCGAGAATTGTTGGTCACTTTCAGTGGGGGCACCATATATGTGAACTAACACCAACCCCCTGGTGCTACCTCAATTTTGACTGAGCATCCCCAGGGGAGTTGTTAGAAAGTTAATTATAATGAAACTATCTGAGGTGAATTTTTTTTATGCAATTTAGTTAACAAGAAATCATTAAAATTGTTTGAATCACAAAGAAATACACAATCTTGGATATGAATGATCAAAAAAGAAACAAATGAGAGTTACTTAAAAAAAAAAAAAAGAATAATAAAGAAATCTTGAACAAGAGAGTAGTTAATAAACAGTTAACTGAAGCAGGTAAGAACTGTTAAATTTTACCAGTGGGGGGCATTCTTTAACTTCTTAGACATATTTTCATCATCACCTGTAAAATCCAAGACGGCGCTTGCTGCTTGACGTTCGAAAGTTGATTCCAGGCCTAAACTATAAAACCCACAGCAATATATAGTCATACAATAAAAAATATGAATAGCATTATTTCAAAACAAAATATTTTGCCATACTGTTGCATATATTTCATAAATCAGAAATGCAGAAATTAAGAAAGAGTTTAAATGAATTCCAAATTTTCAATAGAACTAGAAATAATACCAGCTTCAGTGGTAGATAAAGCATCCTATGGGCCTACGGTGGAGCCAAATTTTGAGTCCCCTAACTCTTTTAATATCAGATTTTTCATCTTACAGCAAACACCAAACAATTTCTGATTACAGCAAACACCAAACAATTAATGACGGGGAGGGGGAGGGGGTAGTATGCAATAGTTTAATAAATCAATAAACATATTTATTAAAAACTGATTACACATACAAGAAAATCCTATGCTAGCATGTTTCCTTTTCTCTTGGACAGACAGCACACAAGAGTATCAATATTTCAACTATGGTTGAACCCCATTTCTCATTCTTGGAGCATGTGAGTTCAAGAGATTATTGGGTGGGTTGTGGCAATCTGAAAATCAAGTAGTCAAACTGATACTCTGATCTCAAAAATCCACAGAATTTTTTTTCAAAAATGTGAGTCAATTTTAAAAATTTGCAAATCAGTTCTAATTTTTATCACAATCAATAAATTAAAATTACTTTTATATTTATTAATATACTAACAACTATTATACCGCAATTCTCTACTGGCAGTACAAATTAACTACCTTTCTTCCTTTTGTTAATTATAAAATGTATAACACACTGAATTCCTACAAGTTTCCCTAAAGAAATCCCAATAAATATTATTTCTCATGTAGGAAATAAAATTTTGGAGGTTTCCATTAAAAAAAAACCACAACTAATACCCATAATCTGTCCCATCAACTATCTTGTAATAGTCTACAAGCACAATTAAGAAATGTATTGGATATAGTATTTTTATTAAATAAAATATTTTTCATATTTTTAAAAAAAACACAACAGACAGAAGAAACTTTTTTTAAAATTTGTCATACATTTTCTTTGATTTTTTAATGGGGTATTGAAAGGTAAGTTGCACAAATTATAGCATTTTAATTTTTAAATAAAAATTTTGCTTTACAAAACTGTTATTGCTATTATATTCTTGTCTAGAACTGTACAGAATTGTTTTATGGTAAAGAGTTCTTACAATCAACTCTTTAGGAAATAGGAACATATTTCATACATGGGAAGAATTAAGGAATGCGCATTATATTAAAAAAAATTCAAAGTAGTACACTTATTAAATTAAATTACATTAAAATAACAACTGGTTGGAGGTTCCATTCACCAGGTCCTCATAGGCTATTAGGGCTGAAAGGGGTGGCTCCTGTTTTGAATTAGCACCACAAGGGTCAGAGTCCGACTTGGCTAAATGACCAGTCCCATAATTTTGAACTGAGTCAAGTGACAAGAGCGGAACACTTGACCCTGCACCTCCAGAGGTAAATTTGAGAACTTGGAGGACATTGCAGCCATGACCTATTTTGTGCCCCGACCACCATTAGTGAACACGGCGATGGATTTGCAGCAATGAGCATCGAACCAGAGACGTTCAGATCACTGGCCAATTGCTTTTGCCAACTGGGCCAACGCGCCCACAGATGTCTTCATACAATTATACAACCATAAACTTGTTCGTATTATTTTTGTGGGAGAAAAGGAATAATAATAATAATAATAAAACACTCACCCCTTTTCTTTATAATGCTCTGAAGATACATATGACAAATAATGTTCAGGGTCTTTATAGTTCCCAGTTTTTTTCTGCTTAGAATTCTCTTTGTTATTACTATTTTCAAGCAAACTCTATTAAAAGAATAATTGCAAACAATTTAGTGGAGAATTTATGAGTACATTAATAAGATAATAAGTGTATGAGGTTTAAGTAATACAACAAAAATATCAGGATCTGGTATAAACACTAAAGGACATTATATACTAATCTATATGAAGAAAAACCTATTTTTTTTCAATTGAAATTCATTAAATGCCATAAAAAATAGCACAGTTAACAAAGAGAGTAAATTACAACATGCATATAATTAAAATTCTTTAAATAATAAGCAAAATATTTTTATTCCATTTTCTTAGAGAGCAATAATTTTAATAATGCTACTTTTTTAGATCTTAACTTTTGTATAACTGATAACTAACTAAACAATATTCAAGATAAACATTAATAATTCAAATTTTGTATTAATGAGAAATAAAATTAAAAAATTCACCTCCCCAATCCTTTCTATTAATTTAACTTTTTTATAGATTAGTGGTACTTTAATTCTCATTCATTAAATGAAGTTGAGATAAATATCTTTTAATTATTAACTTTAACGAATTATTGAACATTATTTTTATGACCCAGCTTTAATATTTTCTCCTCCTGATATATCAATTTCTCCCAACTTATCACTATTACCATTACATTAACAAGAAGAATATAACCACAGAACAGTGGCGCACCCAAGATTCAAACTTGGGGTTGGGGGTGGGGGGAGTTGAACAGATAAAAATATTTATAATGCAAATTCTATTCCTTTTTTTTTTTTTTTTGGGGGGGGGGGGTAGGGCGGCGGCTTGGCCCACCCCATGGGTGCGCCACTGCCACAGAACATTAGATTCTTCAATGAAAGACGAAAGGGCATGCAATGTGTAAAAGAGTCCCTTATGTCTTTTATCCATCAGGAGGTATACAGAATTTTGCAGATGGCTAGTAATAGTACTGATTAAAAAATAACTAACAGAAATTAGCACCAATTAAACTAGAATACAGTGGAATCTCGATCGATCATTTTCCCGTATGTGTCGTTCATTTTATCCAGTCCCAACGATCATATTGCTTTGTTATGTTTCCGCATCTATCGTTTTCCCACATTTATCGTTCATTTCAATCGGTCCCTTGAAAAACGATCGATCGAGATTTCACTGTATACTGTTTCTAGAAACCTATCTTGATTTAAAAAAAAAAAAAAAAAAGTCAAACTCTTATTTTTTTTAAATTATGCTGATATTAGCAAAACCACTTTTGTTGTTGTTTTCAAATAACCAAGTAATTAAACAGATAAATGCAGAAAGAACAACGAAATATTTTTATTTTTTCTGAACATTGTGAATTTTTTTTTGCTATAGTTTAAAACATGAGTAGAAAACTAGATATCAGTTACATGGAGGAACAAGGAATAGAAAAAAGATATAATAATGAAAAATTAATTTATCCTTCAACTTTTCTTTTAATTGATCTATCATCAACTCATCTATATGGTACTCTCATATACAGTAAGCTTACATAAAAGGGATGCTCTGCCAGAATAAATCAGGGATTTATTATGTTAAATAAGAAAATGTTTATAACTACAAAATGCATGTTATAAACATTACATGAAAAGTAAAGCAAAGAATGTATTCATTAATGCAAAAATAACTATCTAGACTATTAAACAGAACAAGACAAGCTGAAAAATATAAAAATATTTGATTATATATCCTATACAGTTCTGGAAATAATTCATAAAAATTCCTTATGGCACTTAAAAAGAAGCAGACCCGGCATACATAAATCTTTCCCATGGTTGCAATACCTATCTCTACTACACACATTTGAAATTAGCTATCAACATCTAGAGTCTCACGAAATGCCATTTAATCCCCCTTCCTCCTTCATGCACTAGACAACTGAAACACATAAAGACAATGACACTAAAAATATTTTGCTTATAATTACTTATTCATTAAAAAAATAATACTTTTATTAATAGAAATGGTAAAATATTTAAATGCATACCTTCAAATCACTTTCAGATGCACTTTCAAAAACTGCCCTTTTAGATTCTATATTACTTTCTTCTTGAATATTATTTGCAAAGGTGTTTTGCTTTACTATGGGATCATGAGATTTTCTTTTCTCTCTCATAACATGAGCATGAGTTTTAGCAAGATGTCCTAACTCAAATATTGTCTAAAATAAAGAAAAATTTCTTCAAGGAATCATACTTACACAAATTTACTTTTATAAACATATAAAAAGAATATTTAAAGAGTTTCTTACAGTATTAGGCCGATAGCTTTTCATATCAAACAAGATTTTACTTCTCTCTACCTCAGCCTTATCTACAAAAGAAACAATTCTTTAATAGGGAGATTATAGATAAAGACACATTAAGAATTCATTGCACTGTAACAAATTTTACAGTTTAAAATTTTCACTTTGCTTTTTTTCAATTTAAGATTAGCCCAAGCTTTAATAAGGAAACTTAATAAATACAGCTGATTCCTACCACTAAAAATGGGATGAACAGCAACTGATGAAAAATTCATTTCTTTCATTCTTTTAACAGACTCATTGGAAGGAGCAGGTCTTGACTTTAAATATTGCTGGTAGGCATTCCTAGTAACCTTTACCATGCTTGTCAAGTCTGTTGACATTTTATGCCAGGTCTGTATAACATCCGCTTCATCATCTATTATTCCCTGAGGCACTGAACCACACACACCATCTGTAGGAGGGAAGAATAATATAGAATGTGTTACTTGGAATCACATGACTATCATGGTTCACTACACAGATTTCTGATGAAATTTTTTCAGAAATATTTACAAAAATACAGATAAAAAGATTAAAAATACATGATTTTGTCAATTTCTTTCAGTGTCATGTTTAGGTAGAAGAGGCACTATGCTGCCTCTCATAGATATATTAATGAATGAGGACAATTAGACAGTAAAGTAGGACGCGGTGGTGCAGTTGGCAAGAGAGCGAGCCAGTGATCCGAATGTCCCTGGTTCAATGCTCGTCACTGCAAATCCACCGCCATGTTCACTAATGGTGGCAGGGGCACGTGAAATAGGTCATGGCTGCAATGTCCTCCAAGTTCTCAAATTTACCTCTGGAGGTGCAGGGTCAAGGGTTCCGGTCTTCTCACTTGACTCGGTTCAAAATTACAGGACTGGTCATTTAGCCAAGTCGAACTCCGATCCTTGTGGTGCTAATTCAAAACAGGAGCCCTTCAGCCCTAATAGCCTATTAGAACCTGGTGAATGGAACCTCCAACCAGGGGGCATTAGCAAGAACAACAGACAGTAAAGTTTGGTGGTTTAGGAACAAGCCAATTAGTATTGGTGAAACAAATTAAAATGAACTTATTTAATACATAAATGAAAAGATGCACAAGAAGTATATTAAGAACCTCAAGTTAAATTCTTTTTACTTTTTATGCATACAAGTCCATTTGATTTTTCTTTTTAATTTTGTTTCAGATGAGTAATAAGTTAAAAGACTAAATTTCTAAACTAAGGAAAAGTACTATATATTTTCCCGAGTTCTTCCATAAATAACAATAAAACAACACAATAGAAAAAAATTGATAGAAACTAAAATATAGAGAATCCATTAACAAAAAGAGGTATAATTTGAGTTGTTTAGAATTTTAGATAATAAACATATATAAAACACAGAAAAATATAAAATAATAATACCTTCATCTACCATGTTTCCTTTAGAAAGTATTAAAGGTTTGCCCAAAAATAAATGGAGATCAAGCAAGAATGGTGTTTCATCACTAGACACAAGAGAAAATGCTCGTCCATTTCTGCCTGCTCTGGCAACTCTGCCTACAGGAAGGGAGGAAAATAAAATCTTATTTCTGTGTTCATAATTAAAATAATATTTAGTGCATTAATCTCATATTATTTAACTCCACAAGAAGGCTCGGTTTTAGTAATCCTAAGAAAAATGTACAGTAAAATTAATTGTGATCAACATGTTGAACTTAAGTGTAATTTCATGAGAAAACATTTTACAAAAAAGGTGGTCACATAATAAAATAATGAATAGCTGAATAATTATGCTTTACATTCCACATGCAACCATATCTTTCCCAATCAGTAATTATTATCAAACTGCTATATTTACTTAGTTTGATATAATGGTGTAGCATTGTTGGTTTTTTCAGCATAATGGTAAGCATTTACATTAGAGCTACTCAGATAAAAATACTCAGATTTAAAATTTAAAACAATTCTGAATGACTATAAACAAGCATGGCCATCATAGAGCCTGCATCTGCAGACATGCTCCAATAGGCCTGATGCTATATTTTAAAATCATATATTATTGATCATATATTTTTAAATATTATTCCACTGCTTGTTTTGTTCAAGAAATCTCTTAAAAGTTTTGATATGCATATTTTACAGATGAGTGTCAGGAAAAAACCACACACACACAAACACAACATTTGACAGGAACTCATTCCCAACAAACGATAGTTAAAAATATATATGCTCATATAGAAACCATTAATACTTCAATAAAATTTTAGAATTTTTAAAATAAAGAATTTAATGTAATTTTGTCTAAGGTAAAAATTTGGTTAAGTAAAATCAGATATAATAGAAAAGCAACATACTTATGACATAATATGAATGGACTGAATAAGTGCAAGAAATATACATACCAACTCTGTGAACAAAAAGTTTTGGTTTTGCAGGAAAATTGTAGTTAATGACATTGTCTAGCAGTGGAATATCAATGCCACGGGCAGCTATGTCAGTCACCAACATGACACCAACCTTCTTAGCTTTGAATTTACCAATATGAATGTTTCGGGCCATTTGGTCTAAACTGCTATAAATATAACTGCATGGAATATTGGCTTGTTCTAGAATCTAAATAATAATAATAAAAAGATTTTTTTCTCAAAACCTTTATCACATAAACAATGAGTTAATTTAAATTTTACTTCAATAAATAGTATTTAGAAAGAAACCCTTTCTATTACCACACATGCAGAAAACTTTAAATTTAAAAAATTCATAAGTAAAAAAACTTTGACTTACAGGTTACCATTAAGTCAAAACATCAGTTATAATTCACACAGATATAAGCAAGTAAAAATATATATAATGATTAAAAATTTTAGCCAACTTTTGAAGAGTAAAAGCTATCATATCATGAAGATGAAATTTCAGTGGCATGAATTATTTTTTTAAAAAAGAGCCCTAATATATGATATTTAGAAAATCAGTAGCTTCTCTATGTATTAACTGAAAAATCAAAACCTTTAAAAATGAAGACACCAGACACTTAAAACTTTATATCCTTTTCTGTCATTATAAGAAATATATTAATAAATAGATGTATATTAATTGTAACAATTTTTTTTTGAAATATTTAGGAAGTTAGTGAGTATGATCACTTTGAATAAAACAATTACAATAAAAATATATTAAGTATAACAATGTCATATTCTATGTAAAATGTGAAGAGTATTTATATTTTCTTTCAAAATTAGGGTAACATCTTTTTAAAGAGATATCACTGACAGCTATGCTGAATTCTTAAAACTTTAAGCAGATTTAAACTAGTTGTTTAACATGTGAATATGAATGAGACGACTTATGAAATAAACTACTAAACGAAACTTTGTATGAACTGCCTCAGCTGTAAGAGAATTGCAATTACCTAAAATATTAAAACATGGAATATTTTAAGCAACTTGATGTGAACAGTACTCGCAATATTTATCAGAACGGACTATTTATTGAATGCAGATAATAAATGATAGAATTATTTCAATTTCATTAAAGTAGCAGTTTTATTTCATAAATAGAATGATTTGTTCTCAGATACAAATATTTCTAGCATTTATTTATTTTCATTTGGGGGATTAACCTAGAGCAGTAAGATGTACTCTTTCCCGAGGGAGAAGAATCAAGTGAAGAATGAGTCTTTGAACCATAACAACAGATATTATGGCTTTGGGGTTTAATGAACGTTAAAAAAGTGCTGGCAATATTAAGAAGGCATATTTAAATTGCACGTATAACAACAAAATGCTTAACTTTTTAAAAGATTACAAGGCGAATTGCAAGATTAATTTACAAGGCAAATGTAAGTCAAGTGCAAGCTCTCATATAAGCCAAACAGACTGGAACATGTACAAACACATACATATTATGACCTTAACTTTTTAAAAGAAAAATACACAGTTATAAATTATTAATGATAAGAACTTTAATAAATAACATGAGTAACATCTTTAATATTTACATAATAAATTTTTAAAAAAAATCAACAAAATACATCAACCAATACTACAGATATACAAAATTAAATGTCACGTATAAATAAATAAAAATTCATAAACAAATAATTTGGACATACATCTTTCATGTATTCGACATGATGTTTTGTAGCAAGAAAAACAACTGTTAGTTCTTTTGATAGATCAATGAGATTCTTCAAAAGGTAAAGCAATGCAGCTGGTTTATCATCATTTCGGCAAAGGAAATAAGAAGTCTGAAAAATAAAGAAATAAATAAATAAATATATTATAATTAGTATACTATTATGCAAATTGCATAGAAGCCTACTACCAACTAAATAAAAAACCTGTTTCTAAGTAAAATTTGACAATACTATTGAAATTTAAGGAAGAAAACTATATTACACATGATCAAAGATTATGCTAATACTGGAATAAAAACTCTTGTTAGTGCTCCTTTTTGCTTTTAATCTTTACACACATAGAAAGCTTAAAATAAAAAATAGGATTCATTAACAATATACCAAAATACCTTGAGATTTTCACTGATCTGTAAATCAACATCTAAACGTATGAGAACAGGATCTTCAATGCCTACTTTAGCAAAGTCTACTAATACTTTGGGCAAAGTTGCAGAAAACAGCACAGTTTGTCTTTCAGATGAAAGCCTGTTTAAAATTTCTTGCAGTTGCTCCTGGAATCCCATTTCAAACAGTCTATAAAGGAAACAACGAACAATAATACACTATTTAAATAGGCCACATTAATCATTTAAAAAAATGATAGCAATGCAAGATTGATATGCAAAGTCAAGAAAAATTCAGTTCATTGAATATAAAGACATAAAATATTTTAGATTTGTTAAAATATTTAACTTATCACCAATTTTTCAATAATTTATAAGATTTTTTTTAAAATACTAGTTTTAGGATACAGAAATCTCATACTAAACCAGCAAAAATTTTCAGAATTAGTGAATATACTTGATGAATTGGTCTCATAACAACTTTCAAACAAACAAAGAGTAACATTATTATATTAACACATGTACATGTGTAAAAAATAGGCTTTAATAAACATGGTTCATGAATTTTAAACTTTGTTATGATATTCAAATCATCATAAATCAGTAATATCTTGAAGAAAAAATATAACACAATCAATCAGAATTTTGACTTCATAATTCAGGAATGATCTTAATCAATTTAAAATGAAGTATTTCAAAAGGCCAAATTAATCAAGAGATATTTGTATGAAAGTATGTGTAAAAATGTGTAAAATCCAAAGAAAAACAAAACAAACTCCGAAGATTAAATATAAACAAATTACTAACCATTAGAACTAATACAGTTTGGTCAGCATTAGAGTATACATAATTCAAATATTTATAAGTCATCATCAGTATTCACTGATTAAGACATGATTATTTAAAACTGATGATATTGGAAATGAATTGTTTACAATCATCAGGGGAAACTGAAGATGGTATTGAATAAGTAAAATATTTTTTTATTTCATAGCTCACTAATAAACAGTGTTAGGTCAAAGTCTTATAACGTGTGTGTGTATATATATATATATATATATATATATATATATATATATATATATATATATATACACACACTAGCTGAAGTACCTGGCGTTGCCTGGAATTTTAAGAATGCTTGTTAACCAAAATGTTTGTTGCAAGTAAAGTTATGGAGAGGTCAGGTCTCTCATATTTCCTAACATACATCATAACATCCTGTGTGCATTTGTGCATGTGATGTGGACTTCCAATGAAAGTTGAGGGCAAAATAACCAACTGACCTACTTCTGTAGAATTAGCATCATTGTTCATAGCATCTCGAAGATGGATGAGAGCTTTAACCTTTGTTGCCACTCTCTGCTACTCTTTACGATTAAATTTTTTTTCAAGAATAATACGTGAAATATTTATGAAAATTGAAATGTAAAATTTTTTCATAAATTTAAAATCTAATTAATTTTCTCTCCTTTTTCATGATAAAGATTAATAAATATATTCTGATAAAGATACATTTCCATTTAAAAAAAAAAAAAAGGAAAAAAAAAAAAGAGAGTAGTCTCTTCTAACGAAACTACTGCATGTTATTAACATAGGATTTTTTTTGGACCCATTTTGGTACTTTGGTACTTCTGTTTAATTGTTCACTGCTACTGGGTTTAGCACGCTGTCAAAATTATAACTTGCGATAATTCTGAATTTTTTCTTTCCGGAGCCCCATTATTGAGGAACGTAATCCTACGTTAAAAAGTATTTACTGAACAAATGAAGTTCTAAAATAAAAATGGCAACAATGTTTGTTTACAATCGTGAAATTGAGTTTTTGTATGATTAATAACTTTACTAATTAATGAACAATTTTAATTATTTTAGGCTTTTTGTGATTGCCTGAGGGTACATAAGGAGAATTTTGAATTTGATTTTAGTTTCTTTTAAATTTTTTGAAGCTCTTTTCTCTGTTAGGGCTAATTTTCGTGAGTGAATCACAAATCTGTGCTTAAAGTTTAGACTGAATCTTTTTAGTTAAGATATACTAATTTTTATGTGTTTTAAAGTACATAATGAATTATAACATTAAGAACAGTATAAATTACGGTATACTAAGCATTATGAAGTACAAACACAAAATATATGTAATACACCAAATTACCAAATTTCAGAAAGTAAACAATCGCAACTTAGCAAGATACATATTGGTGATTCCTGGAAATGTAACAGCTTCTATTTACTGTTGTCACCCTTCAAAATTGTTGTTTTTTTATTAATTAAAAATTAATGGTAATTAATTTCAATCCCAGACGTTCATAGTTATCTCCGCTGTGTTTAACTATGCCTGAATGTAAAATTTCATGATTGTGTCTTCTAAACTGTGGATTTCTACACAATCATAAACAGATAGACAAACATATATATATATATATATATATATATATATATATATATATATATATCTGTGGCTCGGTATAAGAAGTGCCTAAGTCAATTTTTTCAAAAAAGACTTTGCCTGTCTCTTTAAATAAATATTATTTTCAATGTAAGAAGTACCCAAGTCTGTACTAAGGTTTAGACAACAATTTTAAACCATCGGACAGACTCGGGTACTTCTCACATTGAAAATAATATTTCTTTAAAGAGACATAAGCAAACAAAGTCATTTTGAAAAAATTGACTTAGCACTTCTTATACTGAGCCACAGATATATACAAATATATATATATATGTTAAAATATCAGCCTTCAATTACCTTAGTTGCATGAATTTAAGTTACAAATTACTTATTCACTCATTAACCCCTTAACGATTTGCATAATTTTCAAGAAACAGTAATAAAAGTGCCAATTTTTTCTGGAGAATTCCATTTATTTCTTGATCTCCCCCATCTAGTTAAAACCCTCCCCAGTTATATTATGAATTGTATGGTGCTGCCATCTGGTATGTAAAATAAGAAATAAATTTTTTTTCAGGGTAAATGAAATGGATTGTTTTAATCTTTCTTGTGCGTTACTTTAAACACTCCAGCCTGGAAATATGGGCACAAGAAATAGAAGGCAAAACCTCACCCTGTGATTTTGACGGGAGCGAGAAGGAAGGTGTTAAAATATATGGTAGCAGCAAAATAGTGCTTTCCCTGACAAATTACATGTCTGAACAGGCTGATATCTGATCTGTCTAATATTTTAGAAGGAGAAAAATACTTTATTAAAAGTTTGAGGTCTCTTTAAGTGTGAAAAAGAAGATTTATGAACATCCATAAGACTTATAATAACTTTTAGTAATTTTGAAAGGTATGAAATCATATAAAGACAGAACTTTAAGGAAAGACATGGTGCATTTACAATTAATCAAGTTGCTTGAGCTACAATTTTAACAGAAATATATATATATATACAGAGAGATATATGAGGTTATATGCTCCAGTGATTATGAAAGTGGCATAAGTCAAGTATCCCTTTAAAAAACAAACAAACAAAAAAACCCACCAGTTATTTCGAATTGCATTCTTTTACATTACCATAATCTGAAACAATCTTTGCAAAATTGTAAAATTTGAACCATTTGATTGAGCAGATTGTTGGGCCATTCAACAGAATTCAGTTCATGTTCAAACTCAAACCTTTAATTATCTCGAAAGGAAAAATATATGACTTAGATTACTTTCATAATCAACAGGCACATATGCAATAGACATTTGGCAGTTCTGTAATCAAGAGAGGGATTAAGATACCGTCAAGTTTCCACTATTTGTCAAAACAGAAATAGATTCAACAGAAATAAAGACTGTTATGACATTTTCAAATTCTGAGTCATGCTAGAAGGGGTTACGATTTTGGACACAAGATTGAATGATTTAAATTTGACAAGGGTATAAAAATGTGTTATGCATAATTACATACATACATAATAAGAATTATGCTTCTTTATACTATACTAAATTAAATAAATATTGAGAATTAACTTTATACCTCATTATGAGACTATTTTTCCCTGAAACTTCTCCAAAACTATCAGTAAATTTACATTATTGCTTATACTTCAACAATTATGCCAATCATGAAATACTATATTGACATGATTTATGTTTAAGGTTTTGGCAAATTTTTGATTGAAAGTGAGTAAAGGACATAGAAGAAAAGACACAAGGGGACGAGAAATAGGGACAGAAATGAGGGAAAATAGAATCTGAATTTTAGATAATAACAGAAAAATATATTACCTGTCAGCTTCATCAAAGACAACATATCAAACTGATGAAAGCTTAAGATCCATTTCAATGAATACATGCAGAAATCGTCCAGGTGTGGCAATAATTATGTCAGGACTTTCATGAATAGCAGCAAACTGATCTTCCTATTTTTCTCTCCTCCTAACACTAATACGGCTTTGAGATTAGTGTTTATTGCTACTTGTAAGAACAAAGGAAAAAATAACATGTAATAAATTCTCTGCAAATTAACAAGACATTAAGATAAACTAAATGAAACTTCATAACTTTTTATTCTATAAACTAAAGTTTCAAATAAAAATATCTCTAGTCCATCAAAAAAGTATTCCATGTATGAGAAAATATTATAAAATTTTCTCATACATGGGATACTTTCATAAGTTTAGTAAAGTAACGAAATCCATTTATTTTACTAAACTTATGAAATAATGTTCCTTATTGTGATGTCCTGGGATAATGAGTTTAGAAGGAAATATATATAAAAAAATAATAATTCTAATCAAGTATAGGATATGTAGATGAAATTTTGGCTTGTGTTTTATGAAGAAATATGATAAATGATTTCATGTTAAATTAAGAGAAAAAATAGTTACTTAATCATAAGAGCAAAGCTATCCCATTTTAATTTCTCTACTTCAACATAATGGAATTGTGGACCCCCCCCCCCCCCCAAGGAAATACTTCCTATGAATGGATGTGCTATCATTCTTAGTATAATATTTCTAACTGAATATTATTTCAGCTGAAAAAGTAGCTAGAAATATTTGTATAGAATTTAGAGGTCTGAGACAATATATTGTAATTTATTATTTTCCCCCTATTACACATATCAATAGTATATATTTTTAGTTTGGAGCAATATTTGATGGTAAAAAAACTGAATGAAATATGGCAGGAAGCTCTCGGGATAGATTTATAATCCTAAAAGTTATTTTTTAACAATTTATAATTAGATTGTATTGTGTGTTCATTTTCTGTACTGAAAAATTTAAGTTCAGACGATATATCAAAGTACCAGGTGTCCGAAAAGTATGGCAACACTTTCAAAAATGAATTAAAAATAAACAAAGATTTTCATTTACGGGTTTTTATGTTCCATAAAGAAAAAAAATTACAGTTCCTGTTTAATAAAATCTTAACTAGAGGGCACTACATCCATGTTTTGTACATTCTGCATACCATACTGGAGGAAGCAAAAGACAGCCCTAAAGTAAACGTGTGGTGTGGTTTACTACATGATCGAATTATTGGGCCTTTTTTCTTTTCTGAAGAAACTGTCTGCTCTGACAATTACCTTAGATGCTTGAAATTTTGCATTTCTCAAGTAGAGGACTTGCAACCCAATATCATTTTCTAGCAGGAGGGGGCCACCACACACTGGAGTTTGGAAGGGCAAAAGGTTTTAGATGAAAAGTTCCCTCGGGCGCTGGACGGAAAGAGGAGGTTCCAATACTGTAGCCACCTAGATCTCCAGACAGAACACCTTTGGACTTCCTTATGGTGATACATGAAAAACCAATTTACCAATCTCCAATTTGTGACACTGATGAATTGAAAAGTCGAATTACAACGGACATTTTAATGGCCGCTGTAATTCGACTTTTCATGGTATAAAGCAATCACGGAGTGTTGATCCTGCAATGCTTCATAGAACGTGCCAAGAAATTTCGTATAGACTCGATGTGTTGCGGGCGACTAATGGTCTGCACATTGAAATCGTGGTATAAAGCAATCATGGAATAAAGCATTGCCCCCCCCCTCAAAAAATTGTTATTTTCTTTATGGAACATAAAAAATCGTAAGTGAAAATCTTTGTTTATTTTTAATTCATTTTTGAAAGTGTAACCATACTTTTCGGACACCCAGTATATAAATAAGAAATACAATTAAGATATGCAATGAACTATGTTGATGTATGATTTACATTTCTAAAAAACATTAGAAATGACTGTAAATAATACTTTGTTCAATATTCATGTTTATTTTTTAGGTGTAATTTACCTGAAAATTGTTAATCAGATAAATTTTTTTTCATTTCTTCTTTCGATCACTTCAACTCAGCATATACAAATAACGTTACTTCCAGCATAGCACTGTACAGCATAACTAATGGTTATACAAATTTGCAAAAAATAACAAACTTATCATTGTACGAATGTTTTGATGTATGCTGTACTATTTCATAACATTTTACAGCATCTAATAAAGAACATCAAATGATAGAACATTGGGGAAATAAAGATATGCTAGAGAGAATGATACAAAATTTTAACAAATGAGGCAGTGAGAGGCAAAGTGGTGTAAGTCAAAAGTGTTTTACTGTAAAAACTACAAAAAAATCCCAATATAAACTGAACAAATTATAATTCATAATAATTATTATAATATTGCAAATAATAATTATTTGTAATTCCACTATAAATTGAACACATTTTTGCCCTCAAATAAAAAAGTTGAAAATGTGACTTACACCTCAATATCTAACAGTTAAGTTACTAGCAACTAACAGAAGATTAAGATTCTATTTTCCTCACAGTGGTGTCTCTAAAGGTGATTTTAAGAGGTGTTTGGCCTCTTTCCGTCATATATGACAAATGACATATTAAATTGGTTTCCATATTAAATGATATCAAGATTAATATGTTCTAAAAATTAACTTTGAAATGAGTATGGTTAAATATTGAAAAAAATTATTGAATACACAACAGAGGTCTTTTTCCACATGGAATTCTCATATCATTAACGGACAACATCTTAAGTTAATGTTGACATTACTTTGTGAATCCTGTTCATTTCACTTAATTTATATTAACACTAGATTTTTTTATTTAACAAATATAAAATTATTGAGTATGTCCCAGTTTCTTTGTTTAAAGGGAAGGTGCTCAGATACTAATATTTACTGGTTAGTAGCTGATTTTTGGAGTGCTATGGTAATCTTTTGCTATACAAGGGCTAATCAGAATGAATAATGCTCATTTTTAATACAGCTAAAATTTTAATACTAATAGGTAGAAAAGTGCCATTCTACATTCAGAAAGCACACCCTCCCCCCGACATGTCAAAGAAACTTTAAAGACCCTATAAATTGAAATGGAATATGAAATTAAATTCATATAATACAAGCATATAAAACCAAACTGTGACTACTCTCTTCTTTTCAGAGACTTAGTTGCTATGAAAAATAGTATAACTTTTGAAACAAAATGGTTGAACTTATTTCTACAATATTTAACATTTCAAATTTTGAAATGCTATGAGACTGTATGCACACATTAAAGAAAGAAAGAAAGAGAAAAAAATTCTGTTTCATAACAATGCATGGTTTTTTCTTTGATAACCAAAGACTTACTTCTTTGGTAAATTTCATTGTCTGCATAGCAAGTTCACGTGTAGGAGAAAATATAAGAGCTCGAGCACCAGTTTTTGCAATACGACATTTTAACCTCTCTAACATGGGAATGAGGAATGCAGCAGTTTTTCCACTACCAGTTCGAGCCATTGCAATAACATTTTTGCCTTGCATAACCACAGGTATAGCCTACAACAGAAAACAAAATAAAAGATAATGACTACTTGTTGCTAACATGGAAATGTACACATAAAAATAAGAAAGAAACAAAGAAATTTAAATGTGCATTCTGATTTTTTCCACTTTAATTCTGGGAAAAATTTGCACGATAGATTTGAGCAAATATGATAATTAATGAAACATATAACTAGTATTTAGACCAAACGTACATGAAATATAATTTTCAATTCTCCCTATTTATTTCACAATCCTGAACAGCATCACTTGATTTAAGTACCTCCGTTTTTCATTTAATCTCACTATCAGGTTGTATAAAGCCCTTTTTCTTTCCTTCCTCATGAAGTTACTGCATGTACAGAAGTGAAACAAGAATTCTAGAATAAGAATAGAACTTTGCCGATATATGGACCTCTAGCGGCTGTTCCGTTCAGCCAATCGAGATGAGATTTCAGATATAGTTATTCAGAAGTATGAGCTCGGGATTCTGTGAACGGCAACCAAGTGGCGCTCACGGTTACGGTTATAGGTATAGAAACTCGAAATTTCAAATGGCAACACCCATTTTTTCCCATCGCAAAATGCTCAGCACATGCGAAAACCCTAAAGAGCGTTGGAAGGTATGTGTATCACAAAAACAGATGCGTTATGCATGCACAAAAACAGCTCTGCGAACGGCCTACAAAAACGATTTATGGACCTCTAGCGGCCGTTCCGTTCAACCTATCGAGATTTCAGATATAGTTATTCAGATGTATGAGCTTGGGATTCTGAAAACGGCAACCAAGTGGCGCTCACGGTTATAGATATAGAAACTCGAAATTTTCAAATGGCAATGCCCACCTTTTCCCATCGCAAAATGCTCAGCGCATGCGATAACCCTAAAAAGCATTGGAACAGTATGCGTATCACAAAAAACAGACGCGTTATGTACGTTTAAAAAAAAAAAAAACCTCTGTGAATGGCTAACAAAAATGTTAGAAAAAAAAGGCAGTTTTCCCCCAAGCCATGTTTACTTAGTTAGCCGTATGTTTGACATCACCAGTACCGTTGTTGCGTCACCCGTCAATAGCTATGACGCAATCACCAACCCAGTGACGCACACCTTCGTGATGACAGACACTTTATTCGTAACTTAAACCTCATGCAAATATTTGCATATTTCCGCAGCCGAGCGCACCACCAGATGGCGACACACACACACCGGTCGAGTATAGCCATAGCAGCTAGCCAGCGTAGTGGTCAAGTGTGGTTCGGTCAGTTCGACGTTGAGTTAGATGATTAGTCAGTGAGTAGTCGTGTGAAGCGAGTTGGTGACAGCCACCAGTCATGCGCTAGTTAGACGCACCCCCGATGCACTCAGTGCGAGGAAGCGAAGGCAAGACTGTTTACTATGCATTTGGTGAAGCACGCCAGCAGGCAGTCAGTCAACAAGTCCTCTGAAATGGCGATCCTATCCAGGCAGTTCTAAAAGTCACCCAGTTCTCTGATATAGCCATACTTTCTGCATGGGCGGATCTCCAGCTAAGCACCAGCAGATTTTCCCAAAACCTTTAAAGCCATGTCTAAGCAACTAGATTCAGAACTAGGTATCTGCTTGTGTTTACCCGTATAGAAGTAACGTACACAACGCCAACCAGGTTGTACCGAACTTTAATATTTACTTCACCTCCGTTTAACTTTCTTTATGTGAACTTTAAAGTCAAGGAACTTTATCCTGTGTTATAAACGAGACTTCCATCTTTATTTCTGAATATTGTTCGTTTTGTTTTTCAGTGTCCACTAATGAATTAACGTTAGCTTATTTTTAAATTATTTTTGTTATTCTTGTATGTTACTACACCACACACTATTTCCGGCTAATATAGCTATTTTATGAAACTTATCCGGTTATCGTCCACCTTCCACTGCGGCACAATACGACTCTGTAATCCCAAGCCATAAGGTAAAGCTATTGGCACTTTTAGCCATATTACACGATAGGGATTTGGCATTCCTGCCAAATTCCCAAAAAAAAACACGATCAGATCTTTTAAATTAGTTTTCTACGCTGAATATCTGCGAACGGCGTTCTGTGATTGGTTTTGTTAGGAATATTTAAAAAAAAAATAATTTCCTTACCTGTTTCACCCCATGTGCTTAAAGCTTTCTGGCGTTCTACGGTAAACAATCCTTATCGGTTAAACGCCTACATGAATCGTTCCCACCGATTCACTCACCCTTTCATTTTCCTTTACAATATTATTTTAACTTTAAATGCGAAAATGTAAATTATGTAAATATCATACATGCAAATATTGTCAATACATGCGCACCTTCGCCCGGTCTGTAATTGGACGTTTGTGCAAATCGCCATGAATATAAGGAAGGCTTTTCAAGACTCTCGTCAATCTGAACCCATTCCGCTTGCCATCAGCCCAGAGCTGCCTGCCGTTTCAAGTGACGTTCCCTGCCGAGGCCAGACTCGCTGCTGATGGAGGAATGAAGATGCCGTGCCTGTTCCGCGGAGAACACCAACCGTTTTCCAAAGTCTGCATGTGCATGTTTTGTTCTAAGCAGGACTCACGTAACTTTTATATGTTACTATTATTTTGTTATGAACGGATAATTAAACCGTTTCAAGTTTCACAATGCTTCAGTGATTTTTTACCTCACCTCCACGCACATACCTTAGTATTCTTCACCTATTTTAGTTAGATTTAATAAGTAGTTTTTATATATTTTTATCTTCATTCTGTAGAGCTCTCCTGCACAATTTCACTGATTTTTAATTTTTCAATGGAATCTTTTGCATGATTCCCAACAGTTTGTAGCCTCTGTCATAAGCAAAGTTCCCCCATGTGCCCTGATTGTGTTTTTGTTGGCCATTCGCAGAGCTGTTTTTTGTGTGTGCATAACGCATCCGTTTTTTTGTGATGCATGTACCGTTTTAATGCTTTTTAGGGTTTTCACATACGCTGAGCATTTTGTGACAGGAAAAAGTGGGCGTTGCCATTTGAAAATTTCGAGTTTCTATACCTATAACCGTAACCATCACTGTGTTGCTGTTCTCAGAATCCCGAGCTCATACCTCTGAATAACTGTATCTAATATCTCATCTCGATAGGTTGAACGGAACGGCCGATAGAGGCCCATATATCAGCAAAGTTTCTTTATGACCACCTGGTATATGGTTTTAAAACATATTTAGTTTTAAAAGTTAATTAGCAACAAAAATTTTGAAATGCTTTTATCTAAAATCCTAATAAAATTCATTTGAAGGGAAATAAAAGGAATAAAAAGTGTGCACTAAACATTACTTCAAAAGCAATGTTAACTTTACAAATATTACATTTTATAAATGTCATCTGTACTGGTAATTGCATTTAAGTTTGGAGATTCTATGAATAAAAACATATTTTCAAAACTTAAAGCTTGTATAACATTTTTACAGCAATAGATACACATAATTAAAAAGTAGGAAATATAATAAATTGTATAAATAATTTAAAATGAGCTTAAACCTAGGAAAAGAAACTATAAACATATTAAATTGTATATATATCATCAAAATTAAATATATTTTCTGCTACAGTGGGCTGTATGTGAAATGATAATTTCACCTCAAGATACTGTATTTAACTCTTCTTTGCACTCAGTAGTCAATCTCTCTACTAAAAACACAACCTTTAACACATTTATTAGTATTGTCTTCACTTACCTCCAGCCCCCCCCCCCACGCACACAAAAGAAAAACATTATAAAATGTATCTGCAAGATAATTCCAAAAATGAGAACATAAAAAAAAATAATAATAAAAAAAATAAAAAAATTGTGATGTACATTTAGAAGAAAAAAAGTCCCCTTGTCATGAAGAAATTTCAATGACATTGTTTATAAAATTATGGATAATGATCTGGAAACCTCATGATATCTTTGAAGTTTACAAAACTTTTTCAACTTTTCATAACAAATGGTGCTAAACTCTTTGACAGAAGCTTATTGAATAGCATATCTTTTAATAAGAACTGGGCAGTTTAAGGGTAAGCTTAGCCTCAGAATCATAGTCACTATAAACAATCCTTCTTTTTATAACAATGCAGGCACTGCTGTAAAAGAGCCATTTCCTTAAACAGAACCTTCATGGTTAGGATACATAAACTTAAAAGAGTTCAATATATATTTAAAATTCTGAAATAATTTTATTTTGATGAAAAGAATGAGAAGTAACTAAGACAATACCTTTCTTTGAATAGGGGTTGGAACTTGTACCCTTTCTTTAAAACTGCTCTTAAAACTGGATGACTCAACCCTATTACAAAGAAAAAAATAATTTTTAACATGCTATGATATAGAAAGAACTCAGGAAAATACACATGAACAAAACTTTCTAAAAGATAAAAAATAAAAGTAATATAGTTTGTACAGTTAGGATTCCGATACAAGGTTTAATTATATATACAAGGTCTGTCCATAAAGTAACTGGACAAATTAAAAGATCAAACGATAAAATAAAGTGAAAGAATAATCCCCTGGCTAGAAAGAGTAACATCTCAACTCTTTTTAAAGCCAATTTAAACTGTTTATTTAGTCGTTTGCATATCAAAACGCCATAGTAATTTTCATTTACTCAGAAGGCATTGTAAAAAAAAATTTGCTTTGGAATGGAACAACGTTGTAACATTAAATTTTGTTACAAATTATACAAGGTGTGTCCATAAAGTAACAGGACAAATTGAGAGATCAAACGATTAATAAAGTGAAAGAATAATCACCTGGCTAGAAAGAGTGACATCTCAACTCTTGTCAATGCCAGTTTAAACTGTTTATTTAGTTGTTTGTATATCAAAATGCTGCAGTAATTTTCATTTACTGAGAAGGCATTGTACAAAAAAATTTGCTTTGAAATGGAACAACGTCGTAACATTAAATTTTGTTACAAATTAGGTAAATCTGCTACTGAAACTTTAGAGGTGATTCGAACAGTATATAGTGAAGCATCGTTATCAAGAACACAAGTGTATGAGTGGTACAACCGCTTTAAATGTGGGCGAGAAAGCATTGAAGAAAATACTACATTCTTACAATTTATGCTGTACCTATTTAGCATTAATAGCCTCAGTGAAATGTTTGAAAAACAAAGTCAATTGATAAACAATTATGAGAAACAATAAATTTATCGCTACAAATTTGTTTTCAAAATATAAATAAGAGAGATAAAATCGTTTCTAAAAGTGAAAATACATGTAATTAAAGTAAAGATAACTGTAATCCACGTTTTAAATAATGTGAAAGTATTTTGATGTAGCAATAACAATATCCAAAACAAAATTATATGCAATGGTTAATGCCACAGAAATATATATATATATATACAGTGAAACCTCTACCTATAATTTTTAAAGGGACCTATTGTACTGGTTGATAAATGCTGGATCATAACAAAGAAATATTATCAACGGGAATGGATGAAATAATCGGGACTACTCTAGATTTGTGTGCACGGCCGCCATCTTGGATTTTTTTTGCGCCAACTTGGCGATTTTACCGTGTTTTGAGGAGTGGAAAATTCTCGCCAATATGTTTTAAGCGGTGTTTTCAAAACGCTGGACTTTGAATTTTTTTAGCTTTTTTAATAAAAACCACCTGTTTAAATTATGAAACTTAGAAAATTTTTTGAAAAATCCTTTAAATGTTGGACTTAGATTTTGGGTTTTTAATAAAAACCCCTTTTTTAAATTATGAAACTTGGAAATTTTTTGAACAAATCATTCTCAATATTGGAAATTTTGGGTTTTTCTTTTAGCTTTTTTAATAAAACCCACTTTTTTAAATTATGAAACTTAGAAATATTTTTGAAAAATCATTTAATCGATGGACTTAGATTTTTTTTTTTTGCATTTTTAATTAAAAACTACCTTTTCAAATTATGATTCATATAAAAAATTTGGTCAAATGGATTTTACTTACAGATAAAATTTCAATGCCATGTATTCAATTTACCCCAACTCTTTGACAAATAGCAATGAATCACCAAAATATTATGCTAATATATTGCCAATTAGAAAAAAAATACAGCATTTTCGTACCACCTAAATATCTTGCAATTTAAAAAGTATCTAAAATTCAGCTTTGAAAAATGTAAAAAAATTATGAACCCATAAATTTATGGTGAGTAACCAGATTCTCCTTTATTACTTTTTTTTTTTTTTGGTTAGGGCATTGTGGTAATGAAATTTTACTTCAGATTTGACCTTAACCAAATATTTTGTGCATACAATAAAATCGGGACAAGGATTATTTGACCATTTATCCTGCTGTGTTGGAAATAAGGAAAAAAAACCTTTTCCTAAACCAATAGCTTAACCTTAACTAACTTCTTATTTTAGGTTCCTGGGGAGAGAGAAGTTGAACTTCAGTTATTTAAATTTATTTGTAATCCACTACAACTTGGAATTATAAAAATTTTTAAAATAGATTGTATTTAAAATGTATACTGTATTTTACATTTTACGAAAAAATGATGGCAGATAATTTTTACTTCAAATAAATGAAATGGTGTATCATAACAGTATACTAATTGACAATCGATAAACAAAATTAAAGGCAACTTAAATTTATTAAGTTAACGAAAAACTGATAATGGATTTGTCAATTAGTATACTGTTATGATACACCATTTCATTTATTTGAAGTAAAAATTATCTGCCATCATTTTTTCGTAAAATGTAAAATACAGTATACATTTTAAATACAATCTATTTTAAAATTTTTATTTAAATAAATTTAAATAACTGAAGTTCAACTTCTCTCTCCCAGGAACCTAAGTTAAGAAGTTAGTTAAGGTTAAGCTATTGGTTTAGAAAAAGGGTTTTTATTTCCTTATTTCCAACACAGCAGGATAAATGGTCAAATAATCCTTGTCCTGATTTTATTCGGTTTTATTAAAAAAGCTAAAAGAAGAACCCAAAATTTCCAATATTTGAGAATGATTTTTTCAAAAAAATTTCCAAGTTTCATAATTTAAAAAAGTTGTTTTTATTAAAAATCCAAAAATAAATCGAAGTCCAACGTTTAAAGGATTTTTCAAAAAATTTTCTAAGTTTCATAATTTAAACAGGTGATTTTTATTAAAAAAGCTAAAAAAAATTCAAAGTCCAGCGTTTTGAAAACACTGCTTAAAATATTTCCAGGTCAAGGCTGAGATCTGACCTAAAATTATTATACTGTAATTAAAAGATCAAATCAGAAATGACTGTTTGATCTTAAAATTAGAGAATTTGACATTGGTTTATTTTTACCAGAACGCAATAATTATCGCCATGAGAAATGCGCCAAACCCTGACGGAAAAATCCAAGATGGCGGCCGTGCACACAAATCTAGAGTATCCCCAAATAATCAACACATATGGGAAAACAAATATTCAGGAAACCATCCATTGAGATTCCACTGTACATATATATTTATACCTGAGACCTTGTCCTCTGTGGCTATCAACATTTGCAGCGGCTCTCTGCTGTCACCTTGCCACATGCGGCCTTTCGCCATATAATCATGGCGAATGAAAGAAATTTACAACTTTTTTATAAATAACCTTTATTTATATCCCTAACAAGTCAACTATAATTGAAATCATAGCCACCCAAAAATTGTTACAGATTTTCACTTAGTTTTTTACATATTTATTTTATTTATCTACATATCAGTCCAGGAGATCCACTTAATGTAAAGAAACAAATATTAATATGTGCTCGAGAACACATGGGACATATATAAAATTTAAAATTAAAAATTATATTTTAACTATGGGAATATAATATTATATTCTTATTTTAAATAAATAAACTGTGGTAATAGGGTGTGTTCTAAGTGGTAGCAAAATTGCCTGTTATTGAAGCCATAATCCAAAAAGCTTTGTAGATTTCAATTTATATCTATATCTATATATATACACACATACACAGAGAAATTATGACAATAACATATTATCTGCATCAAATTCTAATTTAGAAATTTATGTCAACTCACAAAATTTTGAATCAGAAATAAAAATAGCAATAATTACCAAAGCTATATTTATTATTATAAATTCAAGTTCACAAAATAAGTTATAAATGCATTTGAGATGCACAAGTGTTTTCTCCCTGAACACTTTAAATACTTCAGAACTACTTGTTGTATTTTGCTTAGGATTCTAAACATCATGAAGTTTTTGAAAAGTAAAATCAAGATGATACACACCATATCATACGATTTTGTTGGTGGTATTATCCAT
The DNA here is from genome assembly GCA_907164885.2 of Dolomedes plantarius. Classification (NCBI taxonomy): domain Eukaryota; kingdom Metazoa; phylum Arthropoda; class Arachnida; order Araneae; family Dolomedidae; genus Dolomedes; species Dolomedes plantarius. The sequence goes on from OU015492.1 coordinate 13,408,917, forward strand.
GCAACTGTATCAAATAAAGATTAATTACCCATTGACTGGAAACCACCAGATTTCTTCTTTGACTTTGCACCCCCCTTAAGATGGGGCAAGAGAGCACTAATATCAGGTTCACTTTCATCCCTAGATTGTTAAGAAAAATATTTGAAAAATATCTGACTAAAAAAATTAAAATATAAAGAATGCAAAAAGAAAAGTTTGATAAACAAAGTGAAGATAGCAGAATTAGCTTATTATAAAATTTGGCTTTGAAAAAAGTTCCAAATATCTGAAGTTATATATAATTTAAATGGTGACAGTACATTAGAACTTATGTATATCTTTTATTGACAGCTGTAAGTTTTACATTCAATCACAGAAAAATAAATTCAACACTAAAATTTCAAGGAAAACACCATATCATAATATTATCCAAATTAAGGTGAACATCATTAACTGCAGAATTTTTAATATGACATGACATTAAACTGGAAAAAATGTCGCACAGGTATTCTTGTATTTCTAATTTAATGGTTATTCTCCATACAATACATTTTCTCTGTTCATTCTACAGAAGCAATAATTTAAACTTAATTCTTATAAAAATAATATTTTGTAAAGCTAGCATGCTCTAGTAAAGCTTAATTTCCTGGTATGAAATATCTTTGCAAACATGTTTAAACAGATTTTGAAAAGATGGATCGAAAAATTTTTTAAATAAGTAACTAAAATTGCTGCTATCACACACAAAATTTTTTAAAGCTGTTAACTGGAAAATATTCAGAGAGAATTAATTTTAATTACAGATTTTAAAGTCCTTTTTAGGAGCTTAAAAACTGTCTGAAAAATTTATTTCACTCACATTTTCCTAAATTTGTAATATAATTTTTTTAGAAACATATAAATTAGACCACACTTCTCTCAAAAAGTCCCCCCCCCCCAAAAAAAAAAAAAAAATGCCATAATAGCCACGAAAAATATGCATCAATGGCTAAAATTTCCAACATATTCATATCAAATAAAAAGGTACTACACTATCACAATGTGTGAACTCAAAAAAATCTGATAATTCTAAACATATACAAAATCTATCAAGTGACAATCAAATTGAAAAGATGTATCTAAACAACAGAATTGATAATCACAACATTAAGAAACCAATGTACAATTGCAAATAGATAACATAAACATAAACACATACGTATATTATGTTTATGCATATAAGCACACATTTAAAAATAATGATGGTAGAATTTGAACACAATTAAAACATTTGAACTAAAATCAAAGAATCTAAGAATAGTAACATGTATCTAGTAATAGAAATCTAACTACGCGACTTTCAAGAAAAAAAGAAAACCATTCTGATTACAAATAATTGAACGGAAATATGAGATAATTCCTATTTGAAAACATTTTGAAATTTCTGTATCTGCAGACATCAGATAAGTTGACAATAGGTTTAAGCAATATTTTTCGGACAAAAAAATTTATAATATATGTGTTCTTACATTTTTATTATATGAAGAACTGATGGTCATACCACGCAGAAAAATAAATAATAAACGTGGTATAAACTTGTTACAATAACATCAACACGTGAATAACCAACTTCTCAAACCATGAGGGTATGTGTTTTCCCCCCACAGAATCGAGTTCGATTGCATTTCTGAGTCAACAGTAACTTCTGCTTACTTCAAACAGCAAAATAACGTGTTCATGACGTCACTGATAAAACGTTACAATTTATGAGCTAATCAGTTCAAAACGTGCTAGAGCAGATGTTTATTCTCTCAGAATTCTAGATATGAGATTAGAAACGTTTAATCTGAAATATATCACAGATGAAAAATATATGTGAAGTCAAAGAAAATCGCGTGCCTTTTCATTTGTCAAATCGTTAATGGAGTGACATGTATTTTTCTTCAGGTAAGGAAAATAGTTAGTCTAGTAGTTGAGAAATATTCATTTTATTTCAAAATCAAAATATAGTACAGTTCGATATGGAAAGAAATAAGTTCATTTCTTCTTGTCCTTGCCGCAAGCCATAACAAGGGCTGTTGATTGTGTATATGAAGTCCACTGGTACTACTACTACGACTTATGTGTGATTGGTGACGAATGTGGTAGGTATGTGGATCAAAGGAAACTAATACTGATTTACTACAGGATTTGCTATGACGTTTCTCCGATCTAGACACATTAATATTTCATGTTTACAGTACAATACAGATAAGAAATGACATAATTTAGTCCATTTATTAATGCGAAATTTATCATTTATTTTCCGATGAGGAGTGAAGTTTCATCTTTATTAGTTAGGCTTAAAGTTATTAAAATCATTTTTTTCTCAAGAATTAAATCAGTTAAATTTATTATGCCGTTAAAATTATCTCTAAGCCTGTAAATAAAGTTTTATTTCTGGTGAGTGTAATTTCGCTATCTTATACAATTGTGTTTATAGTTGTCTAATATCTAGAGTTTAGACTTTGTTTATTGTTTGATGTCTGTTTATGTCACTGGACCTGTAAATCTGATTGCTATTTTATAACTTCTATGATTGTGAGTCAATCCATGGATCATCTATTTCTCAAATTTAGTATAATATTCTTTTAAACAAAAAATTGTTTTAAAACGGTTTTTATGATTCCTCGCCATTAATACAACGGTATTTGCCTGTTATGATGTCCTTGTTTGTTTGTTGTCTTTTTTTGTTTCATGTTCGAAATCGTTACACCTACTTTTAGAAAACTAGTTTTAAAATTTGGAATGATTTTTAAGATCAATCATAACACTGTATTGTAATATTTTCTTCATTGTTTTCATTAATTGGTATGTTTTACTAGATTATTGATTTAGCGTGGAAGATAATTATTTATTGTATTCAATCAAATTACTTGTAGATTCTTGACATAAAGACTATTCAAATTATTAGCTTTTAATCACTATTTAGTAATCGCAGCTCATAATGCCAGCAAGTATTGTTGTGATCTTAGTTGAATTCAATAATTTTATTAATATAATAAAACGCATTGAAAAATAGGTTATTATTTGTTACATTTTTGGCGAGTTTTGGGTCGTAAACGGTTTCCTCATGTAAGTTATGCATTGGACTATTAAAATTTGTAATTTTTGTAAAATATGATAATTATATTAAAATAAATTTTATACGAGTCAAGTTTTGTAGGAATTGTTTTATGCCTCATTTCATGAAATCCGTTAATACCCCATAGCATTAATGTTTTAGCCTTTGTAACTTTGAATTTTTAAATCTATATCTACTACCAAGACATTTCATGCACCATAAGGTTGTCATCATATAAGTGAATGTCTGTTATTGGTATGTTTTTTAAAAAATAAATTTTGGATTTAGAAAAAAGAGAAGTTTTTATATAATTTATTTATATGCTTAGATGAAGTTGAATAGTAGCTATGTCTCTAACATGACATTTGCAAGTTGAGGTGAGGTGAAACCGCAAATGATGTGAGTGCTTCTTGCATGAAGCCATTAAAGCCTTTTCTTTATAGCATTTTATATAATTAGCAGATAATTGATGTAATTATTTAATTCTTATTGAATATTACTTTGTTTAATATTATTTAAATGACATGCATTAAATTGAGGGCATCACCAAAATTAGGGAATGTCTTAGTACGTTTACCATTTGAAACATCTACTTTATCATGCTTTATTATCCCATGTATTTGTTTATTAATTATTTATTTACTTCAGACTTTGGTCTTTATAAAGATATGGCATATATCCTTTTTTTTTTTCAGTTTTGTTTGAAAATATGAATTGACAAACTTGACAAAATGGCTGGTTCATCTGGTGGAAATAGTGCTTTGGTGGATCAAATTCTGCTCGCAAGCATGGTTTAAGTCGGTTTCATTAGCTCGTTTATTTAACATATCTTCCTATACTCATCGTACTACTGCTCAACGCTGTCCTTCTAATTTTGAAGCTGATCGGCGATCAGAGAGCAGCTCCCCTTGGCTTTGGAACTGGAGTACCATCTAAAGTAAGTAGTATTAAATAAGAAATTTTCTCTCAATAATCAAACAAGGAAGTTTAGCTAGTATTTGTAATGTATTCAAAATTCAAGTGTGACTGTATAAATAAACTATGTCTAAATTTTGAATACAAAACTTTTAGGAAGAGAAAAGTTAGTTATTGTAGGTAATAATCCATTGTGTATGTAATCATTATATATATATATATATATAGCTATGGGTGAACTGAGTTAAGAATCCAAATTTATTTGGGTTTGTACAGATTTTTTGGAATGATGTGAAGTTGCATAGTTATTTATGTTATTAGTGTATTTTTCAGCTGTAAAAGGAATCTTAGTTTAATACAACTTGCATAGTTAAAAAGCAACAAGTAAACATCTGCAAAGCTCGTTAACTACAGAGCTAGATGGTAATTTTCTTATTATTCATGTATTTCGTTCTAATCGTTCATTCTCTTCTATCATCTGATGTACAGTTTCCTGCAATGACATGACAAGTTTTGAACTCATTGGTACCTATACTTTTCAAATGTGTTCATCTTCCTGTACTTCTGTAAATACTACTATGTTCAAATAAAAAGGCATACAATTTACATCTAGCTAAAAGGCTAATTTGTAGGAAAATCTATATTTCCCCATTATCCTGCAAAGAAAAAGATATTTCATAAAATATTGAAACTGAGCATGGTATCAAATGTTTTTTTTTAAACATTTTGAAGTTTTGGAAATTTGTATATAACTGATTAAAATAATATAAATAATTAACCCTCTGATGACCAAGGGCCTAATTTGCAGCATACTCCAAAAGACTGTTTCAGCTGAGGCCGAGAAGTATCTTTACCTTCACCCACAGAACATCCTGACTATTGTACTGAAATTTGTCACAGTGGGGTACAGCCCTACTATCAGCAATCCTTGTATTTAGCTTCAGGTCATTTACACTGGGATCAGTTCTAGACAATAAAAGAAGATTGAACAAATAAGAGAACAACTCTGCGGTGACATTGAACTATTGGTAGAATGACCACCTACCAAGCACTGGGGGAGAAGCCATCTAGGAGAATTTTGACCGGCCGTCAGGACTTCTGACATGTTCAGGCCGGTTTGACCTTCAGAGGGTTGAGAAACAGTTACCAAAGAGTATATAACCAAAAACTTTATGATTAATTGAAATGAAAAAGACCAAAAGTGAGAATCTAAATAAAATAGAATTCCAGAATTGTTGATGGGTTTGAAGTTGGTGATTATTTTGAAAAAAATCTATATATATAAAACGCGTAGGTATGCGGCACAAAAATCGACGATAATTCTACACTCCGTATGGCAATGGCTGCAACTACCGGTTGTAAACATTAGCTGCCATCCGCAATTTGCAACCACATGTCAACGTGGATTTACGCGCTGAAATCAGGAATGCTCAAAAGTGAGTTACACAATCAAGTGAAAATTGGGAACAGTCTCAATAAAGAAAGCAAAGAAAAAAATAATTCATTAAGAGAGAGCATAAATGATTGCAAGGTTAGCTTAATTGGTCGCCGGCATAGCAACCGACAGCCAGTAGTAGTTAATTTTCTACATTTTTTTCAGTACTTGCTGAATGTTTACTCCATTTTATAAGTGAATAAATTTTCCCAACAATTAATTATTTGATATGATTAAGTGGAGATATCTGAATTGTGAACAATATTACATACAGAGAGTGATGTATTCCACACTAAATTTTAGTACTTGCTGAATTTTTACTATTTTTTAAGTGAAAAAAAATTTCCCCAAAAATTTCTTATTTGATGTAATAATAAAGTGTAGATATCTTAATTTTCAAAAATAGTACATACAGAGAGGGATGTAATTTTTAAAATCATTGGTGTTGGGTTTCTCAGTCTTATTTTTAATTCTGTTCTGAAGTAATGGAAATTAACATTTTTGAACCCCGATGTTTTAGAATCAGCCTTATAGAGAATTCCCCTTAACAACGTACATTTATGATGAAAGGTAATGATAACATTCCGTACATATGTTACTTTCAGTTGAGTTGTTTTGCAAAAGAACTAAAAGTGACCATGCTGGTTGTAGTGATGCGACATCGACAACAAAACATCGATGTTTTGAAACATCGATATTCGATATTAAAACATCCATGCTAATAAAACATCGTCCTAAAACCATTGATGTTTTTGAACATCCATTTTTTAAAACTGGTTTAGTAACCTCTAACATTAATGTTACTTCGGTTAGTAGTGTGTGTGTGTGTATGTGTGTGTGTGTGTGGGGGGGGGGGTGATTTAATTTTACTCTTTGACTGGGCTGACACAAATGACCAAAACTTGGTTGCTAGAGTCAGTGCATATCATATAATTTCCATGATACATTTTATTACTTGTACTTTTACCAGAAAATTGAGGAAGAAATTATTGCTATAAAAAAATTGATAGGACCAAACCTTTAAAAAAATCTGCGATGTTTTCTAATTTAAATTGGTTGAGTATGAAAAATTGTGGTAAATATCAAGTCATATTTATTTATAAGTTGGAGAATAACTTACTTCCAGGAGGCTTAAATAGTTTTGTAAAAAAAAATTTTCTGAAGTTCATGACTGTAACACAAGACAAAAGGATTGGTTTCATATTAATAGAGTATACGGCAAAATCATTTAAAAGAATTTTTGAGTTTACATTTACTGAGTGTGAAAATTATACTAGGTGTTTTTTTTTTTATTATTATGGTGTTTTTTTCCTTTAAAAAAAACATCGAGCTCAAAACATCGATGTTAAAAAAAAATCGGCTTAAATAAATCGATGTTTAGAACATTGATTTTTTGAAAACATCGACATCGATGTCGCATCACTAGCTGGTAGTAAATAAATATCTCTTGCACAGCGGCTAGTAAATAATATCTCTTGACAACTGTGAATTTAAGAAATTACTGTACTGATAAATAAATTATATGATTTCAAAGAATTTTCTAGTGTGTATTATTAAGAACATTTGACTATCATTACATCTTATTTATAGAATAATAGCTATTAGCGTATTGAAAAGGATGTTTATCAAGATATTTTATCAGCCATTAATAATTTTTTTTTTAAAATGTGGCAGGCTCATTATTAATAAAAGAATCTTTACATTTTGAAATCTGTGTGACTATCAAATGGATATCATAATTTTACATTTCTTTAATAAAATTGTTTTAAATATATTAATAAATTTCATGATACTATCCATGTACTAATCAGAAAAAAAAGAGTTCAGCTCTTTGAATATTAATTTAAACTTGCTATGCAAAATGTTAAAAGTAAAGTATTAAGTAATTAATGTATTGATCAATATAGAAATGGACACCCTGGAAATTGGATATCTATTTTTAGATTGCAAATTAATTGACCAATGGAATACCAGTAATTACAAACTAGTCAACAGTAGACATTAGAAAAGCAGTAATTACTAATTTATAATTGGAATGAAATAAAATTAAATACTCAAATTTATTTTGTTTTATGTAGGAAGATGTTTATTTACACCCCTTTTGTTTTAAATTATTAAAATAAAACTAAGAAGTAGTGAAATGTTGAATTCAAATTTTACATTTACAGTCGAACCTCCATATATCGAACTTCTCTATATCGAAATTTTCTATATATCGAGCTCTTAGCAAATCTCCATGTTCATTACATAGAAAAATTGTTTCTATATATCGAAATTTTTTTCAAGACAGATTGGGAGATTTTATTCCATTTAAGAATAAAATCTCCCAATTTTTGGCATTTAAAACAATACGTCGTGGACTTCAATTCGCGGAAAATGTCCCTGATGAAGTTTTTAGTGGACTGAATAAATACGAACATTTCTTTGAACTTTCCGCATAACTAACTGTTCAGCAAGATATTCGTAGTTTTTTTTAAAAGAATGTAACTGTGATCAATGTAACCACTGTCTGCATTATTGTTTTTTTAAAGATATGTAGTAATCAATAAATATTTCATATTAATTCATTTTTTAGCTTTTAACTTTCATTTAATGGGATTTGCATATAAATTAGAAATGGAGTTTCGTATACAAAAATTAGCTTTAATTTTTTTTTAGGAGAATTATGATAAGGCTAAGGTCAATTCTATATATCGAATTTTTTTCGCGCAATTTGGTACTTCGATATATGGAGGTTCGACTGTATATATTTATTGTACTGTCACATGCAAAGTTTGATGATCATTTCATTGATTACTTTATGTGAACAACTTGCTTCTTTTCTGGAAACAAAGCAGGTTATATAAATATTCTTCATTTAAAGATTATGTATTTAATATAGACTCAAGTAGTTCAGAGATCTAACATTATCTTTGTATTTATAAGTTAATATAAAGTTTAATACAAATATTACTAACAAGTAAATTACAAATTTTGCTTATTAGTAAATCTTATTTTTTTTTTTTATTAAAATACAAATTAAGGTAATTGACAGGTGCTTTTTTCATTGATTATTAGTTTTAGCCTGTGTTCATTGTACTTTAATGTCGCAATGTATAAATTATTTTAATGTATGAAAAATTCTTGTTGCGATTTCATATGACACATGTAATATTCTTATAGGCTCAACAAAGCAATCGAGACTCTGGTCGTTTCCCTACTGCTGGACCCTCTTCCTCCAGTTCTGAATCTAGCTCTTTTCGAAATGTCAATGTAGATAGTAAAGAGGCCTCACAAGAAGGGTTAAAAAAAGTAAAAGAGTTTCTAGAATGCCCTCTCTGTTTGTTTGAATTGCCACGCTTAAGCTTTCCAGAATTGAGATCTTGCAGTCATCGTGCATGCTATAACTGTTTACAACAATACTTAAAGATTGAAATTACAGAAAGCAGGTAAGTTTTTTGGTTGCTAATTTCAGATTATAATTTTTTAAAAATGAAGGCCATATTTGTGTTATTAATCTGTAAACTATGATTTTTAGTCTAATTGTCAGGCAAATCCTATTATGTTGTTTTCAATTTAAGACTTTTATGAATGTAGAGGATTATTCTTATGAAAGGTTAAGCAAGTATTATGTTTGTGTTCAGATGGTAAAATTTTGTACAAAACTTTTCTTAAAAATATTGAGTTTTTCACATTCTGAATTCTTGTTCGCCAATATTTTCTATTTACTATAACTACTCGAAGTAATAACGAACTATTTCTCTAAAACATTGATACTACATTTGCTCATATAAAACAAATTACTGATTTTTCATGACATCTTTAATCTTAGAATTACTGGCACATAAATTTCTTATAACATTTTGCCATCTGAGCACAGATGTAATCATGTTTTGCTCCTAGTTGAAAATAAGCAAAGAAACATTGTACCTAATTTTTTTTCTTCAAACACTTGAGTATATGTTTCAAGGGACAAAAATAGCACTGGAAGTACCATCTTACTTTGTATATCCTCTCTACTTTTTTTTGAAAGAAAATAACTGCTTCATTGGTTTCTTCATCCGTGTATTTTCATATGAAGACTTAAGGTAACCTATAGTTTCTACATAGTTCTTTGCACAGTAAATTAATTGTGTCTGAGATATGAGTCTCAGATGTATTTTTAAAATTACTCATTCTTAATTTTTTGTTTTGAAGGATGCATATGTCATTAATAAATAACTTAATTGAAAACATTATCTATATGCCATGTGTTGAAAAATATCAGAATATCCAAAGGAATGGAATTGTGTTATTAATTTTCAAATGTTAGCCTTGTCCCATAAAATAAATTTTGTGACAGACTATTTCAATACTATATTCTACAATATTTTTTCTTTTTTTCTGTTTATTCCAAATTTCTAATATTATGATAACATGTTTCATGGAAGTTCTATTCCTTCCATAACCTCCTAAGCCCTCAGCTATGAAGCAGGGTTTATGCAGCATCGTACAAATGGTGAGCACAACATGATTACTCCTGACCCCTGATTTCAACTTGAGCATATTTGTTATGAATTAGAAGCTAATGATTTTACTGAAGAATGAAGACATTTCTTACAAAAGAAAAAAGCAACAAAAAACACCTATTTAAATCTAGGAAGTTTCACAGCAAGAGATTTATTTGCTACAAAGAGTGTATAGACTAAATTCATATCTTATAGGAAATATGCATGAATATGTGTTAGAATACTTTTGATCAGCAAGAATATCTTGGTAGTATCCCTTAAAATATTTAAAGGAATATGACAATTTTCTGAATTTTTTTTGTAATATTTATAGGATTTATTTTTAAAAATATTTATAGAAGAGATATGTCATGTAATATGAGTGCTTTAAGTTTAAAAATTTCAGATAACAAAAGTCTGTTTTAATGTATTTGAATATTTCAACATGATTTTTAAAATATAAAAAAATGTTTGTTTTCAAGTGTGTGTGTGTATGTATGTGTATATATATATATATACTAGCTGAAAACCCGTGCTTCGCTACGGAGTACATTCAAATTAAATACAACGGTCAATGTATGCAATTAATGCCAGAAAAAATAAATATATATATTTCTAATAAATGCCACGATCAATGTATACAATTGATGTAAAATATATATATATATATATATATATATATATATATATATATATGTATATATATATATATTTATAAAAAAATCGAAAGGGATATTTTTTTTTGTTTGGATAATATTCAATCGTCTGCTGCATTAGAAAGAAAAAGAATATTTTTTTTTGTCTATTTAGTTGTTATGCACGTGTCGATAAATTTATTTAAAGTACCAGAAAAAGAAATCACGTGATCAGCATTTAATAAATTAAATTCTAAAAATGAATCTTTAAAAATTCACCAAAAATCAGAAAATCGAGGTAAAGGTTCGAAAAAGATTTTATTTTAAAGGAATTTTTATGATATTTCTCGTGATAAAAATTTTATAACCCTCAAATTATTATTTTAAATGCAAACTTAAAAAAAGTTACAAAAACAGCTTAAAAATTTAATTTAAAAAAATCTAAGAAGAATTTTTCAAAAATCTTTCTTAGTGCACACCTACACCATAAGAAGAATCGCCATGCAAAATTTCAGGGTCCAGCGGTTTGGTCTGTGCGTTGTATGTCAGTGAGTCAGTTACTGAACTGTTTTATATATATATATATATATATATATATATGATGTCAGATGTCAAGTGGTATAAGTGCAATATTTATAAACTCTGAGGTAAGTGCAGGAAATGTTAGTAGTATTTAGTAGCCAAAGATTTTTACAATATTCCTCACTTGCTGAAATGGCTTAGTGGTCAGAATGTTGTAGTTATTACAGTTGTAGTAGGCTATGGACTTTAAATTTCTCAAAAATAAGTTTCATGCTCGTATACCATTTGGCTTTTGATGTCCTCATATAGAATGTGTTATTATTTCATGTCTTACATGTTGTAGTATAATGTGTAAATGTCTGTGTCATGAATTATCTTATTTTCGACACGAAGGACCAGGCGTTAGGGGAAATGTTTAGTATTCTACACTTAATTAAACATTGTACACTGGAAAGAACTATGCATGAAGAATGTATTGTAAAGTAAAAAAAAATTTTAAAATCAGACAAAAAGAATCCAATTCTGTGGCCTTTATGTATTGGTAATTTAAATGATTTGGTTCTCATGCAAAAGAGCAAAAATAAACATTGCATCTAAAAGAAAAGCAAACAGTTATGGTATTTTTTCAGAGTACAAATCTTGAAGTGTATTAAACATGCAATAAAATAGTTATTTTATTGATTGTTTTAATAACTTTACTCTTAAATAAATTTTTAAAATATATTGATGTCAATATCATCAAATAAATTTTAAGAAAAATTCAATTTTGAAATATATGCAGTGTTTATTTTCTTTTACACAAATGGCTGTATTATGGTAAATTAGGAAGAAGAGAAAATTTTAAGAAATTGATAATTGTATATAACATTTTTTATTATTCATTAACATATATAAATTTTTTTCCTGTGAGACATAATTGGGGGTATTGTGTAAACCAAAAAAAGGCATGTAAGTTTTCCTAATACTGCAAAGAGATCAAGGTTATGTCACAAAGCATACTAAATGAAAAAAAAAAGGAAACTTTGTTTGATGGTTTAATGCATATTTCAAAACTCTGTACTGATAACGAAATCTTTTTAAAAATTTGATTTTTTAACTTTTGGGTACGAATTTTTTTCATAATTAAATATTAACAATGTTACATGAAATTAAAATATGTGTATTACTAATTTTACATCAAGCTCTCATTATCTCAAATGCTGTATGAAAAACAATATTTTTAATAATTTTTTTGGTAAAATGATAATTTCTGTCGAAAATAAATTTAAGCTATTAGGGGGGGGGGGGGGCATCTTTGGTTAAATGAAAATCTTTTGATGAAAATATATTCACTAAAATGATAAATAATAATTAAATGAACCAAGGAAAAATGTTATCATTTTTAAAGTTACATTCAGTTTTCAAAAGATTTAATGAAGTAGTTTATTAATAAAAGATATTCATTTTGAAACAGGAGAATTTAAGTGGGGAATATATTATATGAGATATTTCAAAAAAGGCCACAAAGGAAGTCCTAAATTATTTTTTTTTGCATCAGCTATGCACAATTTCTAAAATATACTGATATTTTTTTTAAAAAAATTATTAAATGTAAACTTATTAAATGAGAGCAAGGAATGAAAAATATATTAAGAACTTCAAAATTTAAGGAAGATCATCACATATAGAAATCTTTCTGAAATCTGATTGAAATAATATTAACAAAAATTGATATATTTATCCTGTCATCTACTGTAATAATATGAGAGTCAAATTTCAAAGATATTGTCTAAATAAGCAGAAGAAAAAAGAAACAACTTGAAATTGTATAAAATGTACAAATGCTCATTTGTACACATCCAAATCTTGAGATTCACATAAGATAAATGCAATTGTGTCATTTCCAAGAAATAATAAAACATAAACATCAAAGATATATCAAGAGTGATTAAGATTTGGCTGTTTTTAATATTTTTTTTCTCTTTAAATAAAATAGTTTGAATTTTCTAATGATTTGAGGGGTATTTTTGTAAACGTTTATTATACTTTGTTTTGAAATGATGTGAGACATCCGTAAATAAATTACTGACAATTCAGAAATATTTATATTGTAATCAGCATGAAACTAACATGTCTGAACTCTGTTACAAAGCTTCAAGAATCTTTCAAGATATTCCTAGATGGTGTCTAATTTTTGGAGAATATTATATTTATCACTGACTTGTATAATTTAGTGAAATTTTCACCTACAATACTCAGATTTTTTTGTGCATATTAGCCCTGGATCTATTGATATGGAACACAATATTTTATAATTTAATGGGCGATTGTAATTTATACAAAGGACTAACAAAACAATGTTGAAAATCAAAACAATGTTGAGATTTAGGTAGGTCATTTGGAAAAATAGTAGTATCATGAAAAATGAGTAGAATGTTAATGACTTTGTAAGGGCAAGATGCATTAAAAGGCAAGGCCTTGCACTTTGTTAAAGTAGTATATCAAGAATACTAATGTAAACAATAGAGTAACTCTGCACTGTATTTGTTTCTAAATTGCTGTTTCAAAGAATAAAATCCATTCATATAATTCTTGTCTGAAGTGATAAAATTCAAATTTATTTGGGGAAAAGTTCTGTCTTCTAGTTAAAAAATATCTTTATTTATTATTTTAAATTTCTTCAAGATAATAATGTCTCATAGTAATCCATCATAAATGTTATTTCTTTTGCAGAATGGTCTAAAAGATGAAAATTTTTTCTTATTTTTATGATAAATATGTTTTTCCATTTAATTGTGGCTCAGTTTTAAATTGTTATCTCTTTACAGGGTAAATATATCTTGCCCTGAATGCACAGAGCCGATTCATCCAAGTGACATATGCATGATATTAAATGATGAAATTCTTTTGGGGAAATATGAATCATTTATGCTTCGTAGAGTTCTTATAACGGAGCCTGATGCACGGTGGTGTCCTGCTCCAGATTGTGGGTAAGCATCAAGTTTTGATCTTCTCAATAGAATTGAATTTGTTTTTTAGGTACAGTACAAAATTTGGTTAGTTTGAAATTTATTTTACACAGAATATGTAACTTACCTACCACAGATAAAAGTATAGTTACATGAGACATTTAGATTTTCATTCAGTGTTAATTTTATGTGTTGCATATATATAATCTAAAGCAGTTTTTCATAACAAGGCAATTGATTTTTCAGCTGTTTAAATTTTCCGCAGATCAGTCATTTTACATTTTTAACCCAAGGCCTTTTCCTGTATGAATGAATATTCAGTAGTTGTTTGGTTTAAATGTATGTTTTACATAAGAAAGTAATTTTAGCTTATTATATCTGAAGCAAGTGAATTAAAAGAATTGTGATATATTGCTGTTGATCAGTTCATTAGAGTATCAACCTTTGATTAGAAAAAAAAGGTAGATTTTTATAAATTATTATTATTTATTTTATATGTTAATATAAAATGTTATAAAATTGTTATATATTGTTATAAAACAAAAATATAATTTTTTTGTTCTTAAAAGTGTTTATCTGCTTGTTTAATTTTGAATTAAATCTTCTAAATTATACTTTTTTTATTTCAAGCTATGCTGTTATAGCAAGAGGTTGTGCGGGCTGTCCAAAACTTAAATGTGAGCGTCCTGGTTGTAACACATACTTCTGCTACCATTGTAAACAAGAATGGCATCCAAATCAAACTTGTGATGCTGCTCGTGCCCAGAGAGCTCACCATTATGCAAATCCTCGCTCCTCATCTGTGTCTTTTAGTCAAGATTCTATAGTACAAAGTATGTCATAGTTTTAGGAAATTTTATATTATCCCTTGTATCATATTTAGTGAAAAGAATTGGTATTTCAGCTTTGCTCCTATAGTTTTTGAATTTGTCGATGTCTATATCTGAAATCAATTATTCTAGAGGTTTTTAATTTTTATTATTTATTTATTTATTTAAAAAAAATTATTTATTATTTATTTATTTATTTTTTTAATTTATTATTTTTTAAAATTTATTTATATATATATATATATATATATATATATATATATTATTTATTATTTTTTTTAAAATATTATTTACAGTTATTTAATTTCATATCTAAAACCTATTTTTACCGATACATAATTGGTTAGTAAAACCTTACATACAGCACCATTGTAAATGTCAACTTGCATTACAGCATGTAGCATGAAATGTTTTATTGTACAGCATATATAAACTTCTATCAAGTGTCAACTTACAAAAATCAAGTGAAATTTTTGGTCAATATCAATTTACTTCAATGGTCATTATATGAAAACATGCACTGCTGTAGTGATAAATAACCAGGAAAAGAAATAATCTTATATTATGAACAACTTAAATTATAATACAAAACTTCTTATATTATAAAACAAAACAACTGTAAACTGTACAGCTCAATTTGAATTTCTGACGCAAAAACTGCTGTCTAGCTTCAGTCAATTCAAGAAATTTACTTGTTCGTGGATTTATTAAATTTTTAGTCAATGTTGATGTAAATTTAATCAATTTATTCATCTGCATTTAATCTTAAGAAAGCTTTTAAATTCACTTTGGAGTTTTAATTTTAATATTTTCAACTTGTTTTTTGTTCTTATCCTGTTAGAACAAAAAATGCATTTTGTGATAGAGTTTAAAGTATCATGTCATATCACCAAGAAATTATCACATTTTATGCTATAAAAAATGATGTAATCTTTGATGAGTAATTTGTAATATAATTAAATAATTTAATTTGATAATTTAAAAATTATCATCAAATTATTATTCTTTAAATAATTTGATGTCTAAAACTATATCATAAGGGTTTCGCTCTTTCATCAGTTCCTTTCACTTTATGGTTAAATTGGAATTCTAATGAACTGAAAATAATTTGATGTCTGATTACTGTTAGTGTAATTTAAATAATTCTTAAAAAAAAGTGCCTGTAAAACTTTATAGAACATTTTTTTCCCATTCATCTTGAATTTAGTTGATCTGATTCCATACCTTTTTTCATGAATTACATAAATTCTAATGTAAATATATATTTTGTGTTTTAATAGCAGGAGATGATATTAAGCCATGTCCTTGCTGTAAAGTTTTAATTATTAAAATGGATGATGGTTCCTGCAATCACATGACATGCAGTGTTTGTGGTACAGAATTTTGTTGGCTATGTATGAAAGAAATTTCAGATCTTCATTATCTAAGGTTAGTTTTTTTTTTATCATAATTTAATTTCAGTCATACTATTTAATACATTTGCTTGTATGTTTTGATAATGTTCCCAAGATTATTTGTCAAAACTTAACTGCATCTGAAGTTTTCATTCAGTATTTTACTATGGAGTTAAAATAAAGTTTTTTTTTAAATGCCAGATAAGGCATGTTTTTCAGAACATGACTTTGGAGTTTTTTATTTAATTTTTTTCCTGAAATTTACATGTTTTCATGAATTTTCGTTTATTGAAACATGTAAATGATTAAAATCACCTCTCTCTCTCTCTACAGATGTGTGTGTGTGTATGTATATATATATATATATATATATATATATATATGTGTGTGTGTGTATGTATATATATATATATATATATGTGTGTGTGTGTGTATATTTGTGTTTATATTTCTATGTATGACAATTATTGATCAAGAAAATTTGTATTTTGAGTCTGATTGAATAAGAAAAATGTTATGTCTGGTAGATCTGTTGTTTGATTATCTTTATTAAACTTAATTACTAATTGGAGAAATAGATCTCGTTATCTAACCAATTTGAGTTAACTATTTTGCTGTTCTCTAATTTTTCTGAGCAAAGTATGTCTTCAAGTTGTGAAAAATTTTCAAGTTGTGAATTGCTTTCATCATACTGTTATTTGATTATGTTGCTATATTATAATATAAGAAATCTTTTGGTAGTTTTGAGTTTTCAAATTTCTGTATGGGAGGCTGGAAAATAAGGCTGAAAACATATGGAAAATATTTCCCACAGATCTGTTAGGCATTAAGTATTTCAGTTTTCTTTATATTTTATTAATTGAACATAAAGGATCTATAGAACAAAGTGTAATGAATTTCTAAAATATAAAAGAATAAAATTTTATGAATACAGTAACCACCGCTTATAGTGATCAGTGGTTATAAGAATCAACCGTTTATAAGAATCAATATCGCGAAAACAAAAACAAATGTATTATTTCCATGTTAAAATTTTCGCTTTAAAGAATCAAGCCACTGGTTTTAAGAATCAGTTTACACTCTTCGCTTTCCTTTCATTTTTCGAAAAAAGCCACTTAAACCATCAAAAGGCATGAAGTTCTTTCTTTCTTTTTTTTTTTTTAAAGGAAGATTGATAAGATGGGATGGAATATAGTCGTAAAATTCATCCCTTTCTTTATTAGACATAACATAAAATAGTTTCCCTTTAAACGCTTTAGCACAACACTGTCCTATTAGCTTGACCCAGGGGCATCTTTACTCGTCCGGGTCCGATTTCACTTTTCTCCACTGACAAACAAAAATAGGGACTCTTTTTTTTTTCCCACCTCCCACATCCTGGTTGTGGCTTCCTAGACCCTGAAACACATAAATCTTCGGCGAAGTGTCCACTATCACTTAGGCAAACTGGACATTAGTAGTATTCAGCACATTATCAAACCGTGAAACGTAAGCTAGAAATCTTCGTCTGAGACTATTAGTATTGAAAGAGGTATAAACAGCCTCCTGAAATCTTCATTACGTCAAACTACCATAGAAAACTTTTTCTTGCTCCCTTCCTGTAGTTGAAATATTATAACTGTTAAGCAGGTATGTGGTAACAAATATTGGATTTTTTTCTTCTCTTACTATAATCATGTGTATCTACTTATAGGTCCAGAAATTAAGTTGTATTTTTAAAATTATATATAATAATTTTATTAAAAGATAATTAACGTAAATTAAAGAGTATTTTATGATAAATTATCTAATATATGTATATATAGGTGTGTGTGTGTGTGCCTGTCCAAAAACCTAAATTTCGGCTATAAGAATCAACCGCTTATAAGAATCAAAAACAGTAATAACAAACGTGATTCTTATAAGCGGAAATCACTGTATTTCTCTTTTTATCGCGAGTATTATTTAAACAGTAGAAAGTGTCAAATTATTATTATTGTAGTATTGATGTTTCTTTTAGTTTAATGTTTCTAATTTATTTTTTAGCCCATCAGGTTGTACATTTTGGGGCAAGAAACCCTGGAGTCGTAAAAAGAAAATAATGTGGCAATTAGGCATGCTAGTTGGAGCACCTGTTGGTATAGCACTGATCGCTGGTATTGCTGTCCCTGCAATTATTATTGGAATTCCTGTTTGGGTTGGAAGAAAAGTATGTGTAATTTTTATTTCATTAAAATACTAAAGTAAAAAATTATCCTCCTTTACTTTAAGAAATTCTGCCATTTGTGCCCAGTGTTTAACATTTTCCTTTAAAATAAATATTGATGGCAGATTTCTGTAACATTGATAATATTGTAGTTATTCATGCTTTGAAGTGTCTTGGAACAGATATTCTTTGATTAATTATATGGTACCTATTATTCATTTTACATTGAGAGTTAACATATTCCTAAAGGGCTAAATAATATGAAATATGAATACTAAAAGTGTATTACAGTGTATTACTATTATTGGCTGAAATGTGTGGGATGTAGGCTTCTAGATGTAGCCCATATAGCTGCTTAATGTTAAAGTTTAAACCTGCATATGTATATTTCTGTTATAAGCATTCTGAAAGCATCTTATTCTTCTTGTTCAATGGTGAAACAGAAATTATTGGAAAACATGGTTGAATTTTGGTATTTTTTAATTGTAAAGGATAATTTGGTTGCACTGTTAATAAACAGGGACTGGGATCAATTCTCTGCCAAGGTATGGTTGTTCCTATTCTGTCCCTTCCTTGGGAGTAATATGGTTTCTCTTATATGGTGCTCCTGTTATTTAGAAGTTAACATAAATAGCTGTCTATATTGGCAAATGTTTTTGGGATAAGTGCCTGCAGTATTATGTAGAAATATATATATATATATATATATATATATATATATATATATATATACATATATATATATATATATATATATATACATACATATATATATATGTATATATATCTATATATATATATATATATATATATATATATATATATATATATATATATTACTGTTTGTGTCATACATAGTAGCTGTTACAATTAAGGTACATGTAATAGATTCATTGATTTCTCTAGATAATTTGTTTGCTGATGCATTGTACTTTACATTTTGAATCACATATATTCCATCTCTTTTTACAGTTACATACAAAATATACACGACCCGCAACTAGCAGACATAGCAGAAACCTCATTGTGACTACTGGAGTTGTTGCATCTGTTCTTGTTTCCCCAATATTAGCTGGAATAGCAGTTGGTATGTTCAACTCTTTGTATTTGTTTCAGTTAACTCTTGAGAATTTACACTAAGTGCAATTATTTATGCAAGTTGTATTTTTTTTACTAAACGTTGCTATTTTTATAAATTGGACCATATTTTTTTTTTAAATCTCCAATCACTTATTTAATTTAAAATATGAAGTTGGTTTTAAGGACAAGATCTGCTGTCTTTGGTCTCTTCCATGGGACAGTATATATATCTTTCTCACAGATGTGTTAGAAAATTTTTTTTAGAGATCTGCAGAAGAATACACCTTTTAAAAGCTGACGTTTTTCTTGTTTAACATCAGTACAATATTGCAACACCCCTTGACCACAAATCTTAGCATATACCTGTAACTACTCAGTATACTACATTTGAATAATATTGCAAAAGAAGAAAATAATAATTAAACTGAAAAATAATGCTGTATTTAAATTATTGAAGAATTTAGAAGTATTAATTACTCTAACAATTGGAAAATAATATGCTTTTTGTAAACATTAGAAAAAAAACACTTAAAATTTATTTATCAAATATACCCTTCTGTTTTTTGCTTCTCTAAGTATGGACAAATGCCCAAATGGCTCTTAACTCTGTTTATCTGGGCGGCCGCCTATGGCATATACTATTCAAAGAAAACTATGGTAAAATACAACTTCAAAATTATTAATAAAGGGATAAATATTTGATTACTTGTAACCTTTCAATGATTTAAAAGAATGATTTTTAAATTTATTCAAATTAGAAATGAAAACTTGAAATTTTTTGTTTTACTTTATCTAGACGTCTTGCAAGACATAGTCATTTTTAATTCTTAGTCCAGCATTTCATCAATAATTGCCCAAGTCAGCTTCGTTACAACTTCAAAACAAAACAGACAAGATTTCCTTAACTGTTTCAAATTTCCTTTGATCAAGTTTATCATCCATACTTAAACTTCCAGTTTCTTCATTTTCCATGCTGATTCTAGAGTAAAATTAAAGAAAATCTTTTTCAGAAGTTCTATGGGTCATGATGATTTTTACAGGGGGAACAAACTTACTTTTAAAATCATGGAAGAACTTCAAGGGTATTAAAAAGGGTATGGCACTTATGAAATGGGGTAGTGCATATCAGAGGTTTGGTAAAGTGCCATACCCTGCTAATACAGCCTATAGAGAACACTAAGTTATACATCTAGCCAAAGTGGTATGTCACAGAGTAAGAAGGAAAAAAAGGAGAATCAAATTCAAAAAGTTCTTTGAGCAAGGAAAAATGTAATTTTGATTGCTTATATGACTTAGTGGCTGCTTAGTCATATAAACAATCAGTAGAAAATTTTTTAGGTGTTTTTATTAGCTTTATTATGATTTATGTTGTGTCCTGCAAGCCAGTTAAATGACTTCTTTTAACATTGGTAGAAAGGTATATTTTAATTGTCTGTTGTTCTAGTGTTTAGTTGTGCCTGAAAAAGACGTGTACTTTATTTTCCCTGAGAAAATGTATGGTATTTTATGACATTTGGTGGGTGTAAGAAATTATTTCTGTACTGCTGTCTACATTTAAATTTGCCACACTGATAATGTCTTTTTGGATGTGCATGTTTTAACCTTTTATTTGAATATTATGGTGTTATATTTGTCGTATTTTATGGAGGTAACTTTTTTTAACTTCTATTATCCCATTATTAGTGCCCATTGTATTTTTACTTATTTGAGTTGAAGGGAAAAAAAACATATTTGAAGTAACATTCAGTTCTTATGCACTATTCTTACAAATTTGGGATAGATAGAATATATTGTTTTGTATGTAAATGATGATTTTGTTCTGGTATGAAATAATTAAAATTATATGTATATGATTTCAGGAATTGGTGTCCCTATCCTGCTGGCTTATGTTTATGGTGTTGTGCCAATATCTCTCTGTAGGTCAGGTGGTTGTGGAGTATCAACATCTGCTTCAGGTGTACGAATAGAATTCGATGAAGAAAATGAGATTGGAATGGGCAATAATCCTTCTGCTGGAAATTATGGTTTGTAAATTATTGGTCTGTGTGTCTGATTAGCATTTCATGATTTATGTATGTTTTCAAATTCTTTAAAAAGTTTGTCACTGGTATTGCTGAATACATTCTAGTATTTTGAACAGGAAGTCTAACTTTTCACTGTAAAGTGCACCTATCGTAGACATTTCTTGAATACTTATCATAATTATTGAGACATTATAGGACGCTATTTAAATATTGTAAAAAATATATTCATGTGTACTGATACTGTGTTCTCTTATTTCAATAATCAATAGAATTAATTGTGTGTTAGCATGTTAAAAAACCCTCTTGAATACTATATATGTGCGTAATTAATTAATTTAAAAGAATTTTAGTGAATTATTGAAGTAACATTATATGGAGCAAGTCTTTTATTCCTTGTTCAAAGTAGAAGTTATTGATTGATTAATCCAAACACCAAACCAAACTTATTTTTACATTTAGGACATGTTTTTAAAAGTGATAGATACCCCATGCCTGTATGATATGGCTTTGTGTATTAATATTCTGCAATTTTTCTCTGAATTTTATTTTGTAGATGGTGCAAGTGTAGATACGGCAGCTAGTCAAAGAGGTGTGAACCCTAGTATTGGGGAAGTATCACTTGGTATGTCTGCCAGTTTAAGCTTGGGAAGTGGTAGTCATCTAGACAGAATAGCTCTTAACCGTGATCGAGAGAGTGATCGAGAAAGTGCTAGCAATGTAGCTCTTGCTGGAAGTATTGCAAGTGCCTCTCTAATGGCTGGAGCTGGAAAGTATGTAAATACAAATTCTATTTATAGCTAACAATCTCTACTTTTATTTTATATTGCATTTAAATTATTGAGCTGAAAATGGGAAGAAAAAAGAAATGACAGTCTGCCACATTGCATTAAGGTAGCATATTTCATTTTTAGAAGAATGCAGCACAAGTATGTTAAGGTATGCAGCACAAAAATCGACGATATTTCTACACTCCGAATGGCAACGGCTACAACTACCGGATGTAAACATTAGCGGCCGTGCGCGCGTGTGTGTAGTGGCTCGATGATAGCACGTAATTTGGTACAATTTAATTGCTGTATTTTACTCGTGAATAATTTTAATTTATTCACGAAATAATTTTAATTTATTCATTTGATATGATTAAGTGGAGATCTCTGAATTGCGAACAATAGTACATACAATAGTACATACAGAGAGTGATGTAATCTATACTATATTTTAGTACTTGTTGAAATTTTACTCCTTTTTATAAGTGAAGAAATTTTCCCAACAATTTATTATTTGATTTAATGATAAAGTGTTTATATCTTCATTTTGAAAAATAGTACATACAGAGAGGGATGTAATTTTTAAAATCATTGGTGTTGGGTTTCTCAGTCTTATCTTTAACTCTGTTCCGAAGTAATGGAAATTCACATTTTTTAATCACGATGTTTTAGAATCAGCCTTATAGTGAATTTAGCAATGATTTTAAATTTTTTGGCTAAACTCCCACTAACCCATAACAATGTAAATTTATGTTGACAGGTAATGGTAACATTCTTTACGTATGTTACTTTCAGTTGAATTGTTTTGCAAAAGAAAATATATAACTAAAAGCAACCATGTTGGTCGTGCAGCGGCTAGTTACTATGAATTTTGTGTTGTAATATTTAATTGTGCAATTAGCAATTTATTTGCCTCTTGCATAATAATGACATGTCATGTATAATACACATTGTACAGTGGGAAGATTTTAATACGGTTTATAAACAAATGACAATAGAATAAAACTTTTATTAATATTAAATGATATATTGTGATATAAAATTTCATGCTTTTTTGAAAATTGTGTGAAATTTTTTAAAATGTGTGTATTATGGGATTTGCAGTGTTTTTAATTTTTAACAAATACTAAATGAGATTATCAGGAGGTTTTTGATTTTGAATGAGGTTTGTAACTGAGTATTATTTAATAATTTATTATTACTGATATGCTAAGTTAAAAAAAAATTTTAAAAAAATAATATGTATTTGAAAAGAATGATCCCATTTCAAGTTATGCTAATAAGTGTGTATATTCTGTAAGATATTTGTATTTGAACAAACATTAGAATTGGTGAGTTGCAAATATTTAATAAGATTAATGTACAATTATTCAATTTTTAAATTGCAGTAGACTTGGAAGGAAATTTCTCTTAATAGCCAATTTATTTTATCTGATTAAGCTGTAGATTTACACTGACATAATTTCTCTTCCAGTCTTAAGTGTGTTTTCTTTTTGCATTCTCTGGAAGTCATGTTGCTTTGTCAGTCATGTTCTTTATAGCATTGTAAACAAGTTATTTTCTCTATTGGACTGAAATGACAAAATATCCTCTGTAAATAATTATTCTCTTTTCATTTGTACAATATTTTCACTGATTAGAAGTTTAAGAGCTAAAGGTAACTAATAAAAACTATACTCTTAAGGCTTTTCTTTAATAATGCTATTTATTAATTTCGGACTTCTATTTTATTTAGTGGCTTACATGATCAACAAATTGTTTGGTGAAAAATATCATCTATTTGCATGACTGAAGATTTGCTCATGAATTTTTCTGTATTATATCCTATTCAATACATCCTTTGGAGCTTCTGTAAACTAACAACTTACTAACAGAAGATTGACTAGTGAACTGTATAGTCTTCAAAATCAAACTATTTGAAAAAAAATAATAAATTTTATGGTTATTATTTGTTTTTAGGTTAACACATTGTATTTTTGGAAATTTTACAAACTTTTATTATTGTAATCAAAATCAATAAATTATATTTAGCAAGTTTTATTTCATTTCTATAAAAAATTACTTATGATTCATAACCTACTAACCCATTGGTAATAAATAATTCAGTTACCTTTAAAGAAAACAAAAGAGAAAAGCACAAATATTAGAGATTTTCATGAAAGTGAGATGTCCTCTTGGTTTAATCTTTTTTTGTTAACTCAAAAATGTCATTCTTCAGTTTGTAAATATGGAATAAAAATGGAATTCCTCTTTTGCTAATCAAGAATCTTTGAAAATATCCTTTCTGCAGGTACTTTTATTCGCACTATATTGGTGGAAGAAATTATAGTTTTTTTGAAATTTCATATTTTGAGTAATGGAAAAAGAGTAACATGAGTAGTTATAAAGTAACGGCTTTCTTATCCACTCTCTTTACTCAATACATTTTTGATACTTTTAACTGAATAAAAGATTACTAACTCTCCATGTTGTGATATAAGATTTCTATTTGTTACACATGTGTTTTGTGCAGAATTTATAGATTTTTCAGGTAGATATGAGACATGAAATTTTCTTGCATTTTAATAATATGAATACATCAGATTTTACATTACAGCAGTTTAGTATAATTTTGTTTTGCAATATGTATGAATTAGGTTTGGATTTCTTATTCATACAAATATTGGTTATAAAATATGTAATTAACTATTTGTTATAGTTGAAGCACTGTATTTAATAGGACAAAGTTATATGTATTTCAAATTCTGAATAATAGATTTCTAAATGCAATTTTCTCTACCTGTTGTTACAAATTTTTTTTTTGAAAATTTTGAATCTAAAAAGTGGTTTCATAATAAGTTTTTGAAAAACATACTTGACTTCTAGTCTGAATGTATGAAATTTGTTTTAATCTTAGGTTCTTGCATTGTCTATTTATTTTACCTTATCATGCACAAATTCTATGCTATTAATCCACACTTCTAGTGTAATTTTTGATATTTTTGTTTGTTAACAACTTTACTGCATAGAATGTGTACTTTTAATGCTTCCCTCACATTACGACTACAATTTAAAAAGATGTTATTACTATCCTGAATTGGATAATCACCGTGCCAAGGAAATAGTTCTTCATTTGAAGCAACTAAACAGATATGCAAAAGTTTTTATTCCTTGAAATTTTATGTATGATCATTTTAGCCTTTTATCATGTTTGTAGTAAGCATTAAATATATATTGCTTAAATTAAATCCTGATTTATTTAAGAATATAAATAAAAATAATAATTCTTTGTTTTATGGATCACACACATTTGCTTTTGGAAAAGGTTGGTTTTGGTTCTACTGTTTGTAAGAAGAGAAGTGTACAGGTTAAAATAGCATATTGTAGGTGCTGATTTTAGAAATGGTCTTCATTACTTTTTGCTATTGTGGGTTGGTGTGCAACTTATTCATTAACACCATTTTTAATATTTCATTGCTGAAAAAAGGCTTTAATAAATTTTAAAGTTTGCACTTACACATATCTAACTTACCTTGCATGATGCATACATATTCTCTATCATAGTATTAAATGATAAGTTATAAAGAATCATAGTAGTATAATTTTTGCTGTATGACATATGAATTTTAAAACTTTAATGAAGTAAATCTTCTAAAGATTACTTACCAATATATAAGTATCTGTATATAAATATTTTATGTGGGTTGAATGCTAATGAGACATTTTTGAATAAGGACATTTTTAAATAAATATCTTTTTCAATATCATATCTACAATCATAAATATTTTACCAGATATTTCATTTCCAGCTAAGGTAAGTAAATAACTTTTTTTGAAAATGAAGTTATTCTGGCAGAAAAATATATTAAATTTTGTAGCTTAAAAATATTATTTTGCATTTATGACCATCAATAAAAATTTTTTAGTGTGTTACCTGCTCTGGTTTCATTTTATCATAATTGTTGTGTTGTGATATTCTCCTCAGCCATCCACTTTACATACAAATAATTAATGTATTTTTCTGAAGCTAGTATTTTCTTCATCATTACTTAGATGGATTTTATGGCATCATTATTTGTATAAAATTGTAAATTTTTTTGTAAATGAACTTTAAACATTTCTGAGTGTGAAAATATTATAAAACTAAAGCATAAAAGTATCTGGAAGCCATAAATCCCTTTTCTTCCCTCTGAGCAGGGAAAAAAATAAATAGGGTTTGTTGTGTATAAATCATAGATCACATTTAGAAAGTGCAGGGTAAAATTATTCTCTGCATCAAAATTTTAAAAAAAAATGTTCTGTGACAGGGAGAGCTCTGAAAATATTGATTTTCCCCCCCTTTAGTATGGACTCAAGTATAAATAATAAAAAAAATTAACATTTTATTTATGAGATGTAGTTTTTATTATGAATGTACCTTTCCAGTATTTCAATTTTGTAAATGAACTAAAAATAACATATCTATTGCAATGTTATATTCTATAAATGCAATGCATTTAAAAATAACATTGCATGTATAGAAAGGACTTATAAGCAGTTTGGCGGATACAAATTATTATTTTCATCATGAGTTGTGTATAGTTTGAAGCCTTTAAGACACACAATATGTTTTAGTTATTTTAAACTTTTCCCCTTATATTTAGTCTAGTAGCTATTCATTAAACTAATGTAAAATTATTTTAAAATCCTTAAGTTTTTATTTTTTTAAAGTTTTGTAATTGTTATAATTAAATTGTACTAGTAATGTATTACATTTGACACATGAACATAAGTGTTTAAATAACAGGGCTAGGTTTAACATAGAAATTTTGAACTAAACAGTTGCATTTTCTTGACTTTTTTTTAAAAAAAATCTATAAATTGCCTATTGTAGTTCTAGATGAATTATTATATCTAGGCACTGGCAAAGTTGATTTCAAATCTCTCAATGAACTTACAACCTTCATTTACTTATTGGTAAAGAAACTTGTTTTGCAAATTATCAACTCTAGAAAATTAATAATCATTTGCTTTCACATTGATTACGGTAATCTATTTTGGCCATTTGACTGAATTTATACGCACATATGAACATTTTTCAACCACTCCAGTTCTTTGCAAAACTATTTTCTTACAGTGCTATTCAAAGCTTCTGATGCTCTGTTGAAATAGACAAATGTATTGTCACTTATACAGTAGTGTCTTTAGAACACTAGTCATATAAAATGTAACACATCTGGCTTTTCTTGGGTTTTAACTTTTTGTATTTTACATTTAGTGTAATTTTATACTATTGTTTGGCACAAGTTATTTCAAAACTTGTTTTAAAAAAATTTTATATTATTTATTATTCTCATTCTGAATTTTTTTAAAAGCCCTTATTGAATTATATTTGAAAGAATAAAGGAAAAATTTTGAACTAGTAAACATGTTTGTTTGTTCTGAAATGATAATTGTTGTTTATACCTCATATTTAAACAGCTAAATTTATTTTGATATAGATTAGAAGTTCAAGCTGATGTATCCTCTAACAAACGCTTTAGCTTGAGTAGTCATAGTGAAACAGCTTCCGCTACTGTAAGTCTCAGTGAACGCTCTGCTAATATGTCACTAGCAGATGATGCCAGTACAAAAGCATTAGCAGGATCTATTTTAGGCTACAGGTAAATTACAGTTTTTGTTATGATTAACAATTCTCATGATGTACTATTTGCACATATGTACTATTTTTTTTTGGGGGGGAGGGATTGTTGTTGTTGTTGTTTGTTTTGCTTTTAGCTGACCAGATTGCTTGCTTTTTTCTTTTAGTTTGCAAAATTTGCTTTGTTCACTAGATGAAGACATGTTGTTATTTTGTCAGTGTCTTTTTGTGTCATTTTATTTTTGTTTAGACATGCTTAGACTGCCCAATGTCATTAGCAAAATTATATTAATGCCTTGTAAATGCAGCAATCAAGTACTGTATTCTGTAGAATCTCTCATGGTCTCCAGTAAAATAAGAATTCCTGATATGTTCCATTCATAGCTTATTTTGAATGTGAGTTTTGAAAAACAGATACTGTGTTTTATTTATATACATATGTATAACTTTTTGTCAATAAAAAAAATATGAAAATATTTTAAAGTTTTTCAGATTGACTTAAAACACCTCTTAGCCTTTCTAAATGTACAAACTGTATGAACTGAACTTTGGACCTGGCTGGGCTTAGTCAAAATTAATGTGATTTTGATCGATGTGTATTTTGAAAACAATCTATACTTGTCTCCAGTATAAAAGATTGCATGGCCAATGTAAAAGCTACTTACTGGGTATGATAGATTTATAAATCAGTTTTAAATATGGGCCTTGACCATATTGCTTTTGTTAACAGTAATTTCTGTTCGAAGTCCTTATTCATGGAATAGATCATTTAATGTAACGATCATTGATGTTTAAAAAGGTTACATCCTGTATAATAGAATTATATTTTAGTACATAAAGCTGTTAGTTGTACTCACTCTAGGGATCTTAAATTTTTTTGAATAAGTGAGTATTATTTTTTATGTTGTGCAAAATGGTATTCTGGTATAAACAAAAATAAAATGATTTCTAAAATCTGTATACATAGCA
Source organism: Dolomedes plantarius (assembly GCA_907164885.2). Classification (NCBI taxonomy): domain Eukaryota; kingdom Metazoa; phylum Arthropoda; class Arachnida; order Araneae; family Dolomedidae; genus Dolomedes; species Dolomedes plantarius. The sequence continues at coordinate 13,437,747 of OU015492.1, forward strand.
GGGAGTTTTAATGTAGGATTACATTCCTCCGTAACAGTCCTTCAGAAAGCAAAATTTCAGATGCTAAAACTGTCCGTCCTCGCTATAATTTTGGCAGCGTGCCAAACGCATCACTTGGGCAAGCATTAAACAGTTAAACAGAAAAGTACCAAAATGCGTCAAAATTTTGACATACATATATGTACACATATATAGATACATATATGTACATATATATAGATACATTATATATAACACACACATACATATATACATACAAAAGAGGTAAGCAAAACTAAATAACCCTATGTTAATTACTCGCGGTAGTTTCATTAGAAGAGACTACCTAAAAATTTTTTTTACATTTATTTTCAGTTAATGAGTTAATCAGTGACCATTTGCTTAAGCAAAGAATTTAAATGATCTGATATTAATTTTTAATTGAAAATTCATTTAAAAAAATCTTTTTTTCTGCTTTTGGTTGCGCAAAAAATTTTGTGTAGATATGAGATTTAAAATGTATTACCAGATTGGTAAGAAACTCAAAGGTGTGATCAAGATATGAATTTTGGCTAACTTGCTTTGTTAGTATGTGTGTTGGGATAAACTGTTATAGTGCAATATGAGTACCATTGTGTTATAGGTTTCATTATTTAGTATTTATGAAAACTAAAGAGTGTGAAATTCAAAATAAGATCATACTCGCTGACTTATTCCAGGGGAACATAATCTTTTACTTATTTTTGCTAAACTGGGCAGAGAGTTGATTGTAGGGTTGCTATACTCATATATTTCATGACATTATGTGCTTCATGGGATTGCAATTTATCACAAGGTTAATTTCAACAGACTTAACATTATATGATATCTACACTTGCATGTTCATTATTGTGTGGAAAATGATGCTCAAAAGTTTGGGACCATGTTTGAAAAGATCATGTTTACATAAAACTATCATATTAGGATATATTTTTTCTTCTGTCATGAGTAGACAAGTTAATTATGATAGAGTCCTGAGAAAAAATCCATGAATGAGATTCTGTCATTAGTGTAGTATGTATTACTATTTTAAATATAATTATAACGGGGTTTCTTTGTCTCAGAATCTCTTTTAGTTAAGAATTAATAAATTACTATGAACTAATATATATTTTCCCTTATATTATTCTAAGCTTTTTGTTTTGTAATTCGATATCAATAAATCATGTGCATATTTGACAATAATCTTTTTTAGTGTTAATGTAAGCATAATTCTTCTTCCAGGGATAGCTCAGCTGTTACTCCTGTCGAAGTTCATGTTGATGCCCAAAATCCTGAAAGCATGGCTGAGGCTGCTGCTCGAGAACAGATGGATCTAAATTCTAATTTACAAGATTATTACCAGCTTGTCACATCTGCTGCTGAGAAAGTAGAGTCTACAATTATTCCACATCCTCCTTGCAATGAATGTTTAATTTATCCAGCCTTACGTCTGAAGTTAACCAAAAGTTGCAAAAAGCGACACCGCAGTAGTACTGTCCCCGAAGATGTAGAGTCAGATTTTCCCCAAAACTCTGATAGTGTTTCCCTTCACTGTGAATCCCATTTTCTGCCAAGCCACGTGCATTTCAATGAGCTCAAAGAATGCTGTGTTAGTTATATTGATGAGAGTCCATCTGCTGACAGCTTGATTAAGCCTTCAGAAAGTAGTTCTGATACAGAAGTGTTTTTAACTGGGGAAGGGAAAAATTGTAGAAAGCATCATAGTAATTGCAACCCTAGCACTGTTGGATGTGGGAAATATCCAGGCCTTTTAAGAGAGGTTATGACACCGAAACGGCACTCGGATACTAAGTGCGTTACAAGATCAATTAGTTTCTGCAACAGCTGTACTTCTACTCATAAATCCTGCTGCCCTTTTGTATTTCAAGATGGGACAGGAGGTAAGAAAAGTGATAGGCACAATCTTCCTGAGGGAAGCTATTCTGCATCGAATGCCTTATCAAACAGAGCTTACAAAATCCCTCGCAGCATGCAGGATATTTCTGTTGATGCTACTGCCAAAGATGATTTGATCTGCAGTCCCTCCCTGCCTACAGTAGTTCCTGCATCTGTGAGACCAAAACTGGAATCTATCCGCGTTCACAAAACGTATTCACAACTTGCAGATGACTTTGATCCCAGTCTGGACTTTTGTCAGCTTGATGCCCAATCTTGTGCTAAACTGTGCAGACCAGAGAAAGATAACCGAACATATTTGAGTCCTGAGTCTGACAGTTTGGATGCCAAGTTATCTGATGAAGATCTTGAAAACAGATAAATGTTGTGCAATTGGAAATATGCTGTCTATGTTGCGTGAATAATTGCTTAAAATATTTTGAGAAAAGTAATTCTGCTGTCAGGATCAATAATTGTGATAAATGTGTAAAATTTGTAATTTTGATACTCAACTTCTAGTTTAATTTGATCATGCAATCCTCTACAGATGTATGTTACAAATAATAATTGTTTTACGTTTCAGTGCTGAGCAAGATGCTTATGCGAATCAATCAGGTGCTGGTTTTCTGTTATTTTAAATTTTGAATAGGTGTTTTCATAGACAAAAAAAATCAGACTTCTCACCTTCTGGCTAATTTTGCCAAGACTTTCCATAAATCGACATGTATTTTAAGTTAGCATGATAAATGCTGCATGCTACTCTGTTCAGAAGTTCTTGATTTAAGAATTTGCCAGTGATATAGTTTTATTTTCCTGTTAAATGTACTGGCGAGCTTGTATAGACATAATTATTCAAGATATATATTGTAATAAATATTTTACAAAAACTGAAGCATTTATATATTTATTTTTGCATTTTCATCCTTTTTATTTACTAAATACTTGTTATCTATAACTAAAGGGCTTTTTTTTTACATGCTTGATCTAATTATTTGTTAACTGCAAAACTATATTAGGTCTTTAGGGTAGGTGTAATTTAATCTTTTTGGAAGTCTTTTTGTACCTGTAAAAAGTAATGTTTTTTAAACTGTGATATATTTATGATAATCTTTTAAGGATTCAGTTCAAAGTGAAGAGGGGCACTTGATTATTTGTGTATAAGAGTGTATTTCAGTTATCACAAAATTTTTGTTTTTCTTTATTTTTCCTCTTGTAAAGTTACTGGAAATTATACTAATACTTATCAAGGTTTGTGAAGAAAAATTTTAAAGAAAAAATGTACTTTATTCAAGTATAAATTGGCATTTGTGCTTACATGCACATATGTATATTCATCTGCTGATTGAGTAAATTTATGGTTTATTTATTGCAAACAGAAATTTTGCTATCAGAATTATCAAATTATGCCTCTATAGAGAAGTTAAATTGTCCATATGTGTTACTTTATAGTAGTAAGTATGTGTGGCCCACATGTTCTTAAAATATTTACTTTTCCTAAATTTTATATCTGTAATATTCAGCTGTGAAGCCTTTGATATTCTTTCTCTCTTTTATTAAAATACCTGTCTTAGCTTTTATATCAGTATTCTAAAGCTGTACTTTTGTTTATATTATTTAATTATTGTAAATAACTTTTATTTATTTCTGTAATTTTCCTTCAGCTGATTAAGATTTTAGATATTTCACATTTAATTTTTGTTTCACAAGTGTAGATGTATTAAGCTGTGCAGTCAAGGTGAATTTAATTTAATTTTACAATTTTTCATAAAACTTTAATCTCTAATTTAACAGTTTTCTTTATCTTTATTATTTTTTAAATTTTAATTTGTTCTTTTTTTTGAAGTTTTATAAAATGAACTTAAGTACAAAATATATCCTCTTAGAAAATTTTTGCTGTGAAGGGTAACCTTTTTTGCATAACTTCTAGGGAAGCTGTGACATAATGAATATGGTCTGTCATGTGAGGTGAGTCATATGTATTTTGTGGGAAATATGAATGTATTTTAAATACTGCTACACTAATATTCCAGGTGGAAAAGTTGAGATTTAGTTTACTTGTATATATTTGTCCTAAATGCAGATTAAATAATGGGCAGAATTGCAATTAATGCCAAGAAATTATTGCAAGTCTTGAAATATTCTAAAAACCTAATTTATTGCAATAATTCAATTAAAAGAATCATTACTGTAGAACAATTCCTGAAGTAAATGACTAGAATTAATAGCTTCTTTTCCTTTAAAAATATGATACAATTTAATATTTTGTAAGTATAAGACTTGACTAATCAGTATTTGATTCTTAAAATACTAATTTTTGTAATGAGTTGAAAAAGCTTCCCACATCCACAATAATTTAGTGATGATAGATCATAATTATAATGTTGCCACAATAATTTTGAAATAATACATACTGTTATTTTTCTTAGTATCTTAATGCATGTTAGATGACACCGTCATATGAATCTGAAAAAAGTGTGCGATTATGATAAGGAATTCATTAAAAATATTTTAGGGGAAAGGAAGGGTGATATAACATTGTAAAGTTTGTATACATATGTACAGTGTATTATAATAATTTATGAGTTTGTACAGTGTATTTATTAAAAGAGCAAACTTGGAAAAATTGAATTTTGTGAAGGTACTGCTTAAAATTTTCTTTTTCTATATTAAAAGTTGGAATGGGGGTATTGGATTTATTTAATTTTGTTTATATCCTCATATCTCAAAAAAATGTTAGTTGCTGTTGATTTTTTGCCTTATTTATTTCTGCTTGAGACCCTAGAATATTTTGTTTATTTGTTGAGTATGAATTTGTCATGTAAGTGTAGATTTCAATTGCCATATTTTTCATTAGTCACTGAATTGTGTAAACTTGCATAGGGATATGAATATTCAAGCTCATAGTCTCTTTTCTTTTGTTTGCTTTATTACTAATTTTTAATAAAGGGGAATAAAACTAAAAAATTGCTTTTTATTTATGTATCAAGGTAAAAATACAGATTATCTATCTTCTAATACATTCTTGCTGAATGTCCAGAAGCTGCTCTTGTAGCAAATTCATCCTCCAAGCAATGTTCACAGTCACACAAATTTTGATTTAAAATTTCTTGAGGGCAGTTTCAAAATATGTTGTTTAATCAAGTGCTCTGTAAAAAAAATGTGAAATTATAATTTTGTAAAAGGCATGTTTTTTCTCTCTTTTTAATTTAGAGAGAGATGATTACAATTAAAATTTTTTTAAAAACATTTCAATAACTTTCTGACTGTTTAGGTATCCATATAAAACTTTCAGCCATATGACTCTGGCACTGGTTTTTGTGCCAGTCTTATATTTGAGTCTCTCAGTTGGTATGAGTGTTTATAGGTGTTTGTATAACACTCATTTTTCTAAAAGTACCATAGTGCTCCCCAAAGCACCTAATTTATGTACTATCATCGTTGAATATGTCATTTTTTAATCTTTATTATTTTTTAAACCCTGGATTGATATATCTAACTAAATTTATAGAGATTAATAAAAAAAAATCATTTTATGATATTTAGCAATTTGGGATAAATGATATTTTATTTTTTAAAATTTCTAGGGTAATGCAGCTGGACCTCTATAATGAATAAATTTTAAAAATACGGTGATTCATTTAATCTTGAAGGCAAAAATAAATAAATGAAGTACCGGATGTCGCAAATATTATCATTCATTTCGAAATAAAAGAAAACACAAGATGCGAAGTAATGCGTTTTAATACACGTGTCAATTACAAATCCTTTGTTTTAACATCAGCCAACATTTTGTCGGAGAGAACTTTACACGATGACGCCGCAATATCCACGAAAACACTGCACGGCACATTACATTTGTCAGTGTTGCACTGACACAATTGTTCGATGTAATGATGTATTTCTCCGAGTACTGTGAGCGTGTATTTGATACTGGAGCTCTGAAATTTTTCTTATTTCTGAACTTTCATTTTCAACTTGAGTTATTGGCTCGGTATTGCAGTTTGAGTGGATTCGGTAGCCGAGGTCATCACTGTCTGTCATTCGCATCTGCACCATTTTCAACTAAGCTACACTGCTCGAAATAAGACTCACAAGGTTGAAAATTCTGTTTCCATAAATTAATTTTCCTTAATGCCTAGCATAAAAAAAAATTAAGCATGCTGCTGGTATTCTTTGTATGAATATCTACTATTGTCTGAATATATCTAACATTGATTTTTTAGTTATACCAACGGAATATTAGAATAAATACATCGGGAAAAATTTTTCGAATGAATTATTTTTCCCCCAATTATTTTAGGTTAGCGATATCAGAGACGTTGATCTTAAAGTTTTAAAACAGAACTATCAAAGAGTCTTAATTTATCATCAGATTTATATTTATTTAGCGTAATTCCCTATTATATGGCTATAAAAATTTTCTATAAAATTTCGCAATTTTAAAGCACAAATAAGTTGTTGACTGGACCCAGATTTGAAAATTTCAGGGTTTTAGTGTTTTTGAGTTGTGAGGGTGCGTGTAATAAATGATAACGGTTATGATCTATTAAATAAAGGATAGTAAAAACTTAATATATATATATATATATATATATATATATATATATATATATATATATATATATATATATATATTTATTTATTTCAGATAGTCTCTTCTAACGAAACTACCGCGGGTTATTAACGTAGAATTACTTATCGTTGCGTACCTCTTTTTTTTTTCTTTCTTCCCCCCCCCCCTCCCCCCCGCATTTTGGTACTTTTGTGTTTTACTGTTTACTGCTACTGGTTTTGGCGCGCTGCCAAAATTAGAAACTCGCGACGCCGGACATTTTTTTTTCTTTCCGGAGGACCGGTATTGAGGAAGGTAATCCTACGTTAAAAAAACTCGGCTCGAGATTTGAATTCGCACTAGAGTGGTATTCATCCAATCCATTATTTTTTTCTATCTCTGTTAAACGTCGCCAAGGCATTGGTATATTACTTGTATTCGGAATTATGGCAAATCTTGAAAAAGGCAAATCTGTCGGAGATTAAAACAAAACAAAAGAAAAAACACCCTAGTACTTTTAATAATAATAAAAATAACAATTATAATTATATTGATGAAGTGGGACTTACCTTTGTCGCCTAACCATCAACGTTACCTTTGTCGCCTAACCATCAACGTTGCATCATTTCGCCAAAATCACACCATCTCTGAATTAATAAGAAGTAGTACAATTCAGTTCACGAAATTATGCTATATTTTTACAGGTAATGGGATATATTTTTTAATTTTAAGGCGCGTCTGAAGAACTCCGTCAATAATGACCTTGGAAGGAAAGAGTTAATGATTCTACTGTTTATCCAAGATTTCTCTCGATAGCAGTTCCTCATTTAAGGAAAAGAGAGTGTATATTCAAAGTTTCGTTTTCCTGAATGTGTCTGCTATATGGAGCCGAGAATTCTAACTTACTGCATTACTCAAAAGCAAAATGCACCTTCATAGGAGAATGAAAGTAAGAATATTTGACTACTTAATTTTGCACTTAACTTTTTGTGTGAGAGAGAATTGTTTCGAGGCTGGAATCACGTTGATGAACTTATCAAAAAATCTTTTTTTCATTCCAGCACGTGTGAAACATCCAGATAGTTATTCAAGTGAGCAATTTTATGAATACAGTTTCGCAGTTATTAGGAGATTGCTTCAAAACGAAACAATTCGGTGATAATACTTCTAATTTTTCAGAATATTGAATTCTTGACTACACTGAACTCTAATGATTCAGGACATTTTAAATTTTAATATTAAATTATGCAGTGTTAAAAAAACTTTTTAATAACTGAAATTTTTAGTTTTTAATGAATTAGTGCCATTCTTACTGACTGCTGTAGTTTTTCCGTTTTTCAATAAACTTTTTTAACGAGGTAGAGTTCGAAAATTTCAAGTATTTGTCAGAATCATTAAATACTACCTCTTTTAATTAACGACGTAATGTGCGCGTACCAGTGGATATTTAAAATTTAAATTTGTTTATTCCTGGGGCCTTAAGAATTACAGATAGTGGTATTTAATGGGATTTCAGCGGTTAACTTTTAAGTTTTCAGGGTTCAGTAACTAAAAGTATAATTTAGGATCGTTTGTTATGCGCGATGTTTCACGAAATGCTAAAAATTTGATTTGAATTTCCAATTTTGCTGACTTATTTCTTTCGGAAGAACGCTTGGATTCTTCAATTGTTTTCAGGGACTATTTTTGGAATGTAAATATCAATCTAGGTGCAAATCACTTCTCTTCGTGAGTTGTCGAGCCCACGCCATTTGAAATCCAAAGAGAGAGGGGGGGGGGGGATCAGCCTAACTGAACAAGTAATTGAAAATATTCCATTCAGGAGTGACATGGGGAATTTAATAAAATTGAGTCCGTATCTCCGTTTTGATAAAGTACCGTCAACATTGGAAGATTTCTAGCATTTGACTTGTTTGTACGGAAAAGGCACGCTGAATATTGATATCTCACCAGTGGTACCTTTAACCACTTGTATAAAGGTACCCATACACGTAGAGGAAATCCTTGAGGTCTTGACTGGGAGTCCAAATCTTGAGGATTTCCCCGTCGTGTGTGGGACAGCCTTGAGACCGGTGCAGACTGAATAGTTCCCGAAATCCCGATTGAAATGTGTGCGCGAGGGTTCAGTTGAGGAAAGCCTCATGGAAATCCTGCAGGCTTTTTTCTGGAGGATTTCCTGCACGTGTATGGCTACATAAGTCTCCCCCCCGACTGCGAAAGACGTATTGCTACGTTTGTTGTTAGTTTGGAGAGCTACGATAATCTTTTGCAACGCGAGAAAACAATTTTATCTTATCTCCTCGCAATTTCCCATTACAATTACTATCCCCTTCCTCGAATCAATCGTTTTATGCTTCAACTAGCTGAAAACCCGCGCTTCGCTACGGAGTACATTCAAATTAAATACAACGGTCAACGTATGCAATTAATGCCAAAAAAATAAATATATATATTTATAATAAATGCGACGATCAATGTATACAATTGATGTAAAATATATATCTATATATATATATATATTTATAAAAAAATCGTAAGGGATATGTATTTTTTTTTTTTTTTTTGGATAATATCCAATCGTCTGCTGCATTAGAAAGAAAAAAAAATGTTTTTTTTTGTCTATTTAGTTGTTACGCACGTGACGATAAATTTATTGAAAGTACCAGAAAAAGAAACCACGTGATCAGCATTTAATAAATTAAATTCTAAAAATTAATCTTTAAAAATTCACCAAAAATCAGAAAATTGAGGTAAATCTTCGAAAAAGATCTCATTTTGAAGAAATTTTTATGATCTTTCTTGCGATATAAATTTTATAACCCTCAAATTATTATTTTAAATGCAAACTTAAAAAAAGTTACTAAAACAGCTTAAAAATTTAATTTTAAAAAATCTAAGAAGAATTTTTCAAAAATCTCGCTTAGTGCACCCCTACACTATAAGAAGAATCGCCATGCAAAATTTCAGCCCTTTAGGTCCAGTGGTTTGGTCTGTGCGTTGTATGTCAGTCAGTCAGTCAGTCAGTGAATGAATGAGTCAGTTACGGAACTGTTTTATATATATAGATAAATTTGATTTATTTAATTTCTCTTTCACTACTGCGCTTAAGTTTTCAAGGATTTTATTTATGCTATAGAAGTTTAGTTTAATTTAAATTTGTCAACATGGACAAATTTTGCAGCTTGCTATGAAAGTGTTTACGTATATGACCGACCCGATTGAGGGATAAATGACTTTCATCTGGATATTTTAGTATTAAAAATTAAAAAGTTTTTCAAGGTATTATTTTAATGAAAAATCAATCGTTTATCCATTAACTTGATTATCTTTTTTTTTTCTTTCTTTAAATCAGCTATGTTCTCATTACAATTTTTTCCCGTGATTTTTTTTCAGTTCTGGCCAACTTCGTCAAAGTATTTACAGTACTTCAGAATATAAGTGATAACACAAAATGGTGTACTTAAAATCTGGCGTGTCCAGTCGGACTCTATAGTAGTAAAAATAATCAAAAAATTGATCTCAACTTTTTTATTTGCCGAATCCCCCAAAATGGCCATCGATATAATTGCACCTATTATTGTTGATAGTTCCTTCGTGAAGTGAGCCGGTCGATGGCCGAATGGCTAGGGCGCTGGCCTTCGGTACCGGAGTCGAAAAATGACCGTAGCGCTCCAAAGCCAAACCAAACCAAACCTTCGTGAAGTGAACTGAATCAGTGGTAAAATCGTCTTTTCTAGTAATCATCGCTTTAGAAGTTCATAATATTCGGATAAAACAGAAATTTTTCAGTTTCAGTCAGTTAATGTATTGTAGTTTATCATTTAACGAGTATCATTGTTTAAGAAACATTGTCTAATCAACATTTTTTCGGAACTGGCTTACAGAAGCTGACGTCAAACGCGAAATAGCTCGTAAATTCCCATTGTGTGAGGGAGGGTTGTTTTAACGGAACAATCTGTTGCAGTAAAATCATTTTATGGTTATGGTTAATAAAATATTTACAATTCTTTTGTCAAGTTAGAAAACGCTTTCTCAAAACCACGTGAAAAATAATTTTATGTCATAGATGGAGGCTGTTATAAAACTTACACAGTAAATTTTTTAATAAAGGTGTATCTAGGTTCAGAGGAAATAACCAATAAATTACAAGATATATAACATAAACTTTTTTTCTCATTCAATTTTGAGTTATCCATTTCCACCTCAATCCATTTAAGTAGCTACAAAGAAAGGAAATTTATTTCTTTATTGTTTAGGCTGTTTGTTTTTTCTTAAACACATGGATATGTTTTTTCGGAGGTTTTCCCATCAAAATCAGTACGGGACGGAAAGTGCGTCACACAATTCACGGGGGAATGCGTAACAGCTGTGGAGGCTGCGTTGTACGAAAAGAAAGATTGTTTGATGTTTTCCAACTTCCTACACACTCGTGAAGTTTGATAAAAAATAATTTATTGAAACTGGATCAAAATATGGCTGTCTGCGGAAATTAGGGTAATATTTGAGCGGTCGAATGTATCGTCGATGGAAAGAGGACATTAATTGTTATTGTTTACGTTTCATCAAATAGCAGTATGAAAGATATCAGATGTTTTTTCTAACTTACTTGCTTATGTACACAGCAGTGACATCTTAAATGTACACTGTGTTCAAAATTAATAGAATTTTCACATTTTGTCGAATTTCTGGAAAACTAATGGACAGATTTTAATGAAATTTTTTTTTGTGGATACACAATTATATAAGAGAGAAAATTATACCATACAACAGTCATGGTACACACTCATGATCGTCAGTTAAGCTCATCAACGCAGGAATTCAAAACTCACGTTGCAAGATTGAACATAAAATTACTCTTATCAAGGAGTATGGCCCCCTCTCATAGTCATACAGTGCTCATGCTTACTGGATGCCTTACTGGGAACGAGGCAGTTTGGTGAGTCCCTGTGGCAGTCGGTCCCACTTCTGCAACAACGCAGTTTTCAGCTCCCAGATGGTTCTCGGAGGGGGGATGGCAAACTGCAATTGCCCTCCCAAGAGAGTTCCAGACATGTTCAATAGAGTTTAGGTCAGTCCATACGGTGAATATCTTCACTTTCAAGATAATCGTCAACTAGGTGAGCTTTATGTGGACGAGCGTCGTCGTCCATAAAAATGAAACGAGGTCCAACTGCGCTCCTGAAAAGTCGAACATGGGGCAGTAAGATCTAATCCCTGTACCTCTCACCAGTCAGGAACCCTCTGTCAAACACAAGGAGAGATGTGTGGCTGTCTAACAAGATGCCTGTTCAGACCATGACATCTAAAAGTGGGTTTAACAAAATGCGGGTCTAAATAAGATGCCTGTTTAGACCCACATCGGCCATAAGCCCTCTCATCGAGGGCTTATGGCCGATGTGGTCGCTGCCCTGACGTAGAAGATAAAAAAAAAGACTGCGCTGCCATAGCGGTCCCTTTTAGGAATGTTGGGGGAAAGGTATCGGGTCCCAGGTTCTCTCCAGATGAAGGTACTTCGAGAACCAGTGTCCATGTTGAAACGCGACTCGTCTGTGAAGACCCCACTGAAGTCTGGTACAAGACTGATGTCTGCACCATACTAAACGGTCATACATCTCTCCATATGTTTGACAGTGGGTCCCTGACTGGTGAGAGGTACAGGGATAAGATTTTACAGCCCTATGTTCGACTTTTCACGGGCGTAGTTCGACCTCGGTTTATTTTTTATGGAAGACAACGCTCGTCCACTTAACGCTCAGCTAGTCGACGATTATCTTGAAAGTAATTCGCCGGATGGTTTGGCCAGCCAAATATCCAGACCTAAAGAATATTGAACATGTCTGGGATTCTCATGGGAGGTAGTTGTAGCTCGCCATCCACATCCGAGAACCATCCGGGAGCTGAAAACTGCGTTGTTGCTGGTGTGGGACCGACTACCACAGGGACTCATCAAACTGCTTCGTTTCCAGTACGGCATCGCGGTGGGAGGGCTGTATGATTGTGAGTGGGTCATGCCCCATATTATAGTATTTTATGTTCGATCTCGCAAAGTGGGTCTTGGACATTCCTGCGCTGATGAACCTAACTGACAGTCATGAGTGTATACCATGACTGTCATTTGGTACAATTTTTCTTTTATATAACTGTGAATCCATACCAAATTTCATTAAAATCGCCTATTAGTTTTCCAAAAATTTGATAAATGTGCTAATTCTCTTTTCAACACCTTTGTATTTTAAGCTGTGATTTTAATTTCGATTTAAACGAGCAGGAAAACAGATGATTTATAGACTTCGTGGAGGACATATTTGGATTATAGCACAAATCTAACACATCTCTGCCAACTGCTTGTAGTACTTCGTCTGTCGATATAGTTTCCACTCAACAAATGGATTCAATAAACTATATCAATTATTTCAGTTATCATAAACCTATTTTTAAAAAGATTGTGAACGAACGTTAGAATAAAAAATAAATACACGTTTCAAGTGTACTACTATTAGCAAAAATACTTGGCTATCGTGTTCGTATCTCAAGTCTTACGTAAACGGAAAATCAAGACAACAAGGTTTGAGTGAAAAAAAAATTTTAATTAAAAAAAAAACATAAAAAAGGGGAAAATCTTCCTTAAGGATGCCTTTTCTAGCTGTAAGATAGAATCGACCTGCGATTTTTATTTAAAAAATAATCTGCAAGTTTGTCACACTGTTCTTAAACATGTTTTGCATACTGTCCTCTGCATAGTATTTGAATACCATTCTACAATAGATTCCGCATCCTCCTTCCTTTTTTCGAGTTAATCTTCCTTAAAAATTCGAATGAGTACGTTTATAGAATGCAAATTGAAGCTTTTACAAGTTGTGTGTCTGAACTAATGTGGGTATAACCTATTAATTATTAATTTTCATTGTTTTTATAAATCTCTTTCAAAACATTTATTGACGCAAAAAAATTATTATAATGGCTCCTCTTAAAAGGAAGTAATGATTCAGCATAGTACGATAACAAGGATAAAGCCAAAAATAATTATTAATTTTCTTTTATAATATATCGTCTTCGTCTGCCTTCTTCCAAGACATGATATTTTAAAACAGTGTGAACAAATGTTTATTTCTATTAATTATGACATTATTAATTATTCTTCAGTCTATATTCTTTACTCGATTTGAATCACAAAGTTTGGTTAAATAATGGTAATAATGTAAATTATTAAAATTAATATTGTAAAATTAGTAACAAAATTGGTGAAACTAGCCAGGGATTAGAAAAATATTCTATAAAATTGGACTATAACATTGGACTCCACCACAGATAAAGATTAGATTAAAACACTGATGGAGAATAACCCACGCTATACCGCACGTAAATTAGCAGAAATGTTAAATATGTCAAAATCCACCATCCACGAGCATTTTGTGAAGCTTGGCGACATTCACCGTTTTGATGTATGAGTTCCCCAAGATTTAATGGAGAAAAATCTGATGGATCGCATTTCCGTTTGTGACTCGCTCTATAAACATAACGAGGAGACACCATTTTTGAAGCAAGTAGTGACGGAGGATGAAAAATGAATCATTAATAATAATGTTGAGCAAAAAAGATCTTGGGGAAAGCGGAATGAACCACTTATAGCTACCCCAAAAGCCGGTGTTCATCCAAAGAAAGTCATGATCTGTGTCTGGTGGCATTGGAAAGGGATCCTGTATTATGATCTCTTACCAAACAACGAGACGATAAATTCAGAGAAGGATTGTACCCAATTAGACGAATTAAAGACATCAATTGAACAAAAACGTCCAGAAATAGCGAATCGGAAGGGCGTCGTGTTTCATCAGGGCAATGCACGGCCCGTGTGTCTTTGATAACTCGACAATAATTGCTGGAGTTAGGTTGGGATGTTCTACCCCATCCACCATATTTACTAGACCTCGCGCCCTCTGATTTCCACCTATTTCGATCATTACAAAATTCCCTTAATGGTAAAAACTTCAACTCTTTGGTCGAGATAAAAAATCACGTAGAAAAGTTTTTCGCTGGAAAACCTCAAAGATTTTGGAAGAACGGAATTTTCAAGTTGCCTGAAAGATGGAAAAGGGTTGTAGAACAGAATGGAACCTATATAATTTAATAAATGTATACTAAAATTTAAATCTTCTGCGCTTCAATTTTCCTTCAAAATTGGCTCGAACTTTCTGGACAACCCAATATATCTATTGTCCTGCGCGATAACTTTTAAATAGATTGAGGTAGAGAGATCAACTTTGGCACAAAAATAGCTCTTGTCTAGTAGAAGGACGAGTTCACTGACCAGCAAAATGTGGCTATGGTAAAATGGTGAAACTTCAATACAAAATTTTCGATAAATTCTCAAGATTGAGGTTTTTAATTAACTAGATGGCCCGTGCGACCTTTTCGCACGCGATTAAAATACGATAAATTTTATTTCGAGGTTGGTGGTTTGTAGTAGGATGAAAGAACCGGTTCATTTGTAGCAATTGTTTATTTGTCAAATAACAATGGTGCGTAAGGATAATACAAAATCAATTACAAAACACCTTTTGCCACAATACTGGAGGTGAAGCATAAGACAAAATAGGGGAACATGAGATATGTACACTTCAAAACACCTTTGTAGACAATATTAAAAGTTAAATATGACAAAAATTTCGGGGAAAAGGTGATATTTACTTTACAAAACCTCTTTGTGCACACTATTTGACTGTGCCGTTTCGACGCATCCAGGGAAAGAGCCTTAGGACCAAAAGTCAATTTTATACTTCAATTTTTAAACAAAAATTGTACCCCATTTAAATTTAAAATGGTACCCCATTTATCAATTTTGGTTAAGTATGAAGGGAGAGAAAGGAATCGTCACAAAAAATCACCTTCTAGAAATAATCTATAAAGTTTTTCCATGCAAAAAGAATAATGTACACCTACGTGGATGTTGCCATTAAAGAAACTCATTAATGAAATCACAGAATGATAATAAAAACAAACAATTTTTAAATTTAAAAGTTCAGTGCGATTGATAATTGTAAAATTTAAAAAGCTAGTGCACATGCCATCTAGGGGAAGAAATTTTTTTTATAATGTTTATACTTCCATTTTTAAACAAACAATACAATGTGTAATTCTGAATTAATAATTCACACGAAGCGGAGATCTTAATCTTTAAAATGGTACCTCATTTATTGATTTTGGTTAAGTATGAGGGGAGAAAAAGGGATGAAACAAAACAAACACCTTTTAGAAATAATATATAGATATATATATATATATATATATATATATATATATATATATATATATATATATATATATATATATATATATATATATATTTGTGTTTTTTAGATATTATCGATTCATTCTCAATCGAACGAGGCTGAAATCACGTCTACAGATTCAACCGGTTTGCATAATTTGTTCAAAGTTAGAAGGATTCTTTTCACAACAGTGTTTTTTAAAAACTTTTTTGAGTTGAAATGGGAAAAAAAAACGTGTGTTAAATTCACTACATGAACCTTTATTCGTTTCCAAAATATTAGCTTTTTGCATTACGTGTAGGTATATATAATTTCATGTATACAAGACATTAATTTATTTTGACAGGAACATTATATATTTCTTCTGGACACGGTATTTATTTTTAAATTTGAATAGAAGAAGAAAATAGCATTGAATTCCATTATCATCCTGTCTTTTTTTCCTACATCTGGGAAACTACGTAGTACACGTTAAAAGAACACCTTACTAACAAATGAAGTGACGAGATCCTTAAATCATAATTTAGAATGATAAAACAGATTTCTGTAAAATATTTTTTTTTTCTCTCTTAAAATCGGAGTAAAATTTCAAGGACCGACAGTTTTTTGCTCCGAGCCGGAGAAATTCGGAAGGATAAAAAAAATTTCGATCCTTTGGATTCAATCCGCAAAGGAACTTTATCTGAGACTAGCGGCCCGCCCCGACTAGGTTGAACAATTATCTATATTAAGTAGATATTAGGTAAGTATAATTTATTTTAAAACTTCATGGTATACCACATTTTTTGTTTCGTTTTTCTGAAGGTTTTCGTTTTTCTGAAGGTTTCGTTTTTCTGAAGGTTTCGTTTTTTCTGAAGGTTTTTCTGAAGGTTTCGTTTTTCTGAAGGTTAGGCTTGGCCGCATTTCCTGACCTAGAGAGACCAGCATATAACTGTCCACGAGTAAAGCAATCTTCCCTTAAGTCAAGTCAAATATATTTGTATGTTTGACCTTGGGATTTGTTGATGGTGATGGTAAAAGAAATTTTTATTGGAAACTGCAACGTCAGGCACTGAATTGAA
This sequence comes from Dolomedes plantarius, assembly GCA_907164885.2. Lineage (NCBI taxonomy): Eukaryota > Metazoa > Arthropoda > Arachnida > Araneae > Dolomedidae > Dolomedes > Dolomedes plantarius. Next base: position 13,454,522 of record OU015492.1, read on the forward strand.
AATGGCACAAAAAATTTAATAACTTTTTTAAAATTAAAAATTTAAAAATCCGGCTACGTCAGGCACTGAATCGTGTCCGGGGCCACCCGCGTGCCGATTTTGGTACGATTCGGCCTCATAGTCTCGCTGTCAGAGAGGACAGCCGCGGTAAGCAACTTTTAGGGGCAGAATCATTAAAACATTAATTAAAAAACTCCGGGGCCCGATTTTCAAAAAATAATATGCCTATGTTTTAATCTGAACTATCAACTATATCTATACAAAATTTCAGCTTAATTGAAGCAATACTCTTTTACTTATAAAGGAACAAACATAGGCCTATTCGAAATAATCAATAAATTTCACAGTTTCAATGAAACACACTGATTTTTGAATAAGGTTCAATAATTTAAGCCTTATAGTTCGATTTACGCAAATTATGCATAAAATTGTACATAAATTCAAAAACATAAAGTTTATAAATTAAATAAAGTTCTGTAATATTAAACCAATAAATTTCCAGTTGATAGCCAATAAACTGTAAATATTTTTTTACGTTAAAATGTCCAATAAAAAGCGTAGTTCCAAATGTAATTTTCTTCGATAAACCCTTAAACGTTGCCAATTTCAAAAATCCTTTTTGTATTTATCAATACCTCCTCCACTTGAATCTTTAAAATATTAAATGTTTTACTGATGATAAATGAAAATGTAGTTTGATGTGTTGCTATGGTTACTTGACTATGGTTGACAAAGAAAAAGTTGTAAAGATGAAGCATCAGATCAACATTTAGACCCCTTTCTTTCTACTGATCAGATATACATAATACACTGCTGGCCACCCAAATTGCAACACCAAGATAGACAAGAGATATCACAACAAAATTTATTTTGTAGATAACATGTTGACCAAGTATCAAAGGATTAAATTCATAGACTTCTGTGAAGTGTGGTTCCTGCCAAAATCAGTAGCCAGAGTAGCCGCCATTGTTAGAGATCACCGCTGCCACACGCCTCGGCATTGATTCAAAGAGACTTTGGATGAGTTCTTGGGGTACAGCAGACCAAGCAGCTTCCACACGTTGCCAAAGTTGATCTGCTGTGGCAGCTGGGGATGGAATCTGGGTCAATCGTAGAGCAACCATGGACCACATGTTTTCTATCGGCGAAAGATCCGGAGAGCGAGGCGGCCAGGGAAGCAATTCAATCTGGCGATTGACGAAGAACCGTTGGACAATGCGTGCCACGTGTGGTCGCGCATTATCTTGTTGAAATATGGATGTGGGCAAGCCCTGAAGGTAAGGAAGGACAACTGGCTCCAACACCTCGGAGATGTAGCGCTGGCTGTTTAAAGTACCGGCAATGCGTACTACAGGTGTGCGAGAGTGATATCCAATACCGCCCCATACCATAATACCCGGTGCAGGACCAGTGTGGCGGTGCATAACGCAGCTGTTCAGCATCCTCTCTTCACGGTGTCTCCAGACTCGAATGCGACCATCATGGTGTTGCAGACAGAAGCGTGACTCGTCAGTAAGGACAATTTCATTCCATTCTGCCGTCCACATCCTTCTGTCATCGCACCATTGGCGGCGGAGACGTCTGTGGTTCTGCGTCAAGGGTAGACAAAGCAATGGACGTCTTGCGGACAGACCACTCTGCTGTAAACGGCGTCGAATGGTACGCGCAGACACTGGATGATGCGTTACAGACTTCATGTGCTGTGCTATGGTTCGTGATGTCACTGAGCGATCCGTCACTGAGCGATCCGTCACTGCCATGCGCACAATTTGCCTGTCATCACGTGAAGTGGTGCGCTGAGGTGGATGCGATCGAACACGCCGGTCCGTCGTACCCTCCTGCATCCAACGATCACATATCCGCATTACAGTTGTTTGGTTTCGTCCAACACGATTACCGATTTCCCTGAAAGATAATCCACAATCTCGGTAGGCCAATATCCTTCCTCTGTCGAACTCTGATACTTGATCAAAAGATGATCGCTGTTTTCGACGAGGCATAATTGATCGTTTTTTTATAAAAAAACCACAAGAAAAACACAATTGCCGAACTTGAAATCGTCGAAATCTCCAAGCCTTAAGGGGATGGTGGACTTTCACATTACCAAAAATCGAGCAAAAATTGGAATTTTTTTGGGGGGTGTATTAATATTTTAAAAACATGTAAATATTGGAATGAAATGCATTTAAAATGTGTAGTGAAAAGAAAAATGAAAAATTGGTGGCTTTAGAGTAGTAAGTATTAAAGGTAGATAAAAAATTATCTTTTAAATGACTTTTTCTCAAAATGAAAAATTTCCAGATTTGCAAGTCTTTAAAATGCTCCTCGCGTCATAATTTTTGACGAAATTTTATGAAATTTATAATAAAGATTCCTGTAATACATCAAAATAAAGTTATGTATCCATTTTAGGATTCGAGGTCATTTAGGTTATAAAAGTTTAACTTTAGTTATGTTAAAAGTTTAACTTTAGTTATATAAAAGTTTAACTTTAGTTAAAAATTAACTTTTCAACGAAAGTACAAAAAAATACATAACTTTGTTCAGAAAGTATTCATAAGCAATATAAATGCAAAATTAAGGGGAAAAGTTTGAAATTGAGTCGCAAGGAGCATTTTAAAGAAGGGTAATTTAATTTAAATTTTTTAATTATAAAATAATTTTTAAAAAATATTTATAAAATTTTATAAGGTTTTTAATATTATTATACTTTAATGAATATATATACAAAATTTCATATCTCTGTGGTAAAAATTTCAAAAATCGTTTTGAAAGGTCCACCATCCCCTTAAATATCGCTTTGAAGTGGCGCCACAGGCGCGCGTGATGTGCGTCTGCGCTGAAATTCTAATCATTTGCATATCTCACCTCCGCTAATGCATTTTGTAAATTTCATGTTATTTGCATGTTTCCTTCAGGGTGTTGCATTTACAGTGGCCAGCAGTGTATATAGCCTATGTCCATCTGGAATAATGTACCTTTCAAATAATGAAAGAATTTTTCAAATAGGTGCAGTGGTGGTTCCGGAGATTACCCTCCACATACAAAATCCTCTCTCTCTCTTTATATATTAGTATAGATAACAGTTTTTTGTTTTGTTTGTTTGTTCCGGTTCGGATAGAAATCGTTTGACCCATAATATTTCTGTTCGGGTCGGAGCAAAAAGGACTCGTTCTTTGGATAGATATCTTCAAGCCCTGCTCTAAAGATCTGTCCACACTGCTTCCAGACAGTTGTGTTACTACATTGGCTTCGAGGTTTTTGACATGACCTGTGATCACTTTGACGTATCACGTGGTCAGTGAATGGAGCTCTGTTATTGGTTAAAATTTTAAACGCTGACGCTATGTAACATTCCGTATTCAATGTGAACAGGCAGTAAAGCTTCCTACCGCAAAGAGTCCGTTACCAGGAGACGCTAAGCTCGCGTGATAAGCATTTAATAAAGTCAATGAATGTTCGACAAATGCCTGGAAAATATCTGTAAAAATAAGAGAAGACATATTAAAGGTGTAAGGGCACAAGGATGTAAAATGAGGACTTCGCTTACTACATTTAACTAGCGTTCATATAGAACAGCCGTACTCAACCTTTTTTTTCTCTCGTGCCACATGCATATGTTTGCTACGTTACGCGGGCCGCAACATATAGCACACTGTACCTCATAATATAAAAACGCAAAAACTAAAACTCAGAACTTAAATGTATTCAAGGGTTTATTTCAAAATGAGTGTGATTTTTAATGTTAAGACAAACTTTTGGCTATTTTAAACAAATCAGCTTTATACTTGCTACATGCTACTCTCAATACGTCATCAAGGTAAGAATCAGTAAGCCGAGTTTTATACAAGTTCTTCGCATATTTCATTTCGGAATAGGATGATTCACAAAGATACGTTGATGCGAACAACGTGAGAAGCAGGTGGCACATTTTTGTATAGTTTTATAGTTTTCAAGGCCCACATTTCCAAAATTATGCTTATAAATTCACCTGCCTTATAATGAGTGTGAGTGTTTCGGGCCGCACATAAAAGTTTGGTGGACTGCAGCTTGAGTAACCCTCATATAGAACATTGGCTCTTAATCGGTGGTCCGGGAGAACCCAAGAAGTGGTCCAAGATGTTAGCAGGGATTTTTTTTTAAAAAAAGAAGTCAGTTTCATCGTTTCAAAATGACCGCAAATTTAATAATTTTATCAAATTGGGAACGAAACATTTTTTTGTTCCAAATTATTAGTTGTTCACATTCTAAGAAAATCCTGTATTGCTTCCGTTACCTGACGTTTCGTGTACGAAAAATTTCCTGTTCCGCTCCAAAATCTCCAATACATTTTCTGCGATGTGAAGTCGCAGCCATTTGAAAGCTAGTGATGCCAATGCATTCTCAACAATCTCATTAGTTTTAAGTTATCATAGGATTAAGCTATCATAGGATATGTCCGCTTTTGAGTTTACCTTTACGTTCAATTTGTTATTGTCATGTGAGTATAACTTTTAATTAAATAGTATAAAAATAGTTTATTGATTCAGAAAATGAAATCCATATTTTGGTCTCTAAAAGGGTCGGTTGGGAACGAGTACCCGACGAAATCTTTTTGGACAAGTGGTCCCTGATCCACAAAAGGTTAAGAACCACTTATATATATATATATATATATATATATATATATATACACTGCTGGCCACCCAAATTGCAACACCAAGAAAGACAAGAGATATCACAACAAAATTTATTTTGTAGATAACATGTTGACCAAGTATCAAATGATTAAATTTTTAGACTTCTGTGAAGTGTGGTTCCTGCCAAAATCAGTAGCCAGAGTAGCCGCCATTGTTGGAGATCACCGCTGCCACACGCCTCAGCATAGATTCAAAGAGACTTTGGATGAGTCCTTGGGGTACAGCAGACCAAGCAGCTTCCACACGTTGCCAAAGTTGATCTGCTGTGGCAGCTGGGGATGGAATCTGGGTCAATCGTAGAGCAACCATGGACCACATGTTTTCTATCGGCGAAAGATCCGGAGAGCGAGGTGGCCAGGGAAGCAATTCAATCTGTCGATTGACGAAGAACCGTTCGACAATGCTAGCCACGTGTGGTCGCGCATTATCCTGTTGAAATATGGCTGTGGGCAAGCCCTGAAGGTAAGGAAGGACAACTGGCTCCAACACCTCGGAGATGTAGCGCTGGCTGTTTAAAGTACCGGCAATGCGTACTAGAGATGTGCGAGAGTGATATCCAATACCGCCTCATACCATAATACCCGGTACAGGACCAGTGTGGCGGTGCATAACGCAGCTGTTCATCATGCTCTCTTCACGGTGTCTCCAGACTCGAATGCGACCATCGTGTTGTTACAGACAAAAGCGTGACTCGTCAGTAAAGACAATTTCATTCCATTCTGCCGTCCACATCCTTCTGTCATCGCACCATTGGCGGCGGAGACGTCTGTGGTTCTGCGTCAAGGGTAGACAAAGCAATGGACGTCTTGCGGACAGACCACTCTGCTGTAAACGACGTCTAATGGTACGCGCAGACACTGGATGATGCGTTACAGACTGCACGTGCTGTGCTATGGTTCGTGATGTGACTGAGCGATCCGTCACTGCCATGCGCACAATTTGCCTGTCATCACGTGAAGTGGTGCGCTGAGGTGGATGCGATCGAACACGCCGGTCCGTCGTACCCTCCTGCATCCAACGATCACATATCCGCATTACAGTTGTTTGGTTTCGTCCAGCACGACTACCCATTTCCCTGAAAGATAATCCACAATCTCGGTAGGCCACTATCCTTCCTCTGTCGAACTCGGATACTTGATCAAAAGATGATCGCTGTTTTCCACGAGGCATAATTGATCGTTTTATTTGAAAAAAACCACATGAAAAACACAATTGCCGAACTTGAAATCGTCGAAATCTCCAAGCCTTAAATAGCGCTTTGAAGTGGCGCCACAGGCGCGCGTGATGTGCGTCTGCGCTGAAATTCTAATCATTTGCATATCTCACCTCCGCTAATGCATGTTGTAAATTTCATGTTATATGCCTGTTTCCTTTAGGGTGTTGCATTTACAGTGGCCAGCAGTGTATATATATATATATATATATATATATATATATATATATATATATATATATATATATATTATATATATATATATATATATATATATATATATATATATATATATATATATTATATATATATATATATATATATATATATATCTGATTTGTCAACTTATCGAATTTTCATCCATTCAAAATATTCATCTAATCAGGGCATTCGCTAATAGGTTTCCATCGAGATGAAGTTTAAAACTGGCAAAATCTTTTATTGCTTTCATTTAAATATTCATAACAATCACTGAGAGTTAATCACAGAAAAACTCGTCAATTCGGCAAAATCCGAAAATCGAATTTCTCCTTTTAACTTTTGATCATTACTTTTCCTCTTTGAAACTTAAGCGGAATACGTTCAAATTTCTTTTGACTTGATATTACTAGTTACTTTCTTATGCTTTTTGCAACGGTTACTGAGAATCCATGAAACAAATTAAAAAAGTACATTTGTAAGAAGTCGATGCGGCACGTAAAAGAGCGCAGCTGGTAAAAGCGCATAATTATTTGCGGGCGGAAAAAAAAGTTCATATTGGCTGAAAAATGAACCCATTACGAGGTTACTAGAGAGATAGAATAGAGAAACAAAGTGTAACATTTTCCATTTTCGTCTTCAATTTCAAATGAGACAATGACCTTTGACACTCCGTTAAAGTATTCGCGCAGTTTTCATTTTTTAACCTTACGGGGAAGGATGGTGCTGTTATTAGATTTATAGAACATATCTAATATATAAATCGTCGGGGTTGAGTTGTTTTGATTTCAGCAAGGTCAGTCGTACTCCAGTTGTACACCATTTTCGCATATAATGGATCGACTCGTGAGTCACACATATCTGAAGAATCCTTTTTCCTTTCTTGTTGTCACACGCCGCAGCTTCGGACGTTCAATATTTTTGCTCTCGTAGAGAGTACATTAAATTGTTCATTTGGCACTTTTGCTTGCAGGTAAGAATACTTCTTTTTCTAAGCCTGTGCTCGGTAATGTAATTTCAGTATGCAGACATACATAAAAAGAGGCTCGTACCATGTACTCGCTGGTCTTTCGCACATTTTACTGCAGAATTTTTCGGTGGGTATCTGCGTAAACAGTCCACGAAAGTTTCATTATTTTCGACTACTCGATTCGTCAGTTAATTGATAGTTGATTTAGTAAGATATTTATCCTCTAATATTTAGAAGGCCCTTTTTGTTTGTGAACGTTGCAGAGAAGTCCCTATCTGAAATGAAAGCCATGTGTCTGTATCCTTATTCTGCCTGCAACGGATCCAGTGTTTCGCAAACTCTTTAATAGCCTTGTTTGTTAGATTGCCAGGGGTTTTAGAGCATGGATATTTCATCTGAAATCTTTCAGTGGTACTCTTATAATTGTCTAATCCACCTCGGCCCCCCTCCGCTAGTGCGTATCGGCCATGAAAAACCTGAAGACCAGACGCTGAGTAGCAAAACCCGCAAACTCAGCCGAGGGTTTATTATTTCCCCTGTTCGGTTTATATTTCATATGGGCCTGGGAGCCGGATGGACATTACAGATCTGCCGACCAATTTGGGAAAACCGACCCCGGGGCCCCGTGGTACTCTTATAAGAATTTGTAGAGAAATTGTGTCTAAAGTGAAAGTTTATTCGCTCTCGACAAACTCTTATTGATTAAAAAGAAGTTTCTTATCATCGCAATAACAGGCAATATTTCCGATACATTTTTTAAGATATAATATTGTCAATCTAACTGGAAAAAAATAAACTGTTTGAATTACACGGTACTTTATAGGATTTTGAAATTTTATTATTACACACGCATAAACTGTCTTGACGCTACTGTTTTTTTATGCGTGTTTTTTTTAATAATTTCTTTTACTTTCACGCCAAAATGTTTTGTTGTTCCCTCAAAAATAAAAGGGTATGTTACGTTTCAAGAAAAATTACGAGAGTTATACTGATTATTAAATCCAAGACTCCTTTGGTGTCTGTCAGATAATAGTCGGGGTTCTGCGGGTATTGAAGTATTTCCTCAGCCAGAATCTTGTTAAAAAAAGATTAAGGACCTGCTCAATATCAAAAATATATTCACTAAGAAAACTGAAATATGAGCAGGATGAATATACAGATGTATCATAAGAGGAGTCACCAAGAACTGCTTTTATAATGAGAGAGAATTCCATATTTTTGGTTATTAGGAAGAAGTATACCTCCAAAATTGTCAGAAATGATTCTTCCGTATGTATATACCTTTTGAGCATCCTGCTTTGTTGAACGGGATCTCTCAATGTCGTTATGTATGAAAAGCAAATACGGTTGTTTTAGACAGTTAAACCAAAAACCTAAGAAGGAAAAATATATTTTTTTAAACATAGACATTATGTTTGAAATATACACATTATATTATAACTGCTGCTTCCTATCGGCCCAACAGATGCATTAAGGCATACCTCTCTTTGCCATGGGAAGGAGAATACATTTCAGATTAGGAAACACAACTTAACCCGATTTCGCCAAGATTTTACTTGTACCATTTTTCCTTCGACCCACCCAAATTATGAAAAAAGTACGATAGTTTTACGATAGTTATTTTTTTTCAAATTTTTTTATATTCCATGCAACTGATTAATGGTTGAGTAAGCGTTAACAGTTGAAAATAGGGAGAGCGGCAGTTATTTCTTTTGTGAGACGGATAGGAGAGGGGGGGGGGGCACCAATTTTTCTGAACCACTGATCGAAAGACAATGAATACAATGCAGACGGATTAAAACGAATTAATGCCTGTAAGTAATAGCAATCATTATGGAAGAGTGGAAGAAGCAGCGTGTGTATGTTTTTTTTTTTCTCTGTGTGTGTATGTGTACTGAAAACTTTTTTTTATATTATTTTTTAAAGGTTTGCCAACTTCATCAACAAGTAAAAAATAAAATAAAATAAAACCGGATACGCATAATCTTTGGTCATAAAATTGAATTTTGTCTATCATGTCTCTGGAGCGTAGACACTCGAAACTATTAGAATTACAGCCCTACATGGAAACGACATCCGTGTGAAAGGGAAATTTCCATTGTCTGCCGATGAGAGGATGCCTCACGAAGGGATAATCCTTTGTTATAACATCCAGACCTGCGTTCGGTCACGATTTATTCCAACACTTGTGATGTAATAAGCTATCCACACAAGTAAATGTACTTGGATTTTTATAAATAAATGCATGGCGAGGAAGACTTATTTACCAGATTCCCTGTTCTGACGCCGGCGAGGAAGTTTATGAAAATTCGTGCGTAAGTAGTCATACATAAATTTTAGAAAACTCTCTTTGGTACATTTCGTCGCAAATTCAGATGAAAAATGTGTTATTCTGTCTGAAAGGTAGTAAGGATTGGTTATTCTTTTATGCTAATTATTTTCTTTTTGCATGTGTAGTGGGTTATTATATCGTATAACGCTTTCATTTCCTCTCCAGTCGCTTCATTCCGGGTCGTTGCTAGAGTTTTTGCATTTAACTGGCAGATTCTGAAATGAATCGTGTCCGGCTATTTATATCAGTAAAATAGTTTTGTAATTAAGGATGAAATAGATTTTGAATTGTTCCAAATGAAGTTGATAAGCAAATCATTCGCCGGAAGAAAATGGAAGCTCTCTGTTGGATAAAAATGGTATGAGATAGTTTCAGCTAACAGAGTAGATTATAACAGATAGTTATCTGTTTATGGCAAAATGAATTCTGTATTGTGTTAAATAAAATTCAGCGTGACTCTATATCTAAAATTGATATCTTAAAAATTAAGTTATATATATATATATATATATATATATATATATATATATATATATATATATATATATATATATATATATATATATATATATATATATATATATATATATATACTCCTATATATATATATATATATATACTAGCATTATTGCCCGGCGTTGCCCGGGTAGATATATAGATATAAAATATTTCATGCATTCCATCAAAAAAATACTGGGCTGCACTCCCGCTCTTCATGTTCATCTGGCCAGACAGAATGCGCTTAGCACGTTTCTACTGATATGATATACAAACAATAAGAAAGAAAGAAACTTTGAGCCTGCAGACCTTCGTCTGATTTTAAGGTCATTCCCAACCCTCTTTCTCCCGCACATTGAAATTTGATCCCCCCCCCCTCCGTCATCCTGAAACCACCCCTCTTAACGCAGCTGGTCGAGGGGAATCCACAGGGGGTAGACGCGCCTCTATCAGGCACAAAAAACATTAAAAAATTAATTAAAAAAAACTAATTGAGCCCCAAATTTCGTTTTTCCTGATTTAAGTTTCTCGGGTCCAAAACATTAACTGTGCCGAATTTGGTCCCGGTGGGTGAAACAGTCTATGATTCTATAGCGGACAAACAAACAGACAAGCTCTTATATATATATATATATATATATATATATATATATATATATATATATATATATATAATAAATAGTTGAAAGAGAAAACCAGTAAGAGAAATAAAGTTACTTGCAGCCAGGAACTAAAAACATGAAAAGATAAGTATGAAAGAGGTTTTAGACAGCATCTCTTCGTCAGCGGTGTCAATACTGTCTAAAAACCAATGGATTGTTTCCGATGAGTATGATCTATACAATAAACACACTCAGACACCGTACAATCCATGAATAACTGTAGAATTGAATAAAGATTTACTTAACCATAGAAAACCAAGCATGGCGCTATACAGAGTGGAAGTTAAGAATAAGTAACCGCAAGATGACTGACGTCACAAAACTTGCAACCATGGAGATTATGGAAACGCAGAAACTGACCTACTATGGATACTGTGTTTTAGGACTATTAAACCTTTATTAATTTAGTTTTTTATTATTTTTACTGAGAGTTATTTTTTATCTTATTTCTATTTTTACTTAAGATTTTAATTTAATTTTTTAATTTTTTATTTTTAGTAGTTATTTTTTCTAATTTTTCTTATTATTATGATTTACTTATTAATTGCAACAGAACAAACTATTCATTAAAACTAAAACAATCAATTATGTGTTTGGATAGACTTTCGGGGTAATAATTAAGTGTTAGCACAGCTATCAAGTCTAAAATATGCTTATTCCTATTGTCTTTAGAACATAGCCTATTTATACGAACTAACTGATTTACAATAATGTTATTAAAAACAGATTTATGTAAACAGGTTAGGTAATTTTGAAATTTAACAATATTAAAATTATAGTCAGATCTTTTGTCATATATATATATATATATATATATATATATATATATATATATATATATATATATATATATATATATATACACACACACACATTGAAACTTCTCTGGCCGGCCATCTCTCTAAACGGCCAGATTTTGTTCAGAACCGATTAAAAACTCCACAGAGCCAATGTTTTGGAAGAAACCCCTTTTCCACGGCCACCCCTCAAAACGGCAACTTTTTTCAGAACCATCAATGGCCGCCATAGAGAAGTGTTATTGTACACACACACATTTATATTATTTTGCTAATATAAGAATTTTAGGAGTTTTTTTTTTACATATTAATCAGTGTGACAGTTTTGTTTTCAAAAGATATTGTTAAAGAACTTTTTTATATGGTATTTTTTTAAACAGGATTTTGATTTCTGTTTTTATCAATATCTAGATGCCAAGTTTCTTGAGAAACTTTATGAGGAAAATACCCCCATGAAATATAACACCGTATCTACCGTCAGTAATAAGCAGGAGGGGGTTATTTCCCTTTGAACATTTTATGTGGTAAAACTATTCATCCCGTAGGATTTTAGATATCTCTCCGCCACAGAGGCAGATGTTCTCAGATATGCCACTCTCTAAAATGTTAAGTCATAATAAACGAGTCCGAGCAATTTTATTGGATCAATATTTCTATAAGTAGTGTTCATTATTTTAAGAAGTAAGTACTTAATACAGTTTACTCTTATTGTAGCAAGAGTTTTCTCAAATCAAAAAAAAAATCAAGCACTTTTAGAAAATTGTAAAGACATTATTGGATAGTTTAGCGGACAAAGATTTTTGAAAGCGATGTAAAATTGTCAGGCGCCGACTCTTTTCTCTCACTGTGAATGATATTGACATTTATGCTCGTATAAAAAAAAAAAGTCTATTTTTTACGAAACGGTAGTCAAATTATTTTTATCGTTAGAAGTACAAAAGTTTGAAGCCCGGTGGCGTAGTGGTTAAAAGCGTCAAGCTGCCATCCCGTAGGTCCAGGGTTCGACCGTGCGACTGGGCAAGGTCGACTCAGACTTTCATACATTGAGTGGGTCGATAAAATGAGGACCAAGCATGCTTGGGAACTAAACTCTGGGGGCCCCATGTCAGGTTGACCACCTGACTGAGACATATGCTGTATGGCACCCTTGGCTTGGCGCAAGGTCACCCCAAGGTCAAGAAAGCGGAGATGGGTACCGCCGGTCCACATCGGACTGTTACGCCGTGAGTTTTAGAAGTACAAATTATTACCAATATTAATCATTATTATTATTTATTATTAATTGTTACACAAATTTGTACATTAGTTTGAGCCGTCTCCGTTTTAACCGAGTATACTTACGGTAAAATCTTAATTGCAAGACGCAAGTTTGGGGCGAATTAATTAGATTTAAAAAACTAACTTTTGCGAAGGCCATTTCTCATTATCTTAGCCCCATGGAAGTTGGCGTCTACTGATTCAAAAATTCTCAAATGTTAGTTCCTGCCTTTTTAGCATTGAAAATCAGCTGAAAATGCCGTGCTTCAAGTTACCTCACATTTACCGCTGAAAATGACCAGTAAAAACCAAATTAAAAAAAAGTACCACGGAACTGAGCCACGGGTATCAGTACATACTGGTACCATCACATACATGTACAAACCAGTGACCCATTTGGCCGTTGTTAATGGTAACAGTGATCACAGTGTTAACTATGAGGGTCGACCAAATGAAAGTGAGACTTTTGGGTTTTATTCTGTAATGGTTTATTGATTGAAAAATGTGATCCTACAAGAAATGATAGTGATACTTTACTTACGTATCCGTTAAACAGAGTTTTCACAAATACCACCGTAATTTCTACCCGATATTACGCATCGTCCTAAAATGAAGGGTCAAGGCCAAAACTAAAGGAAAAGGCGAATCTTCAAAATAAACACATTTATTCACTTAACTAGACGCATCACACACTACACAGACAGAAATGAGACTTAACTCTCTTTCCTCCTTCGCAGCAAGAACTGCGCCGCCACCTACATAAAACATAGACAAAACATTATGGCAACTATAGCTGGCAGTCGAAAGGAAATATATTATGTACAGTGAGAGGCCTTATTTCTGATAAGTCGAAAGTCTGAAGAGTCGCCTTCTCGGATCCAGCAAGTGTCCAATCGCTTACTAGATTATGGATACTCTGAGTGTAGAACCTTCGTGATTGTCTGCGCTACCGAAGATGTGTTAGTAGCAGGACAACAAGACGGTCTGTATGGGGAGGGAGTGATGGTCAAGGACCTCCCAGCAGAGGCACCGCAGCAAATCTTGTCCACTGCAACAGTCGATTCCATGATGATGGCCAAGTGTGCTATAGCAAGTCTCCACATGTTCCGTGCTCACACGTCATTTACGAAATTCCCTAACCAAGCGTATCCAACCCGTGACCCTCGGGCCGCATTTAGCCCTTGACAGTCAGTAATGCGGCCCCACAAGATCCAAAACTTGACAAGACCTAACTTCCCAGAGAAAAATATCCCTTGTTTTACAGTCCCGCTTTATTCATGTCATCGCAGTTTTGCACTACGTAAATTTGCGAACAACTGTTTTCAGAGTTGGAGCACATAAAGAGTAAAAGTAGATAAAAAATTTCTGACGAACATCTTTAACACTCACTAAGAATTGCAACCGCTTCCTTCGAACCAGACATTGATGCATTAGTTTTACAACAAACAAGGTCAAATAAACTACTAATTTTATGTTTATGTTGCCTTTTTTTTAATGCTATGATAAAAAATTTTAAAATTAAAAGAAAATTTGTTATTTACAAACATTAAGTAAATTATATATTTTATATGAGGCCCAAGAAAGCCAAAATGTTGGACACCCATGCCCTAAACCATATGATCACTGTACACTATTACAGACATAAATGTCTATATACATCCTTCATTCGACGATAAATTTCAGCTTCACTAACTTTCTGACTTCAAAAATTGAATAACCGCTCGCTGGTCCTGTTTGAACGAATCCGCGTCACTGCCATACGTAGTCACCTTTCTTAAACACGTTCGAACACACACTGACACTTTCCAACGATAACAGCTTTGCTTCGTAACATACGACGTCATCTATTGGCGCAAATACAGAGTTTTAAGTATTTAACCACTGACGCCAAAACAAAAGTCTCACTTTCATATGGGCCACCCTTGTATATTGTTCCTCAAAATCGATTTCGATCTTTTTTTTTCCCCAGCAGATTATTTCAAAATGAATTGGATATTTTTCGCTACATTTATCTCCTTGCGCTTCCTGCATTCGTCCTGTCAGCAATGCCCTTCCATTTACTTGCGCTACAGCAAAGAGCATTCCTTCTGCAAGCCTAAAAGCAGCACCTGCCCAATATACCAGTCAGGAGTGACGAGTGCTGACAGACGACAGATCGTAGATCTCCACAATCAGTACAGAAGCTTGGTTGCAACGGGAGGAGAAAGGAAGGCTGGAGGTTTACCTGAAGCGGCAGATATGCTTCAGATGGTATGAATCCTTATCAATAGCTGCCCAATAAGTAGTTAAAATCATAGTTAAGTTTTTAGTTAGTTTTCGTTGTTATACTAGTTTTATTCTCCAGAGACACTTAACATTGTAAATATCGAGAACAACCTGATGTCTTAAAATGTTTTGGTTACATGGTTGGTTCATTGGTTCATTACATGTTACAAACCAAATTAAAAAAATTTTCTTTTTTTTTTCATTGGCGGCCTATCACTGTATTTTTCCGCATAGGTGCATAGGTGCACTGTATAGTGCACCTATGCATTCAAAGATATAGAAAAATATCCTTTGTCAGACGACAAAAGAATCCTTTACAAGAGTATGCAAAAGATACTTTTGCATAATTTTTCGAAGGATTATTCTCTGCCATACATTTTTCAAACGAGTATGGTAGGTTTCAGGCGGCGTTTTGAATGCTACTTAGGAAAACACCTCTAGTTTTTCTATGACTATTTTCGATCTCTAAAACACGATATATGCCGCGTCAATGGGTGAATGGTCAATGCGTGAATGTCTTGCCCTCAATTTCATATGCAATAAAATTTTACATTTTTTAAAAAAAAGTTTAAAAGTATTCTCAGTGGAGAAATTTTTAATGCCATACTGTTTTTAAATTTGAATTTTTATTTTTAAGTGTTCCCATGAAGTGTTTAAGAAAAAGTGAAAAATATTTGTAGAGAAAAATCACTTATATTTTTGACTTGCTTTTATAACATACAGATGCTCCTTCAATAGACTAATTCTACTAGTTATGCATTCTATAATTATATAATTATAGAGGTTAGAAATGCATGTATTATAATAGAAAAGATAACAATAAACTAGCAAATAATCATAAACAAGAAAACAAAATTTTATGCAATTTAAATTAGCTGTAAGAAAATGTTTGTGAAAGTCAAAAGTCGGTTCGGCTTTCTTTATCAGAGAGTTTAGCAAGAAAATACACACCTTGAAGCTTGCAAGTAATGGAAGGCAAAAAGCAATGGTGGTCCAATTTGCTTACAACTCACTGTATATGCGCTTTCACGCTCGGTTCCTGATAAAGCCATATCCGCTTTTCACATCGTCGCGTGAATGCAAGAATAGGTAACTCCAAAAAAAATTATTTTTGAGATATCTGGCTATTTATAGCTAGATTACAAAGAAGTGAATGCAATAACTAGAAAACTCACTTTGCTGCTAGCCTAATGCCATCTGTTGGCTAGTGTAATAATTAGACAAACAGAACGGCGAGTATTTTCTCGCTGGAAGAAGCAAACATTTGAGGTCTTCAAGAACTTGAAAAATCGAGTTACCTAGTTCTTGCAATCAGGTGACGACATATACGAATAGAGTTTCTTATTTCTAATTTGGAGTGCGAATAATATATTTTAGAGACGTCCGTTTCTAAACCTCAATAAATAACGTATTTTTTCAAAAGATAAAGAAAATAATTAAAACATTTTTTTTTCTACAATGAACGCTTACCCAGAATAAAAAATGTCAATTTGTATAAAAGACTGAATTACCTTAAGGCAGCTCTGTGCCAACCCTATTGGATTGGCTCACCTCAATGTTAACCTACGGAGAAAATGTGTCCAAGGATTGCCGACTTGGATTTAAAGAAATTATTTTCTATTTTTAAAAATTGTAATCACGAAAGAAATTTTACACCTTGTGGCTTTAAAAAAATTCAAATAATATTATAAATTTTAAATTATTCGGGGAAAAAAGTCTGGTACAGTGTGTTTTAAACGCTCATACATTTCTTTGGTGGATGGAGTTTATAAAAGGTAACCTGTTGCAAGGTGCAGAAAAGTTCAGGTTATCTGAAAATACTATTTTTATTGGATTATCAGCATTTATGTAGCTGTCAATACTAGATACATTTTCTCCATAGGTTAACATGGAGGGGAGCGAATCCAATAGGGTTAGTACACAGCAGCCTTAAATGCACGATGTATACCTTTAGGTCTGTTCACCCAATATGATATGAGTAACAGAAGTTTCCCAAACTGATTTAGCAATTTTGAATTTGTAACTCAAAATGTGTATTTATATGCTTATATAAGTTCTCAAAGTGTATTTTTCTATTGAAATCATTTTCTGATAAATACTTTAACTTAAAAAAAGGAGAATTTCTATTACTTGCTGGGCACTATAACCATGTCAATAGCTTTCTCTTTGGTGAATTTTCCATTTTTGTTTGATAATAGACGGTTATCAGTTTAATGTATTGCGTAAAAAGCATGCTTTGAACTAAAGTAAAATTCGGGTGATGAAAATTAACAAAATATTTTGATTTAAAGAATTAAATTATATTTGAGGATAAAAAAAATCAATAATTCTATGAATTACAAGACAGAATATTGTTATTACCTTAATAATGATGCCCACGTAACTAACTGAAATTAATCCTGGTAGCATCCAGTGCGCTGTATTATACAGGCCAAATCGACCCAAATGGCGTGGCCAATCCAGATTTATACATAAATGTTTTTTTCATTTCTCTGACATTTTCAAATCCGTAAACAAAACTGTTAATAACAAACGCTAACAAAATCCGTTTTTTTGAGTATCCACAGTCAGACGCCAGCAGCGTTACTGAAATAGCTTATCATAGATTACATTCAGCTTTTATGTTTGTTGTTTAACGGCAATCCTAAGATTGTCGTCAGATCATTCTCAAATCTTCAGATTGTTTTTGCTCTTATTTCTTTCACACCTTCATGATTCCTAATAGAAAAGGATGACTTTTATCATGATAAATCGGCAGTGTTAACATTTGAAACTGTCTTTAGGAAATTAAGAAAAAAATAGCCAGTGAATTTAAATTATTTATTTATTTATTTTACTTATCTAACTGTTGAATTTTT
Source organism: Dolomedes plantarius (assembly GCA_907164885.2). Taxonomy (NCBI): domain Eukaryota; kingdom Metazoa; phylum Arthropoda; class Arachnida; order Araneae; family Dolomedidae; genus Dolomedes; species Dolomedes plantarius. The sequence goes on from OU015492.1 coordinate 13,472,251, forward strand.
GAATCCCAGCTTTTCAATAGAATTTATAATTTACATAACGACCATAAATTACCGTAACGCGTATGCTCCGCATACAATGAATACAAATACAGGGTGTCCGGGCTAAAAGTATCCAAAATTTATGGCTTATTTTTTGCGGAACAATCCATTAGAATAAAAAGAAAATTATTTAAATAGAAAGAACATCTCACCAAGTTTTACTATCAATAGATTTCGATTCGTGCACCTTTTGTAGCACGTCAAACGTCTAAACGGTAATCCAGTTCTCTTCAAGTGTTTCGTAGCAAATCAGGAGTTATTGGACGAATTGCTTGAATGATACGCTTCTTTAACTCATCCACAGTTTTAATTTTTTGTTTATACACAACGGATTTAATGAATCTCCAAGCAAAAAAATCTAATGGAGTCAAATCCTGTTGGAACAGGAAACCCGATGGAATTTGTGGAACAGCAAAGTTTTCCAGTATATCAAGATAAACGTGTCCCGTAACAATGTGCTCTACGAAGAAAAATGGACCATGATGCCATTTACATATATTCCTAATCTTGAACTCTATTGATATTAATACTTGTTGAGATGTTCTTTTTATTTAAATAATTTTATAAAAATTCTAATGGGTAGTTCCGTAAAAATAAGCCATAACTTTTGGATACTTTTAGCCCGGACTCCCTGTATATCTCAACAAGTGTATAAGTATGAACGGAATAATTAAACAATCCAAATACATACATTAAACTGTTTCCCCATATTTATGCTAGTTTACACTTTTTGTAACCGTTCTTTTAAATGAACAAATTCCGATACCTGTCTTAACTTCTTCAAAAAACTAAAATTATTGTCAGCTATGTGATATTCTCGTATGATTTAGACTAAAGAATGGTTACCCTCTTTAACGAAAAAAGGAAGCCAATTTCCGATATGCATGTTTATATAAATAGATTCATGCCTTAGCTTTCATAACTTTTACAAAAGAAAATTTTATGAATTTTCATATGGGAAGAATTATGTTAGGAGTTTTTCACGTAGTTATAAACTCCTAACATAAGTCGTTCCGTTTATGAATGAGTTTATATGAATTCTTGATAGTAATTTCGAAAATATTTCATGTAGTTTATTAGGAAGAACAGTCACTATTGATTTCAATCAGAAATGCTATATCACGCCATGAATATTGCAGGTTTGGGATAGGGAACTGGCAGCTGTTGCCCAACGGAGAGCTGAACAGTGCATCTATGAACATGACTGTAATGACTGTAGAAGAGTAGGTGAGTTCCTTAAAATTTATAAGTATATTTCCCTATAAAAGTTTTTAGTATTCCTCTTAAAATTCAGCACTACAATGACTTTAAAAGAAAACCTTAGTTACGAAATCGTGTAACGAATGGCAGCCGAGAGCGGGAATCGAAATTCGCGTCTCTGAACCTCGGTTCTGCTGTGTGGGGGCTCTACATCAGTGTTGCCACTATTAAAGTTCCATCCCTCGTATTTGATTCCTTTACCTCCGCAACTCAGTTATAGGTAGATACTAATGTCACTATAGATAGGTTACTTTACATTTTCAGAGCTGATACATTTACAATTCAGAGTAGAGGCTCCAAATCTCGAGTCTTTGGAAGGAATAAATGAATCACTTTATTTTGTGACTTCTTTGAAACTCATAACGCGCCTTGCTGTGCGTACATGCTTTTTTTTTAACTGCAACTTATTTACATGCCAGTATATGTATCAAACGCATTTATTATATCTTTATTTATCCCTCCACAGAAAACTTTCAAGTGGGCCAAAATATAGCGTATCGGGAAATGCAGTGTGGTGGAACCAGACAATGTCCTTTAAATTCCGTTCCTGACTGGGCTGCAGTCATCAGAATGTTTTACGATGAAGTCGCCATATTTGATAAAAAATACGTGAAATCTATGGTGTTCATTCCAGGAAAAGAATACGGACATTTCACTCAGGTAAATGGAAAATATCTTAAATGTTTCTAATAATGGCAGAGTAATTTCCTAAGATGTCTACCGGGAGATGTAGAATCTCTACAGCACGAAGAAATCTAAAATTTGATAAATATTTTCAACCGCTCTGACGAACTAAACAGAACAAGCTTAAACCCAAATATCATTCACATTTTTAACTAACGATTCAATATGAGATGAAAAATCAGGTAGGTGGAAAACTAGAACAGGATTAATTCAATAAACGCAGTGATTCTTATTTGAGGAAGGCTTAATTTTGGTACTATAGTAGTTGCTTTAGTACCAGAAAACGAATTAGACGAACAGATCGTTTGATATCATAGATGGTGTTCTTGGAATGCAGTATAAATAAATATCAGACCCCTCATAAATGTTTTAATTCCACACAATTCTTCTTCTTAAGGCTGCTATGTACTAACCCCATTGGATTCGCTCACCTCAATGTTAACCCATGGGGAAAATTTGTCCACGGATTGCCGACTTGGATTCAAAGATTTTTTTAAAAAATTGTACTCCGTCATAGAGAAAGAAATTTTACATTTGTGTACATTTTTCGTTTTTTTAAATGCAATTAATATTTTTAAATTTAAATTATTCGGGGAAAAATCTGGTATAGTGTGTTTTAAACGCTCATAAATTCCTTCGGTGGACGAAATTTATAAAATGAATCCTGTAGCGCTTTGCAGATAAGTTCTGGCTATCTGACAATACCAATTTGATTTGATTATCAGCATTTATGTACCTATAAATAGTTGACAAAATATATTTTAAATAAAAAATTACAATCCCCCATTACAATCCCTCAAAATGTCAATTCTAAGGGGGGTGGAATTCTCGAACTGTCAACTGGACTCCTCCCACCATAAGAGTCTGCAAGAAGAGGAAAAGGGAAATAATATTTTTCTTAGTACATAGCAGCCTTAAACATATTGTGCCTGTTTCAGGTTTATCTTTTATTTAACGGGTTAAATATCGTTCTAATTAGTGATTTCTCTTAAAATTAAAATTTCCAAATTTCGACAGTTTATTTCCTGTTATCGGTAGTTTTGACATTTAATTGGAAATCCGGAATATTCAATTTAATTTCTGCATGCGAATCAAATGATCAGACCACAGTGTGACAGTTAAGCTAGAGAAATCATAGTTATTCGGGCTGATCGTGGAGCAATCCCAGGGGAATGGTTAAATTTTACGAAGAAAAAAAAATTGTTGCTGCAACAACTACCCTGTGGAAGCAGTGTTTGAAAAACCCATTGGAATCAAGTGGAACAAGATTGTTTCAGGGATGAAAGCCACATGCGTAAGATCAACTCATTAGTATTTTTTACTGAATAAGACATATACAGTAAAACTTCTCTATGACGGCCAGTCATGGTTCTGAAAAAAGTGGCTGTTTTGAGGGGTGGCCGTCGAACAGAGGTAGACATCTCTATGGTGACCAGTTATGGTTCCGAAAAAATGTGGCCGTTTTGAGGGGTGGCCAGCTAGAGAAGTTTCACTGTATTACGACACATCTAATGGAAGGAAAAATTTCAGTCAAAAAAGCTAAGAGTGTAGCAAGTTATTCAATGCTCCTACGAAATAGAGTCTTACACAGAAAAGAGTAGAAGCGAAATATCCTAATCTCATTGAAAAATCATGGAATATGATTGGTTCATTTGGCTTGGTTTGTTGAGATCGCTACAATGATCTTTTTGCTACACGAGGGCTAATTAGACCCGGAAGATGTTTGAAGAGTTTTAAAAATTTGACTAGCTAAATTTTTAATGTGGAAGCTAATATTTCAACTGAAAGCTTATACATTTAAGCAATAGGAAGACATATAAATTTAATTATTTTAACGTGTTAAGTTAATGGCGGTATAATAAAGAAAAGGGAGAAAATTTTGCATTTTATACTTTTAGAATAAAAGCTAAATATATAAAATATTTCTCATTCAATGATAATTTTTACTTACGAATCTATACGCTTATAATTTTCAGATGGTTTGGTCGCAGACATGGAGAATCGGCTGTGGATTTGTTGCTTTTAAAATGGGAAACGGTTACAGGCAGTTCTACGTTTGCAATTATGGACCAAGGTAATAACGTTAGTTTGTGAAAAGCCATTATGAACTAGAAAAAGAAGCAAATATTTTTATTATGTAATATTCACTATATATTTACTTTTACAATTATAGTAAATTTTAAATGTTAAATTGGATATATTGGGTAGACTGAACTTATATCCATAGATACTTTACTTCTAAAAATGAAAGAGTCTGATTTTTTTAAAAAGATATTCTATAAGGTACTGTCTTGCTCTTGAGTTAGAGTCTTCAACCTTTCAAGGACCAGTGGACCTCATCAATAAATTTATAACCTTTCGCGGGCCGTACTCAGTCGAATGAATTTCCGAAAGCATGTTCCATAGCAATGCACTTTCTATGGTACGGAACAGAAATGTACAGTACTTTTACATATTTGTATACAAACAGCAGCAAATTTTTTTGCACAAATGTTCTCACAATATTGCATAAGTCATGCATGTTATTGATATTCATTTCATTTGACTGAAGCGGCACAATTAAGTTTAATACATATTTTCAAAGTGTCCCCTTCACACTTTCGTAACGAAAACGCGTTTTTGTTGCACTCCAGTTTCAGTTCTAGTTAGGGATTTCTTTCATTCATTGTCATTCCCCAAAAGTTAGATCTAAGACCTTAAACAATAAATAGCTTAGAGACTCGTTACATTTAATCTTCTTACCGGCAAGGGTGTAAAATCTTGGAGTAACATCCCGCGATGTTCTCATGCATGAGATTAACGATGGATCAAGTGACAAATAAGAACTGAGTGACAAATTTTCCCCTCTTTCCTTTAACCTCTAGAGCTGACGGTCTTTCCTCCCCACTGTGTTTTAAGCCTGCAGTTAAATAACCTGTTTCAGAAACTTTTTCGAATTTTAATTCTACTTTAACATAAAATGGCGTAAACTGGTTCAGCGAGCCCCGGGTTGAAGGCCCCTCTGTTTAGAGTCAATGTCCGTACACTCGTGTGAGGATTGCAGGCAAAATCCACGACACTGGAGATTTCGGGTGACGATGGCTGCAACTTTTAAAATATTTCATATTTCTGCTTCGAAAGCAAAATGTCATATGTTGTATGTGATGTTTCGTGTGTTTTTAGCACTACCCAATAAATATGTCACATGATTTGCAGTTTCACTATGGCATATTCGGAAGAGAAAAATGGTGCCTTAAGGTTGCTGTGTACTAACTCTATTGGATTCGCTCACCTCAATGTTAACTTATGGAGAAAATGTGTCCAAGGATTGACAACTTGGATTGAATGATATAAAAAAAAATTGTACTCCGTAATAGAGAAAGGAATTTTACATCTCGGGGTATTTTTCGTTTTTTTTAAAATGCAAATGATATTTTAAAATTTAAATTATTCGAGGAAAAAAATGTGGTATAATGTGTTTTAAACGCTCCTAAATTTCTTTGATGGACGCAGTTTATAAAATGAATCCTGTTGCAAGGTGCAGAAAAGTTCAGGCTATCTGAAAATACCATTTGTATTGGATTTTCAGCATTTATGTAGCTGTCAATAGTAGACACATTTTCTCCATACGTTAACATTGAGGTGAGCGAATCCAATAGAGTTAGTACACAGCAGCCCTAAGAAAATTATAGACAAAAGCAACTCCCATTCTCCCGACATGCTTTTGATACCTCTTGTTGGATACCTTATTGCTTGCTGTCGGAGTGCATACAGCTAGTAAGTAAGTACAACTTGACTGTTCCTCATCGATATGCGTGACACCAAATGTGCTTTGGAACATTTATATTTACGTAACAGGATATCTTGGGAACGATACTTGACATTAAACATAGATATTTGTTTCAGAAATACTTTGCACACATAGCCTGAAAATAATTTTGGAAATGTTTTATAACAATGCGGAAAATAAAGTTTAGGCGAACCCAGCCATAAGAAAGATAAGGCGTCTCAAAGTCAGTCGCCCCCATGCTAGGTAAACTGGGCTGAGAATAACTGAGTTGACTGGGCTGACAATAATTTATACAAACAACCATTATCTTATAATTATTCTGATATTGATATCACCTTACAAGAATACCTTATAGTAATCTTGAGGATAATGGAACACGTTTTGGCGTACTCTACCGTTAGAAAGATAAGGTGTCACAAACATAGCTTCCCACGTTAAATAAACTGTGTTTTTCGCCTCGGGGTAATTTGTGCAAAAAGTCATTATTTCATAATAATTCTAATAGTGATATCATTGTGTAATTATTTCTTATAATAATCTGGATGATGGAACGCGTTTAAGAACGATAAGGCGCCACAAACTCAGCTGCCCACATATTATACAAGCTGCGGTTGTTTGGCATCACTGTCTTTCCCAACTCTTAATTTAATCCAGTCAGTCCCAAAGTGGTCTATATCGACCCCCAGGGTCGATATAGACCTGCAAGGGGTCCATGCCAGTGAAAAAGAAAATTGGGGGTGCATGAGATGTAAATGGGGGTCTACGAATTAGACAGGCCAAAATTTTGGCTTCCCGTAAATGTAATAATCCGCCTAACACAGATAGTACCTATAGAGGTATTTACGTAATATGAGTACTTTCTTATAATAGATAGATGCATTTCCTAATTATATTTATATTTCATAAAATTGTGTAAGAAATATATTCACTTTTCGGCCGCAGTGCGTGTAACTTGTGTTGCGACATCATGGACTTTTGAACTGGAACGGTTAGAGCGAGGGCCAGCAGATAGCCGTTATATTGAACTTGCCAGTTTCCCAATTTGGCACAGACAAACTGCCAGGATGATGGCCTTTCAGCCTACGTTCAAGATTTAAATGTCCTTCACACAAACTTTGAAATTAGGTTTGGAGATGTATTGACTATGGAAATACCACAGTGGATTATCAATCCATACGGTGACATTGAAGAAACGGATGTCATGTTACAAGAACTGATCAGTATAATTACCAACGAAGAACTTAAGGTGCAGTTTAGAAAGGGATATCAACAATTTTGGCTTCAAAGAGACATACCTGTTACATATCCTGCATTACGAACTATCGCGAGAAAGTTTTTAATAGCTTTTCTATCATCATACTTCGTGGAGGTATGGATATGGAGGTGGAGATATGGAGGCTTGGTGTATCGTTCTCAAGGGGTTTCAGCGCGGTTGTCAATCTCCTTACGAAAAAACAAAGAAACAAACCAGAGAAACAGATTGGAAATCACTCGCCGAGGAGATTTAAGGTTAAAGCTGACTAAATTGAAGCCGAATATTGAAATCTTGCTATCAAAGCATCAGGCTCATCCCTCCCATTAAAAGCATTGATTTTCTTGTGTATTTATTCTATGTAAAAATGTTACTAGATTTGCATTTTGTGTCGTTTTAATTAATAAATGTATAACTATAAAACGTAACTAACACACACACACACACACACACACACACACACACACATATATATATATATATATATATATATATTTTTTTTTTTTTTTATTTTAATTTTTTTTCATTCTACAGTAAACCCTCTCAAAGTGAGTAACTCTGTGTCAGCTTCAAAAACACTTTTAAAGTTGATGAATTTGTAAAAAATCAGTATTAGGACAGCAGGGGTCTACCCAAAGCAGAAAAAAACGGCACGGGGTCTACGGGACAAACAAGTTTCGGGACCTCTGATTTAAACGCTACTGACGAGCAATCCCTTTTCTTTTTTTTAAAGACTTATTCACCCATAAGTGCGTACCAGAGAAATCTTGACATAGCAATGATACAATGGTAGAATGGCAATATCCAGGTGGAAAATCAAACACCTTACACAACTGATCAAAAAATTTTGGATTTTGGAGCATTTCGATTTTGGAATTTTCGGATGAGGGGAGGCTCAATATTGCCTACAATATGCAAGTTTTTGTTGTTTACGCCTTGAATTAAAAAGAAGAAAGAAAAGAAGGCTGGCTCAAATTAATTGTGAATCCTACATATTATTATATATAACAGAATTTTTCTAATAGCTATTTATTTACTTCTAGTGGGAATATAATGAACACCCCTATGTACAAAACTGGACCGGCGTGTAGCTCATGTCCGATGAATTCATGTTGTGGAAGATCATGCAATCGTGTGGATTATTCTGGGCTCTGTCGTAAGTACCGTTCTTCTCTTCATTTAATACTATGCTTCTGATGTATGTTCACGTTTTCTCTCTATTGATTATGGCTAAATTCTATAATGACTATCTAAATGCCACTGCAAGATGTGCCGTCGTGTATTGTTATTAGTAGTGTTAAGTAGCAACTGGACGGAATTGGAAAGTGATAGCGATTCTAATACGGACATATTATCAGATACAGAAATCGCAGCATGCGTGCCTGCTACACCTCACGACAGCGCCTCAGTGGGCCAAGTTTGGACTAGGAGCCTTCAAAGTTTGAAAACTTTTAATTTTGTAGGAGCACCAAATATTAATATTGTAAATGCTATCAAACAAATATTTTTTTTACTATTTTTTTTTAACGATGATCTTATAAAATACATTGTAAAAGAAACAAACAGTTTCGCACAAATTTGTCTTAGAGATACCCCATCTTCTTCAAAATCGGTGAAACTTTCAGACGGGACACCGGAGCAAATGAAAATGTTTTTTGGTTTGGTTATGTTGATGGGAATAATCAAAAAGCCTAATGTAAAGCTGTATTTCAGCACCAATGAGATGATCGCTACTCCATTTTTCAATAGAGTCATTTCGCGAGATGTTTTTCTCAACATCCTGAAATTCTTACATTTTACTTCCTACGGCAGTGAAAAAAAAATTGGAAAAATTTGGATCATTCATCGAAATTCTGCGAAATAAATTTAAAACTACCTATACGCCAGATAAAAATATATGTATAGATGAATCACTTTTTGCTTGGAAAGGACGACTAGGATTTAAACAATATGTGCCTTCCAAAAGATCTCGCTATGGAATAAAAATTTATAAGTTGTATGAGTCGAGTTCTGGGTACGTGTAAAAGAAACAAGCAGTTTCTCTGTTTGGTACTTTTTAATTTACTGTGGAAAAGAGACCATGAGCAGCGGCGCTGGTTCATACGGAGAACGAGTGGTAAGAACACTCATGAGCGAGTTATCTGAGAAAGGACACAATTTGCATGTTGACAGATTTTTTTAATTCCCCGTCACTTGCAGAATACTTGGAATCTATAAAGGCAAATCTGTGTGGTACTGTTATGAAGAATAGAAAAAATATGCCAAAGAATTTTCCAAGAAAAGACTTAAAAATGGGAGAGGTAGATTCCGTGCAGCATAAAAATATGAATGTGATTGTATTCAAGCAGAAAAAAAAGGATGTATTTGTACAGTCAACAATACATGCGCCAGACTTGGTTAAGTGGGGGAAGATAGATAGAAAAACTGGTGAAGATATTTTGAAGCCTACTTGTATTTTAGATTATAATAAATACATGGGAGGCATTGACGTTGGAGATGCAATCATGACCCATCATCCATCAAAAAATCTAAGATGAATTTCTCAAAAATCTTTCTTAGTGCACCCCTACAGAATAAGAAGAATCGCCATGCAAAATTTCAACCCTTTAGGTCCAGCGGTTTGGTCTGTGCGTTGTATGTCAGTCAGTCAGTCAGTGAGTCAGTCAGTTACGGAACTGTTTTATATATATAGATTTATCTTTATGTAAAGTTACGTTTGTGAAAAAAAAAATCGTTTCGATTTGCAATCTTAGGCCACCATACGCAATCAGTATCCTTTTCGAAGCCTCCCCTCCTTATTTTGGGAGAGATATTTTTGTTTCTGCGGAAGGTGATTCTAATGGAAATTAACTGAGGAATTTAGGATCCATCGCCGTGGTTTCGCCACTGTGTACGTCATAGAGTAGCACAATCATGGGGACCTTTCCTTATCCTAAGTTTTGTGGCCGGCGAAAGACTGTTTGAGAATACAAAAAGCTGTTTTAAGTCCGAAATTAAATGTCTCTCTTTACATTTAAATTTTCCTTAAATTTTGGAAAGGGATTCAACGTAACGGCAAATTATTCTGTTTGCAATGCTAATCATTTTCCTTTTATTTCAGGGATGAACCGGAACAACGAAGCACCCATCTACAGACCTGGGGAAGACTACATTTTTAACTGCGATTTTCGAAGTGCGGCGGGAGACTGTAACAATTCCGTCGTTGGACAGAATAAATGGAGATTTGTGAAAGCCCTCGGAGGTATATCTTATGCCATAATCTGGACATCACCTGTGCCTTAATATGTTTTCTTTTCTATGAATCCAATGTACAGACATGTCTCAAAAATAGTTTACATTTGCTTAATGCATTATGAGATTACAATAAGCTGTAAAACCCCAATTTTACGTTATCCGCGTTAAGGTCCCGATAAATACAGGGCCCGATTTAGAAAATTCTTGACTATAGGCACAGCTCGGGATGGGGGCCCACCTTACACTGATGTGGGCGTAACATTTCCAAAACTGACACGCAAAAAAGATATGAATCATCGTGAAAGTACCATTTTACCAAGAATTGGCTATTTGAAGCGTAGAAGCCTAGAACATTATCTAATAACAAAAAGCAATACAACATATTAACTTCGTCATTAAAACACCAATACAGTGCAACCAGAAAAACTTATTAATCCCTTATATACACTATAACATACATATGATGAACCAATCAATCAAATTTAAAAGGATATATAAAAAAAAATTGCTATTAAAAAAGGTAAAATTAAAAAAAAAATTTGAACTGGGAACTTTCTTTTTTTTTCTTCTTTTAAAATAAAACTTGTTGGGGTCCCCCCAACATACGGGGGACCCTAGGCCCGGGCATACAATGGAAAATCAGGGCCTGGATAAATATCCTGTACAGTGTTACATCGCATCAACGTACACATGGTACGTTTACCTCATCGGACGTCTTATTTCGAGGTACCGAGCTAAAATTTTCAAGCATTATATGCATATAAAGTCAGTTTCTGCGTTCCTTGATCCTTTCACTGACCGTTGTTTCAAACTGGTTTTCTCTCTTCCCCTCCTGTTTCATGGAAAACAGCGAACTAAGAGTGCCGTGATCAACACGTGTCGGGTCGTAGAACTCAAGGTTTATTTATTCGAGAGCGCGTTGTCTTAAATTATCAACAACAGCGGCCCCAAATTAGCCAAGCCTTGATAGCTTCTTCGAGCCTGTAAGGCGTTTAAGAAGCAAGTTCAAGTATAAATCAATAGGAGATATTTAGTAATGTTGTTACCCCCCCCCCCAAAAAAAAAAAAAAAAAAAAATAGAGTAATTAAAAAAATGTATTGCAAGATAAATTAAAAATAATCTCACTCGAATAGTTCAGACAATCTTGAGACTTTTAATTGATCCATTAATCGAGCCGCAACACGCTCGATTAATGGATAAAAGCTTTAGAAATTTCTGGTCAACTTGATCAGAAAGAACACACAGTAATGTGATCATCCAAGGATATAATCGAGTGGGCGATTCAATTTTTCATAGTGCGTGGTTGGGTGTCTTGTCCACTGTTACAAATTTTGTTCTTCCTCCACATATCGAATGCACTGCTAACTTCATGAATTCGACTTTTTAAAATATGCTTCTGCAATTTAGCCTTTAATTCCATCTCTAAAACTTTAAATATAGATAATAATTCGCCGGACACTTCTCGAAGTATATTAGTGGACGAGAAAGCTACAGTTGAGCACCGTAGCCATCCGTATCTATATATGTATAAACATACATAAAGTAGAAATCAAAAAATAAATTTGAATTCATATTTTTTTTTTACAAATCCCCCCACCCCCTCTAAAAACTACCCCGCACTTGCGCTGATTTCAATCACTGCGGTACTGGTGGGCGCATAGCGTAGCGTGCTTCTAACATTTTTTTTTTTCATTTTTTTTTTGGGGGGGGGGGGGGGGGGGGGGCCACGAATCGAATTCAGTTACGGCTCTCCTCAGCGCATTGACTACCGGACGGTCCTTAAAATATGAAATACACTCATGGACAAAAAAATTAGTGGACCAAGAAGGAGTCGTCAAAATGAAACGAAATTTTACATACGTAATGACTACTTTGATATAAGTAAATGATAAGAAAATCAAAGAAAAAGGATACTTTATTTCAGAGAAAAAGGCACAAGAACGGAGGAGTTAATACTCCGTTGGACCCCCTCTAGCGCGAATGCACGATGCGATACGATCGGGCATTGAGTCATACAAGTTCTGTATGATGTCTTGAGACATTTCGTTCCATATTTGCTGTAACCTTGCCTCTAGTTCGTTCAAACTCGTTGGATGCCCAACTCGTCCCAAATGATCCCAGATATGCTCGATTGGAGACAAATCTGGGGATCGGGCAGGCCAAGGAAGGGTAGTAACAGTGCGGAGACAGTCTTGTGACACCCTTGCCGTATGAGGCCGAGCATTGTGTTGTTGAAAAATGGCTCCTGGGAGCCGTTGCATGAGTGGCAACACATGTGGTTGCAGGATTTCATGAACATACCGCTGGGCTGTCATGGTGCCACGGAACAATACTAGGGGTGACCGTGTATTGTAGGCAATGGCACCCCATACCATCACACCAGCTGTGGGAGCGATGTGTCGCTGTACAGCAAAGGCAGGATTGAAGCGTTCACCACGGGCTCTCCACACACGAACACGATTGTCATCACTGCCGAGATTGAATCTGGATTCGTCGCTAAAGACGACCTGGTTCCATTCCGCTGCAGTCCAGTTTCCTCGTGCGCGGCAAAACTCCAAACGGAGGCGTCGATGGGTGGGCGTCAAGGGCAGCACACGTAATGGATACCGCGATACCAACTGTCCTTCAGCCAGGCGCCTTCGTATGGTTCGAGAAGACACGGAGGCCTCTAGTGAAGGTGCTACCTGTGCCTAGATGGCGGCCGATGAAGCAGTTGGCTGTACGCGTGCATTTCTTACGATGTGGCGGTCTTCTCGACAACTGGTCTGTCGAGGGCGTCCTGGGCCTGGTCTCAGGACGACATCTCTCGGGTCCACTGGTCCCAACACCTCCTCACAACACAATCAGAGCGGCCTAATTGACGAGCTACTCGCCTAGCTGACCACCCAGCTTCCATCATCCCGACGATTCTCCCCCTCTCAAACTGCGACAACTGCTTATATTGTCTTCGAACACGGCGTAATGGCATGTCTATCTCAGCTCTTCCTATGTAAATGATTCAGCACACTCAAACAAGCTTTGGTTACCTGTTTTATACTTCACAGAGTACGATGTTCAACGCCCTCTACCGGCTATACGTAATGCGCAATCACTCTGCATTTCTAATCATTTGCATATCTCCCCGACATGTACCTTCATTGCAAGTTTCGTTACGATCCCGCAATTATTTCTTGGTGCGCTAATTTTTTTGTCCATGAGTGTATTATGATTTTTTGAAATTAAATAACAATAGAATTGATGTTTGAGTAGTATTCAAAAGTTATACAATGAGAAAAATAAATATAATATAAATAAAGTGAGAAAAAAATATAGCATCAAATTTTTTTTATGGATCATATCATTGTTAAAAACTATGTTAAAGCTAAAGACATAATTGGAATGTTCAGTTTCACAGTTTGAAAAGGCGGAAGAAAAGCAACTTTCTTAAAAGTTTTCTACAATTTTCTGTTTTTAACTGAACTGCTATTAACATTTTAATTTATTTCAATTTAAGTTGGGAGGGAACGTGCCCCCCCCCCCCCCCGACGCTACGCCTACGGGTGGGCGGTAAGTGTTAAAAAGGTGTCGCCCCCAGGTTTAAAAAATCTTTGATGTATAGGTATGACATCACCGGTGACAGAATTAGGAGATCTTTTGTTGCTACTTTAAATGAATTGAAATGACGGTAATAAACGACATTTCAATACGACGTTTTTCTATGCCATACTGACCATACTTGCAGTCAGTAATCAACAATACTCTTAAAATCAAAACAAATAATCAACAAGGAACCAAAAAACTCAGTTTATTTTTCAGAATTAAAGTTAGCTGTTACGTAAATTTCTAATGAAGTTAATTAAGAGTAAATATGGATTAAAAAGGGATCATTTTTATATTGCGCTTGTTCTAATTTTCAGTGTATATATTTTTTACTGATTTAAACAATAAGTAAAACAGTTTAACTTTAATTTTGAACTCCGTTTCACAATCTACCAATTTTATATATGCTGTACAAATTGTCCTCCTTTGACCTCAATTTTCGCAACCCTTTATCGTGAGATTAAAGAGTGCGATTACTATCGAATGTACTATAAGTTATCCAAAATACTAAACATCAAATTTAAGAAAACTTATTTCCCGATTTTTGATACTAAGTCAGTATTTTACTCATTATAAATTAAATATTTTACCAATATTCGCTGCTGCTGAGGCACCAAATTGGACTTTTTTTTTACATGTACGTAATAAACAATATTTTGAATGATAAAAAATTTTTGATTGTTGGATTATTAGCTAAATTTACACATCTTTTTTTTTTTTGTTGTTGTGGATGTTCACCTTAACATTATTTTGTATTGTCATTTTCCAGGTTCTTTTGCTGAAATTGTTTTAAATGGAGGCGAGACCAGCACGTTAAAACTGAAAAAAGTGATCAGACCAAAGCAAAATTTTTGCCTCGTCGTGATGTACAGATCGGGTCCTGTGTTAGACGGTCAAAAGTCTTCAAACAAAGCGACTGTGACTTTCGAAATGCCAAACGCTGGCCCGAGCGTCATGAACCTTCCAAACGGAGGAAATAAGCAGTTCTTCAGATACAGCATTAACCTCGGTTGGAGATACGATACTTTGGTAATTTTTACGCTTTTTAAGAATACAGGGTGGCTAATAAATACTGTAACACTCCAAAAAATAAGAGTTAATTTTAATCATTTGGAAAAAACAATTTATCTATCTATTTGTGTGATTGGCAACTTTTTGTAAACACAGACGATTTTTGTTTAAAGTAAAACATGTAGAATATTTTTAAAGATGGAAGCCAAAAGGTTAATGGTTAAACAGCTTTTTGATCACGGATTTTCTGCAGGTAAAATATTTAAGCAATTAAAATGCCTTGGTTTTAATAGGACGTTTATATATAGGACTATAAATCAATTATTGGATACCAATAGCTGTAAAGATCGACCAAGGTCCGGTCGTTCACGCACTGTTCGTACAAAAGAACGTATCAAAAGAATTCGTGAAAAGATACGAAGAAATCCACAACGTTCTGCAAATAAAATGGCTGCAGAAGAGAACATCAGTCGCAGAACTATGCAACTTATCATAAATGAAGACCTGGGTTTTCGCCCTTATCGCAAAAGAAAAGTTCAAGGTTTGACTACTGCACAAATAGTAAAAAGGTTACAAAGATGTAAGAAATTGCTGAACTGGCACGGTAGCAAAAGTGTTGAAAAAATAATTTTCTCTGATGAGAAGCTGTTTTGTACAGAACAAAGTTATAATGCTAAAAATGATGTTGTATATTCAGCAACCTTCGAGGATATACCTGAAAATCTTCGAACTGTTAAACGCTTTCAGAAAAAGAATTCTGTTATGGTTTGGGCTGCAGTGTCACACAATGGAAAACTGCCTCTGAAATTCATCGATAAAGGGGTAAAAATCAATGCTGAATATTACAAACAGGAAGTATTGGCTACACGTTTATTACCACATGCTAACAGATTGTATCCAAAAAAGAATTGGATATTTCAGCAAGATTCTGCACCGTCCCACCGATCCAAAACAACACAGGAATGGCTCCATGCCAATTGCCCGAAGTTTATCAAGCAAGAAGATTGGCCACCTTCTTCACCAGATCTAAATCTTTTAGACTATTGCATTTGGGGGATTTTAGAGTCTAAAGTAAATGCTAAGCAGCACAGAAGTTTGGACTCCCGCAAAGCTTCCATACGGAGTGAATGGGACAAATTACCTCATAAAATGATTCGTGCCGCAATAGGACAGTGGCGTAAGAGATTATCTTTAGTAATCGATAAAGATGGCTGTCGATTCGAGTAAAATTATTTCATGGTAAACTTTCAGGTATAATGTTCATAATATTGTTGTATTTTCCATTTTCTATTTCATCTGTATGTAATTAAATGATTCGATATTTGTCACAGTATTTATTAGCCACCCTGTAGTTGTAAAATTAAATTTTTAAAGTCATTTATTTACTTTTTTCTTTTATATACAACATATATTTCAACTGTCTATGATTTTCATAAATATTGTTAAAAATTAATCAAAACCTCGCAAAGGATATCTTTTACAACAGGGGTAGCCAATTTGCGGCTATCCGCCAGAATTTTGGAAACTTTTACCAGAATCAAAATATTCAAAATTAAAATGAGCGGCTTGTCGAATAACCTCCATTTTTGGTACATCTTCTAGAAGTGAATCATCGTGTTCTACATTTAGGTTGATTATATATATATATATATATATATATATATATATATATATATATATATATATATATATACGACGTTCAATGTTTACAAATCAGCATTTAACTGAATGGCTGCGAATGGAAAATTCTTGCCGGAAAATCATCCCGGAAAAGGAATGACGTCATCTATATAAAGAAATACAGATCATGAATATTTCCCATAATAACGGGACCAACAAATTCGCGGCGTGGAATGGACGAATATTAGTAGGACAAGCGGACGTTAGAGGGGGGGGAAAAGGTGAGTTTTAAACAGGGACTGAAATTATTTCAGCAGATAAAAATTGATAAATTACTTAGTAATATAATATATTATTTCTTAAAGTAAATAATGCGCATAAGAGGATGCTATTTTTAAATTTATCTCCCAGAGTTTTTATGTGAGTCTTTTTGGTGAAATATTTAATTCCATCAAAAATTGGGTGACTTTTCAAATTTTATAATCATACATTGAATTTTATAACTATCTTGTAGTTCAAATGAAGCAATGAACTCAAAATCTGTCTTTCATAATTTACATAGCTCTAAATCGGAAATTTTAGCTACATTCTTTTCAGCACAGTAAATTCATATATTTATAATATTTTACTGATAGAAAATTCCATTATCTATCGTTAATTGTGGGCCTTATATTTATTGAACTCAGCTGAATAACGTCAAGTATTACGAAATAATTCATTTAAGGTACTCAAAACTTTATTTAAAAAAATATCATATTATTGTATTCTTAACCTCTTGACGTATTTATAGAGCTTAAATATATATATATATATATATATATATATATATATATATATATATATATATATATATATATATATATATATACAGTCGAACCTCCATATATCGAAGTAGAAAAATGCCGGAAAAAAATGCAATATATAGAATTGATCTTAGTTTTATCATAATTCTCCTAAAACATTAAAATTAAAGCTAATTTTCGTATACGAAACTCCATTTCTAATTAATATGCGAATCACATTAAATGAAAGTTAATAACTAAAAAATGAATTAATATGAAAGATTTATTGAGTACTATATACCTTAAAAAAAAAAATAAAATAATCCAGACCGTGGTTACAGTGATAACAGTTACAGTCTTTTAAAAAAAACTACGAATATCTTGCTGAACAGCCAGTTTTTCGGAAAGTTCATCAAAGAAATGCTTGCATTTATTCAGTCCGCTAACAACTTCATCAGGGTCATTTTCCGCGAATTGAAGTCTACGACGTATTTTTTCAAACGCCAAAAATTGGGAGATTTTATTCTAAGGTGGAATAAAATCTCCCAATATGTTGTGAAAAAAAATTTCAATATATAGAGATTTTTTCGATATCTAGAAACAGTTTTTCTATGTAATGAACATGAAGATTTGCTAAGAGTTCGATATATAGAAAATTTCGATATATGGAGGTTCACTGTATATGTTTCTTTATTTATTTATAAATCATTAACTTAAAAACTCACAGGCACATTCGAGATACTTTCTTATGATTGTGTTCACCCACCCATATCATGTAAAATAAAATAAAAAAGAAATCCCCCCTCAGAAATATCAGTTGCTACGGATGGTGCTCCAGGATGGTACTACAGGGGGTCTTCTTGCATATTTGAAAAAAATTCAGGTAGTCCCTTCTAACGAAACTACCGTGGGTTATTAACGTAGGATTACTTATCGTTGCTTACCTCTTTTTTTTTTCAATAAAATTCCTACATACGAAGGGAGGGATGAGTGCTAACCCTATGCAGAATAGGGATAAAACAAAAAACACCTTTTAGAAATAATATTCTGCCACTCTTGATTTATAACTCGCGACGACAGTTTTGACGTTTGAAATTTTGCAGTGTAGGGTTAACGAGGACCGTTATGGAGGAACGTACTGTCCGACCACAGAACGAAGAACCACGGTTGGCATAGTGCCAAGACGATTCTATTCACCCTGTAGGTAAGGCTGCTTAGGAAGGAGGGGGAAAAGTCTCGTATTCTCTCGACATTCTTTAGAATTGGTTACTAACTGCATTTGCTTGCTTTTTCCTCGTCTGTTATTTTGATTATTATATTAAAATTAATGGATCCTTTACCCAACACAACTTCTCGGAATAAGCCGTTCCGTAGTGATTGTAAACGTATAATACACAATGTAATTAAATTGTGTGATAAAGAAGCACTAGAAGGAAATGTTATTGTTCCACTTTCGCAATCCCTAAAGAGAGCTAGTGAAATGACCGAGATATCAATGTCCAGTGTAAAAAGAATACGCAGAGAAGCAAAGGGTGAAGAAACTCCAAAATTTGAATCTCCGAGGAAACGTGAGAAAAAAAGAACCACCGAAAACGTAGCTTTAGATAATTTTGATTCCGATGTAATTCGAAGAACAATTCATGAATTTTATGCTGTCCATAAAATAGTACCAAAAATTCAATAGTATCAACAATAGCTCTCATGTTGTTTCATTAGAAAATATGTATTGGAAAAGGGATGGTGTGATTGAAGATTTGGTTGATCCTCTGCAAATAGATATTTCAGAAACGGACAGTGATTCGGATATTTCATCAGATGAATATTAGATTTTTCATTGATTTTATTTGATAGTTTTTGATACAAAAAAAAAAAAAAATTTTACCGATCACTGATGTATTTTTTCTGCAGCTCTTATAAATATCACAGTGAATGTAAATATGCCATTTTTTAAATTAATTTTAATTTACAATAAAATGCATTTTTTAAATCTAGATTTTTAATTATCATAGAAGACTGAAATTATAAATTTGTATCTCATATTCACACTTCGATTATTTATAAAATTATGAGAAAGATCTTGAATTCATTTTAAATTTTTTATTGTTAATTACAAAAGATTGAAAATTTTGAGTTGTATATCCTAATTATTTCTGCAAATTGTAAAACTGTGAATCAAATATATTATTTTTATTGCATTATATATATATATTTATGTTATTACAATATATCACTTAAAAATGGAATTTTTCAAACCCTCACTTTAATATGTTTTTCGGTTTTTATTTATACATTCAATCAAAATAAAAATTCTGAAAAAGAAAGTTGGTTGAAAACATTCTTTCGCAGTTCTTAAACAAACACACCCGAAAATATCCACTCCTATAACACTCCTATTTTTTAAATAGATTTGCTTCTTTCTTTTTATTATTTTGAAAGTATTATTCACTTTTTATTATTTTGAAAGTATATTCGATCAAAAATAAAGTTTTAAAAATAACTTTAAAATTGCGGACAAAAAGCAGTCTGAAATACATTCCGTATTTCATAAACAAACACATCCAAAAATATGACGTTTTCCCCTATTTTCTAAGTAGACTAGCTTTTCTCGCGCATGCGTAACAGCTTCCAGGGACCTCGCTTCCGTGGTCGGACTGTAATCATATGTTAAAAATGTGCTAGGCATCATTGTGGCATACTAATTTAAAAGAAATTATCCTCATAAACGCATTTCGAATAAAAAGAGCATTCTGAATTTTATTTGCATTATTTCTTCAAGTCCGAGGAGTATTTGGAGTTTTTGCTGACATTTAAAGGATGAAAAAGAAGGGAAATGTACTTCTCTATTCTTTCTTTTTAGGTCTCTTTCACCTTCTCCGTTCCAAGAGGGGACCCAGCGCAGTTTTTCAACATCCAGCTTGTGACCGCAAAGAACGGAAGATGTTGATGAGGAATTACTTACAAAATGGAAGATTTTCAGTGAAAGGTTCCGAGGGTCAAAAACATATATTTTACATCACAGAGTCTGTACCAGTCTACATTATTTACACTTCCAAACATCTGAGGACGTATATTAAACGGTCAGACATTTTCACGGTAAATAAAGAGAGCTGGTAGCCTTTAAGGCAATCGACACACAACGGTTTTATAGCAGCAGCAGAAATTTTTTGACTCATATTTGGAGACTGAATTTTCGCTTAATTTTTCTAAGCGCTGTTTTTAAATATGTATGTTGTTTTCTGGATTTTGCCACAGTTTCGGCGAACCAATGACACAGATGTAAAACTTCTAATTTACATTATTGGGCTGTATTACAAATTCATACATTTATGGCTCGTGATATGCATTACTGGATGATTATATAGTAATACATGTATACTATCTATTAAGCACAAAATGATCTAAACAAAAGTCCGGAACTTCGTAGAATTAAATCCTCTGATTACGAAATTTAACTATTTAGATCTAAGGATATTTAAATAGGAAGTCAATGATAATTTAAAAATAGGAGTCCTGAGACATTTCTGGCTAGTAATATACGTTGTTTTCAGAATTACATAAAAGACTCATTTGCATCAATAAGAATTCCTTATACAGAAAAAAAGGAATCTTAACGGTGTTTGAACGTCTGTTACTCGTGTATCCATGCTTTTTATTGCTCAAATGACTCTCTATCGTGTCTTTGAAACATTCCAGAATCAAATTCTTAGATTCTTTTGAGTAATCGTTATTTTTTATAGCGACACTGAAAATAAAATTTTGGATTTTATGCCTTGTGGATTTATTTTACAGATTAGTATTTGTTGTTATTTTTTTGTTCCGGATGTCAAACGCATGAAAAACTAGTCCATGGATCTTGATTAATTATATTTATTAAATGCTAAAAATGGTTAAAGATGGAATGCTCACAGCTCTCAATGTACGCACACATACCAAACTTTTGCACCGCGAAATGGTCTCGGTCGTGATGAAGGAGAATCAAAGAGGTTGGAACTCTCACCTGTCACTGTAAAACGTGACAGAGAGAAGCCATGACGTGCAGCTAGTAGTATTGATAACGGGACAAAAACTCTAACTATAAACCGGATATACGGCATTTGCACGCACCATTTCACATCTCAGATCTCACGAAAACGAAGTGCAAAACTTTTGTTATGAAACTCATAGATTATAAAAATTCACATGGAAAAACGTATCTAAACAATTTCATCGTTGGAAATTGAAGACAACAGATTTCCATGTGTAAAACGAATAGGAAGGGCATTTTTTTTCTCCCTTCGTTTTTCCCGTGGTTGCATCAGTGACGTTGCAACAAACTGTCAATTATCTTAAAAGAGGATGCTGAACAAAAAGCACACAACACCTTAACATTCGAAATAAAAATACAAATACATTCGTGTTTTATTGCATTTTTATCATGCGTATTAAGAAGATGTGTTATTTCTTTTACATACTGAATAACACAGGACAACGATGAAAAAACGTTTTGGATAAATTTGCCTTAGGGCCTATTCACATAGGAGTCCGGTAGCGGAGCGTTAAAGGAAAGATGACGTTGAGACGAAAATAAACCAATCATAGACGTTAAAAATTTCGTTGCTAATCGTTTGGAGGTTTGCCATTGGTTAAAAATATTTCAATACTTTAACGCTCCTCTACCGGACACCTATGTGAACAGGCCCTTATTCTTGTGGTTTTTTGTGTACTGAAACCGAATATGACAATAAAAAAAGTCGTATCACCCACCATTTTTTCACATTTCAACACTCAATATTTAAAGAAATGACATTTTTACCGAATTCAACGCCATAAGCTAACCGCCAGCAATGTGGCTTTACCAAATTCCCATGTTTCTTATGTGAATGGGACGGTAGGACAAGGGATCAACATTGGTCCAGAAAAATCTGGCCTGCAAGAAAATCTTTAAAGCCTGGAGAGAAGAACATTCTGTGCAAGAACCTCGTGGACTCGGAAAACATTCTACTGCCACCTCTACACATAAAATTAGGCCTAATGAAACACTTTGTGAAACCCTTACCCAAAGATTGAGAATGTTTCAAGTATCTCTGTGAGAAGTTTCCTCATCTATCAGAAGCAACATTGGAAGACGGCGTGTTTGTTGGGCCTGGCATCCGAAAAATTATGTTCGATCCCAACTTTGAATCAAAAATGACTTTAAAAGAGAGGGAGCCTTGTGTATCATTTAAGCAGATTGTGACCAAGTTCTTTGGCGACAAAAAGCACCCACATTATATTTCTATTGTAGCCAACATGCTGGAAAAGTTCAAAAAGTTAGGCTGTTTGATAAGCCTCGAGATTCTCTTTTTGAATAGTCACCTTGATTTTTTGCCAGATAATTTGCGTGGTGTCAGTGAAGAGCAAGGTGAGCGGTTTCATCAAGATATTAAATTGATGGAAAGAAGGTATCAGGGCCGCTGGAATACCAATATGATGGGAGACTACTGTTGGTCACGTCACCGAGAAGTTGAGCAAGCTATTCAGAGGCGAAAACGCAATATCAGGAGCTTTATGGAGAAGAGGGAAAGGACATATAAGCCAAAGCACACATAAAATCTATGTAATAAAAATGTATTTTCATGTTTATACTTGAATAAAAGTTTGTTCATATTGTAACATTTATTTATTTTTATTTTCTATGGTATGTTCGGCTAATTTTCTAGTTTCCGACAAAGTCATATTGTGACGAAACTGTGGGTGATAGAAAAACACTGAGGTCAGATACGGATTCAGCACCGAAAATTACATAAGAATCAGCTATTAACGTTAAAAAAGTTTTCAAAAAGTCATTTTTCATTCGCCTGTGTAATTAATGATTTATCCTTTTACTCGGATATTTATAGTTTTATTGCGAGACGTAATCACACATGTTTGTTCATCTATTTTACAAGTTATTTTAATCTCAAAGTTATCTGCTTGTCCTATTTTCAATTTATCAATGGGCCTACTGCGATTTTTTCATTTCTCCCGGCCGTGACGTCTTCTATCGCATTGTAGTCCCTGGTTCTAGAAATTTACAGAGTCGTGATAGAAAAATTCAATTCACGTCTCTGAATTTTCCCATAATATTCTGGGGGAAGAAGATAAACCCAATCAGAATGGGTTTATTTTCAACAAAGATCATGTGATGATGCAGGGGTGTTACAATCTATAAAAGATTTTTGCGGATGGTCTCGGTTGCTACGTTTGAAAAATTGGTAAACTTAATACGTATACTGGTAACTAAAACTTGGTCTGTTTAGGTTCCGTTATTCTTAAAAATTCAATTCTGTTGAGTAAATTATCCAAAGGGCTTAATATTTGTCTATTTTGATGCAAAATTTTCCATATATCGTTTAATCTGAGGTGTATTAAAATTTAACGATGACATTGTTTAAAAAATAAAATGTTATATAAACATATATGGCGTTTTTAAGCTGCATCTATTATTTTACACTCGGCAAGTAGCACACTCAGGACTTGAACTTGTGAGATGGCTAGGATATTTTTTTTTCTAAAGTGTGTATGCGGGGGGGGGGGGGACATAAGAATACACGAGATGCAATTGGAACTGCAAACTGATGCGCATGTTGCATAATTGCATAATTTAACATGGCGTTCAATGAGCATTCTTACAGCTTGTTGAATAAAATGCTCTCGGATTACGCAAAGTCTTAGATACGGTATCTAAACAAAGGTATATCACCAAATTAAACATTCAGGTACAGCCCGGAAAGGTTTATTCAGTATGTGACCCGTATTTATTGACAGAGGAAGACTGGAGTTACGATACAAGACATTGGCCTGAAGTAACTTATCCTGATATCTATACATATATCAACATAATAATAATCATTCTCAACGAAAGAATGATTATATTCTCTTAAACCTTGCGAAATATTAAAAAAAGTGTTAAAATACCTGTTAAATACAACTAATGAGAAATTTTAAAAATAAACTTAAATTATTTAACTCAAAATGAAGGTATCATCCAAAAACACATGCAAACGCATAGGAACTGCTTCTGTTTTCTGCCACCCGATAATGACGTCATCTATAGCAGACGAAAACTGACGTAGCCAGTGACGTTTCAACGTTTCGCCTTATAAAGCATTTCTTTTTATGGCTTGTATGACATTTGTAAGTCAATAAATTGTACTTCCACGAAGCCAACTGTTTTAGTTTTATCATGTACTTAGACCTTACTTTATTGTTATTTTTAAGCTAAATAATAACAAACGTGTGAAGAGTCATTAAAATGAATAATTACAAGATAAAAAGAACTTTTTATATACCATGTTTTTAAATTTTCTGTTGAATCATATAGACTTGACAATTCTATGTATTAATAAATACTTTTTTAAAACTTTTTTGATGAATTATCCCATCAACTTGAAAGAAAATAACTTTAATTGAAAGTTAACTTGCGTTTAACTTTTTGTTCCCGCCCCGGTCGATAGATAGCTGCACCAGTCTACAAAAACAAAATTAACTGAAAATGAATTCAATACTGCTTAAAGATGGCTAAAAGTATCAAAAGAATGAATTGTCATCGTGTTCTGAGATATTCTAAAAGTTTCAAATGTCTAGCTAGTCGGGAAGTTAGTTATAAATCGATTGCAAGATTTGTACTGGACAAACACACAAACAAACAAACAAACAAACAAAGAAGAAAGCGAGTTAATAAAAACATGGAAAAAATAATCTTTGTGTATGGCGTTCAGTATATCGGCAGAAAAATGGGTTACTTTGTATTACTTGGCTATGCCAACTAGTTTATTTTAATATTATTACTACAGACTAAGGGCCTGTTCACATAAGAGTCCGTTGCGTTGCGATGAGGAAAAGATGACGTTGAGACGAAAATAAACCAATCATAGGCCTCCAAACGATTAGCAATGAAATTTTTAACGCCTATGATTGGTTTATCTTCGTCCCAACGTCATCTTTCCCTTAACGCTACGCAACGGACTCCTATGTGAACAGGCCCTAAGGCCTGTTCACATAACAGTCCGTTAGCGCAAGCGTAAAAGGAAAGTTGGCTCTGAGACGGAAATAAGGACCTGTTCACATAGGAGTCCGTAGCGTTGCGTTAAGGAAAAGATGAAGTTGAGACGAAAATAAACCAATCATAGGCGTTAAAAATTTCGTTTGGAGGCATATGATTGGTTTATTTTCGTCTCAACGTCATCTTTTCCTTAACGCAACGCAACGGATTCCTATGTGAACAGGCCCTAAACCAATCATAGGCCTTGACAATTTCGTTGCTAATCGTTTGGAGGTTTGTCTTTGGTTAAATATATTTTAATACTTTTACGCTTACGCTAACGGACTGCTATGTAAACAGGCCCTAATTCAATTCAACTCTAAAATTATTAGATTCTTCATGACAAAAAAGTCGAAGGAAATTGAAATTCTTCCAAATCACATATTTTAACTTCAGCTTTAAATGAAGAATAACGTTTTAATGACAGTGACTTTAGGAAATAGAAATTTTGACAAAATGCGTATGACTACTCCTGAGCAACAATTAAATTCAATACGGGGTTTTAATAAAGTACACTCATCCCCCCCTCCCCCACACACAAATTAAAATAAGGTAAAACAAACTTTTCTAGATTCCTGGAGGGAAAAAAGAGTTAATTTGTCTAAGTGTGTAAGTATGCTGTTCTAGATCTACAAAGAGCTTTCTCACCCTTTTGTCAGTTATGAGAGTCTGAATTTTCAAAAATTCTTTTTTTCACCCTGTAAGGGCCTGTTCACATAGGAGTCCGTTGCGTTGCGTTAAGGAAAAGCCAGAGAAAAATTATCATCTTCAAAATTGTAAAGCCATGACAAATTCTATTCATCTACCCCGTTGTTAATTATCTAGGAGATGGTGTTAGTTTATAAACATCTATGAGTAAACGTATGAACAATAATTTGATTTTCAATTAAAAATGACTTCATACCATTTTCTTTAAACGTAAATTGAAATACGCTCTGAATCGATTATGTTCTTTAAAACGTAAATTGAATTATTTTCCTCAGCACGATAATCGAATGGAAGTAAAAGTAATTGTAATCGAATATCGCTAGTTGGTTAACTGCAATGGCTGTTTAATAGTTTATGGCTTATGATATTCAAAACATTTTATAACAGACGTTTCATTTTCATTTTAATGATGTGTTTTAGTTTCTATATGAATCTAGAGAAGCATAGAAATTTATGCATTTAAGAAAATCCGTATTATAATGCTTTCTGGCGTGCAATTTTTTACTTCATCTTATCAAATGTAAAGCTGTCAGTTGAAGCTCTTGGCTTGAATGTTTGATATTGATACTGTAAGAATCCAAGAAAAGGTTTCAATTTATTTGATTTTTGATACATTACGTTATATTTTATACCTTGTCATACGCAGATTGTTTTTAAAAAATGCATGATACCCAAGAGTCATTAAGCCGGTACGAAATTATAAGTGCGATAGCAATCAAGTATTTTTGTTTTCTTTTTGACTTTTTGTTTGTGACTAATTTTTTTAGCTGTGCCGTAAAAACATTTTGATGTTATATAAATGTTTTATGGTGAACTATATATTTTGTTTTTCCTTTTTTCAGCTGAATGCATATTGCTAGGCAATCATTCATAATATTCGTACACATATATTGAATTTTGCTTTAAAAATGAGAATAGGCCTCGATATTTAATTAATAAATTGTAATGTCTAGTGATGTAACTCTTGCCCTGCTTGCGTGATAAATAATATACAGTGGAATCTCGATCGATCGTTTTCGGATCCATCGTTTTTCCGTATGTGTCGTTCATTTTATCCAGTCCCAACGATCATATTGCTTTGTTATGTTTCCGCATCTATCGTTTTCCCGCATTTATCGTTCATTTCAATCGGTTCCTTGAAAAACGATAGATCGAGATTCCACTGTATTAAGATAAATCACAGTATGTTAAATTCAAGTATTTTTAGTATTTAATATATCTCAAATTAAGCGTGTTTTAATTGTTTATAATGTACAAGATGATTTGTTGCGAATTTAATGGTAAACAATCTTGCCTTTTTATATTTTAGATATGACAAGATGAGTTTTAGTAGCGATGAAGTCAATTTCCTTGTTTATCGTTATTTACAGGAGTCTGGTAAGAACATCCAGCTACTATAAATTCTTTTTACTTGTATTTATATATTTAAATGTTTATTTGCTTTGTATAATTTTAATTCTTACTTTTTATGCTTAAAACTGATTATCTTTGGCGTGAATACCTTGACTGCTGAATTTTTTATTATTCTTTCATTCTGCTGAACCATATTTTCTAGCAATCGTTTTTGTTCGCTTGAGATTATGGATTTCTTTTTTTTCCTTTCTTTTCTTCTTCTTTTAAAAAAAAAAATGGGCTTATGTTTTTCTTCTTTCTCTTAAGATATCAGTTTTAGACACTTTTTTGATATCTCATATATAGATTTTATCAATTCGTCTTTTAGTATGAAGATTTTAAAATTTTGTTTATTTTTTGTGTCTATTTTTGGATAAAAAAAATCTCTTAGAATGGTTGGTGTTGATAACTTTTAAATATGATCTTGTTGTTTAGTATGTAGATTTTAAAGATCTTATTGAATAATTTTCACATTGACTTGTTTGATCTTTTTTAGAGATTATTTATTTATTTAGTTTTATTTACTTTATTTATTCATTTTTTTTTAAGTTATGTAATTGTTTCTTAGTTTTTAATTTATATTTTTTGCCAAATGCTTTTTTATGAGACTGTTATTAATACCTTTAGTTAATTATTTTCAATCAAGCAAGTTTCAAATTTAAATATAAATAAATTTTGATTAATATTGTTTTAAACAAACTAGAACAATATTTGAACCTTTTAACTTAGAAAATGATGAAAGAAAATTTAAGATTTTTCTTAGTTTAATATTTGAAGATAACTTGTTAACCAACCCATTAAAAAGAAGAAAAAAACTTTTCAGTGTAGTATCTATTTGCATTGTAAGATTAGGAGATTTAAAGAAAATTTGAATATTTTTGAAAGATAATTTTTAAATACAATTTCAAGAACATAAAACAGTTCAATATTGTTAATACAGTCAACTTTTTTAGAGTAGTTAGAAAAATTGACCTTGAATTTTATTTTTTTGAACTAGAGGCTTTTAAGAAGACATTCAAAGATTAAGTTCAGCATTTTTTAAGGAAATATATAGGTTTTATGCATGAGTTTCATGGTAAAATCTTCACTAAAACTGGAATTAACTGAAGATTTATAATTTTGATGGAAAAAGAGAAATAAGTTTAAGAAATATAGCGAATTCTTGTTAATCTTCAAAATCATCCTATAAAAAATAAAGTTAGTATTTGAAAGTGATTCTTAATAAAGAGAAATTAAAAACAAAGCTCCTAAGAAGTGCTTCGAAAAGAGTTTTATAATACTAACTAAAATTTATGAATTGAAATTTCCTTTTAATACCCCATATAATGAATTCCTTTTTAGTGTATTAGAATAGAAAAATCATCAAATTCTAGAAATGTGCATTATTTTTCAAAGCCCAGATGCCATTTTCGGATTCTGATCTGTATGAGTGCATTTATTAATCAAGAAGAGAAAAATCTTTTTCCTGTAGGATTTAAATCACCAAACTTCAGGCATTCAAAGTGCAGTAGCAAACTTAATGTCTTTAATCTTGTGCAGTTTTGTATTAAATTTAATTATTGTGTGTAATATACAGATAGAAACATATTTAAACCCTGGAGAAAGATTTTACCAGTCGCTGTAAGCCAAAGAGCCATCAATTGCATGAAAATCTTATTTTATGTACAATTTTGTTGTTTTTAAATTTTTGTTTTTGTCAGTTTTAAGCATCATTCTACTTTTTAATATATTCATGTTAATTCTGTTGTTAATGTTGCAATTCATTGCTTTTGACAGGTGTATAACCATTAATTACTGTATTTGCCAGCATATAGGACACACTTTTTTTCCATCAAAATATGCCTAAAATATGGGGTGCATCTTATGTGTCGGTAATCAAAATGAGTTCAAATTTCAGTATGTCTAAAACTTCTGGTTTATATTAATATACATGTATAAGTAGTCTATTGCAATTTGCTTTTTCTGAAAAAGTGGTTTGGAATAAATCGTTTCTATAAATTTTTTCTGTTCTGTAAAGAAAGTAGTGCGATATATTTTTTGCTTCATCACTGAAAGAGGGATCATTCCAGCAAAATAAAGTTCAAATCCACTGACATCTAAAGTTACAATTCATCCAGTGTGCACATGCGTGATTACATTTCAACAACAAATTGCTGGTCCGTAGCATTATTCAATTAGGTGAAAGGTACAATGTTCCATAGTTGCATTTTTTATAGACATAAATAACTATAAAATTAGTACACTAAACTAAATCATTATAGAAATTCATGGAAAAAGTGTAGAAAATTTTTCCCTTTTAAAATGTGTATAAAAAAGGGGTTGCGTCTTATACACCACTGTGTCCTATATGCCAGCAAGTACAGTATTCTACATTTGATTATAATTGCTTCATGCTGATTATAGCTGCTTTTAGCTTCAGCTTCTAAAGTGTTGATTGTATGAACAATTATTATAGTTTTAGAAATAAGTTGAGTGGAATAACTTGAGCAATAAGTTTTTTTTTATGACTTATCTATATATATAAAACAGTTCCATAACTGGCTGACTGACAGATAATGCACAGACCAAACCGCTGGACCTAAAGAGCTGAAATTTTGCATGTCGATTCTTCTAGTAGTGTAGGGGTGCACTAAAATTAAATTTTTAAGCTGTTTTTGTAACGTTCTTTAAAGTTTGCATTTAAAATAATAATCTGAGGGTTATAAAATTTATATCCTAAGAAAGATCGTAAAAATTCCTTTAAAATGAAATCTTTTTCGAACCTTTACCCCCAATTTTTGATTTTTGGTGAATGTTTAAAGATTAATTTTTAGAATTTAATTTATTAAATGCTGACTACGTGATTTCTTTTCTTTTTGTGATACTTTAAATTAATTTTACATCATGTACATAACAACAAAATAAATTGACAAAAAAAATATTAAAATGCATTATAAGATAAAAGTTAACCACTAGACTAATTGAGATGGAAGTTTTTTAAGAATTTAATTGAAATTAGTATGTTTTATGGATATTAAACATACAAATTATTGCATAATTGACTGTTATATTTAATTTGAATAATTTCTTCTACATTAAAAATATCCATTACGATTTTTTTATAAACTAGGGGCTTCGCCCCTAGGCTCGCTACGCTCGCTCCTCTGGTGAATCAAGTGAATGAATGACTCAATAGTTGTTTATAGCGATTGAGTCATTCATTTGTTTACAGTTGAAGCTCCCCCCCCCTCCCGGCGAAATGGATGAAGCCCGGGTAGATGGGGGGTATAAGCCCGGATGAAGATGGGTGAAAAATCGGATCTTCTTTCAATCCTTCTGCAAAGCAAGCGAATGAGAAGATTTTTTTGAAGTATTTCTTTAAAATTCAATTAAAAATCAAAATTTTAAGATAGAGACTTGAAATGAAGTTTATATGAATGAGAAAGCTTTCATCTTCCAGTTGATATAAATATTTTCTTTGTAACATAATAAGTCTGAAAGCATCGAATTTATATATCTTGAAACGCATAAATTTTTCCAAAAAGTGGGTTTTCAATTTTAATAAAAATATCAGTCTGTTTTAAATTATTTTTAAACAAATGAGGTCTTGTTTGAAGGAGAAATGTCTGTAGTCTTAGATTGTAAAAAAAAAAAAATTCTACGATCCTTTTTTGGCGAGTTATCGTAATCTGAACATGAAAAAGTCAATATTTTCCCACAAAACATAAAATTAAAAAAAAACTTAAAGTCCGACGAATATGAGACATGTCTTACTTTCTTCCCCACATTATTCTGCATCGATTGGTATCGGTCTCGACCCCATACCCCCAGCGGTTTCGGAGGAGATAGCGTGACAAGCTTTTGACAGCGGCTGCGGCTGCGTCAGCGGCTGCGTCAGCGGCAGTTAGTTTTTTTTAGAATAGAGGGATATATATATACAGTTGGTTCTCTGTTTAACGACTTTCAAGGGACCGTGAAAAATCGTCCTTAAGTAGAGATCGTCCTTAAACAGAATTTGTGAAAAAATAACATTTCCCTTCACACTTTACAGGCTTAGGACTGTCAATATATTTCTTAATATATTGGAGTGTTTAAAAATGTTATTTTTATTATCATTTTATTAACAAAAAGTTATTTTAAATTAGATTGAAAAAAAAGGAGTACGAACAATACAATAAATTACGTTTTAAAAAATTCAAAAAGTGTTGATTGCTTCATTCGCCTTGTTTTCGATATTCTCTTTTCCAGATTTTCTAAAATGTTAAATGAGTCACCTTCCATTTTCGATGTAATATAGCGTCGGAGAACATCTAGAGCAGAAATTGCATCTGTGTAAGACGGTGGCAGTGTCTCGTTTTCCGTGTCTTCAACTTCACCTTCTTCGTCTGACACTGTGTTTTCGTTTACAATATCTTAATAAATTTGTTCTACATTTCTGAAATCTGTTGTTAAAACATATTTATCACAATTGTAGAAATCTTGAACTGAAACATCCTCATCTTCAACAGGACTTCTCCATTCTTCAGGGGTAATGTCATATTCGTTGATTTCTACATCCGTACTTTGCAGTTCCACTACAAATTCTTTGTGAATTCCAGCAATGCGAAAGCAGTTTTTTATTGTGGATGAAGAAACTTCTTTCCATGCTGATGTTATGTACATTGCATCCAAGATTGTAAATTTTCTAATTTTTATTCGGTCAGCCGAATTGTTTATTAATTTCCTAATTAAAGACTTTCTGTAGTATGCTTTCACACTGTGAATGATACCCAGGTCTAATGGCTGCAACTTGCTAGTGCAATTAGCTGGTAAGAAATGGATAGTCAAATTTGTAAGTCCAGGGATATTTGGAGTATGTGCAGTGCATCGGTCGATTAAAAGTAAAACTTTTCTCTTTTCTCGATTCATTTTTGCATCAAATTTTCTAATCCAGTCAATAAAAATTTGTGATGTCATCCACGCTTTATTGTTATTGCGGTACTCACAAGGTTTCCTGGTGATATTCTTAAAACACCTTGGTTGCTTTGATTAGCCTATAACTAGTGGTGTAACTAGTGGATGGATTTCTCAGATCCATCCGAATTAGTGCACAGTAAAACAGTCAATAGTTCCTTACTGTGTTTTCCACCAAAACACTTTTCTCCCATATACGTTAAGGTTTTATTAGGCACCATATTGTAGAATAGGCCCGTCTCATCTGCATTGAATATGTTCTTCTCATCATATCCATCTAATATCCCTTCAGCACTATTTTCCATTCATTCACTATTTTTTCATCTACGGAGCCACTTTCGCCAGATATGCTTTTAAATACAAGCCCGTATCTTTCTTTGAACTTTGCTAGCTAACCAGCCGAAGCCTCAAAATTTTGCATTCCAAACTTTTCTGCCAGAATAATAGCATTTTCTTTAAATATCACTCCGAAAATTGGAATGTTAGATGCTCTTGCTTGATGAAACCATTGCAGGACTGCCTTCTCAAACTCTTCTGATCGGCCACATTGAATTTTCTGCCGTTTGGATTTGGATCCCAAACCAAATTTTTGTGCTGCTTCAAGAATTTTCTCTTTGCTTGCTAAAATGCCTCTGAGAGTAGACTCGGGTAGCTGAAATTGTCTTGCGAATTGGACTTTTGTTCTTCCAACACTTTCTTCCCAGTTTTCAATAATTTTCACTTTTTTTTGTAGCTTAAGATGCTTTCGCTTTGATGCCATTTTGCTCTCCTCACCTCGTATTCTTACTGGAATGAGCTCCTACACACAACCATGAATTCTCTAAACATGAACACGTGCTTCCCAGAAGGAGTGAGAGAGGGGTGCTTTTGGATAGTTCGTAAATCACATGACAACATGGTAGGTACAATAGAGGGATTCCACACCCGCACTGAGAAATTCGATCCACCAGGGAAGAATGTTCGATCTTCCGAGAAACAGTAATCCCCCCCTCCCCCGGTTTTTTCCACTGCAACAAGTCTATGATTGCAACAAACATAAAGGAAATTCCGGGTCTGTTATTGAAACCAAACTCCCCCACAGAAAGTAACCCTCCTGTAGATAAAATGTCGAAGAAAAAGTTTATCATGTAAGAAAAAATCGTCGTTAAATAGAATCAAAATCGTCTTAAAATAGAATTTTTTTTACGTTGGAGGGACCGGGACCGGGAAATATCGTCTTTAAATAGAGATCGTCGTTAAACAGAGAACCAACTGTATATATTTGGCATTAATTGCATAGATTGACCATTGTATTAATTATAAATATATATAATATATATTTTATTGTCATTAGTTGTATACATTGACCGTTGTATTTAATTTGAATGTACTCCGTAGCAAAGCATGGGTATTCAGCTAGATAAACATATTTTAGGATAATTTTGTTATAAGTTTCTTTTTTAAAATATTCCCTCTCATTTCTTAGCATTTTTAAAATTAAATTATATTTTGTGGTTTTAATTTGTAATTGCATATTCTGTATTTAGACAGTAAACTATGTTGTTGTATTCTTTGTACACCTTTATTTTTAGATTGACTGAGAAAAAAAAGTTTAATACTTTTCTGCTAAAGTGTATTATAAATCTTATGTGACATATTATTTAATAAAAAACATTTTCTCTCTGTTTAGGGTTTTCACATTCAGCATATACTTTTGGAATAGAAAGTCACATTAGTCAATCAAACATCAATGGGGCATTAGTTCCACCAGCTGCACTTTTGTCGATAATACAGAAAGGCTTACAATATACAGAAGCTGAAATTAGCATTGGAGAAGTTAGTATATTGTTATACCTTACATATCTTGATTTATTTTTCATTTTTTTCAAATTATAAGAGTACAAAAAATTGCAGCAGTTCATGTGAAATATAGATACTAAATTTGTGATGTTTTAAATAAATTTTGTATTGTGATTAACTTATATTTGTGTTTTCATTACAAATTTTTTTGTGTTCAGGTCTATCAGATGTGCTTAATGATTTAACCTTTGATCACGGATCCAGGTGGCAGCCGTACGATTTTTCTAAATTTATGTTTGGCAACTCTTTTACTTCAGAAAATCACTATAAGTTTATTAATTCATTATCCATTCGGAGGTGAAAGCAGTGTAATGCTTTGCATTGTTAGGAACTCCGTAAACACTACTACCTTGACCTTGACCTTGACCTTGGTTTAACCTTTTGTAACAATATGCCAAATTAAAATATGTGACTTACTGTCTGTTTTATTGTTAATTTTGTTTTAGAAAATACCATATATATATATATATATATATATATATACACAGTGAAACTTCTCTATCTGTCCACTCCTACTCAATGGGCACCCCTCAAAATGACCACTTTTTTTTGGAACCATGAATGGCAGCCCTAAAGAAGTTATATATATATATATATATATCTGTGATATACCGACCCCGTGGGAATGATGACGGGAGCTGGCATACCACAACAGTAAAGGAGAAAGTAGTCGAGGCTCGAGCAAAGATGACACTCATTACATTGAACTACATATTTATTAGGCAAACACTGACACAACCTCTCGGGGCGGTTGAAATTGACGAAAGCTCAACATCTACATGGTGCAAGGTCTTATATAGACAATCTCGTCATGTGATCTTTGTAGTGGTGTCTAATTGGTTAATGCTTAAAATTGACGTGATATTGCTCTGTAGTGTTTAATTTAGGTACCCACACTACTCTGATTGGAAAAATGATGCCATCTTAAGGTTTTTCGCCCAAAGGAATTTAGAATCAAAAGTGAAATTAGCTCGAACGCCCAAGGGAATTTAGAATAAGTTAGAATTTAAAAGAGTTACGGGATTTTTAATGATATATATATATATATATATATATATATATATATATATATATATATATATATATATATATATCTTTACCTTGGAACAAAAAAGGCCAATGTCCAAAACTTTGAAATTTGAGTGACAAATGACAAAGAAATCAAAATAAATATAATAATGTAGGCAAAAACTATTATTAAAATTGAAAAATAAAACTTGGAAAAATATTTATACACAAACCATTAGAAAGATTTGTAAAAAGTTAGTATGATTTGTAAACTGAAACTGATGTTCTCTGACATTTGATTAAAATGGACTTAGGCCCTTTTTGTTCCAAGGTACATATATATATATATATATATATATATGGTAATAAGCATTTATTGTATATTTTATAATTTTGAATGCTTTTTTCCTTTGTGACGAGTAAAAGGAAAGTGCTGCACAATTTTTAAAAGCTGTCGCTAATTAAAAAAAAAATTTAAATGAATTTAAAAAAAAAATTTTATTTAAAGAAATATTTTCTTCATGCTGAAGAAAAAAAAGAGTGGGATACTTATTTGGCTTTAATGTATTGAATTTAAAGTTAAATGATGAAATCATTTTGTTAATTTTGAGTGAAAAGTTGCAATTATATTTTTTCCTTTTCTTAATTTTTTACTATTAGAGTTAGACTTCTTAAGCTGTTTTTAATCAATTTCAGGAACTAAATTGAGTGTTCTAATGCAAAGTTATTACTAACATATATTTTAGCAAGATTGTTTACTTTCTTTGTAGCCCATTTATTTAACCCATTAATGCATAATTTTTGTTTTAATTTATGTTAAAAAAAAAAGAATTCTTGCAGATAATTATAACTTACGTTTATTTAGACTTATGTTAAAAAAACAATATCTTATAGTTTTAATTTTAATTATCACAGTGTAAATAAAAATTCAGTGCATCACCACCGTGTTTTTTTCAGCATGGCATAGTAATCTTTTATTATGGAGTTATAAGCAAACAAAAAAATGATTCCTATTAAGTATGTGGACCTAAATTCCTAGAATAAAAGCAATCTTATATTAAACATGACGTAAAGGGACTTACAATATTTGGATAAAAACAATTTAGTATTAAAGATGACACAAACAGAACTGTAATATTTGAATGGACATAAAAGCATGGTGCTTGTGACATTCATGGAGCTGCACATTTCTACAAGTAAACATCGCCCATGTATGTCACGGAACCGTGCATGAAGCAGTTTATTGATATAATGGACACTGTAAGTTTGTATTAATTTGAAAATATTTTATGATATTATTTTCAGTACTTAATATTATTATAATCCTTTTTATGTATACTATTTTTATTTACTTCTCCTTATTTATATTTAAAATGTTTTTTAAAAAGCTACTTCATGTCATAATAAAGCATATGTTTAACATGGGGGGCTTTTAAAATTTTAGGATGGCTCTGAAACTCTTATTGAATCATTGTCTCTTATTGATGCCGTTATGCCTGATGTAGTACTTTCTCGCCAACAACAAGCTCATAATAGTAAAAATGCTACTGTGAAAACTGAAGCTTCTAATGCTAATGGTGAAGAAGGAGGTGAGTATTTCTTCAGTATTGAATTGTCTTTTTTGACTGAAGTGTCAAAACCTTAAATTTAGGTTTTTAGTGATGTGTTTGCATTATATAAGTAACGAAGTTGGAATGAAGAGTGAAATATTTTTGCATAAAAATTTAAGGCACATCTATTAAATATGTAAAACAATTGAATTGGCAGTTTGAAGAAGAGAACGAATCCAAAGGCTGATTTTGAAGGGAAATTTTAAAAAACTTTAAAAAAACTTCCTTATTTATTATTTTTTCTTCAGTAAAATCTTATATAAGATTCTGTACATTCACCCCCTATTCCAGTGCTTTTTACAGCTTACAAAGATCATCTATATGTAAATAACAGTATGGCTCTCCCATACTGTATACCCCTCCCAAAAAAAAAAAAAAAACTAATTTCAATTTTTTGGCACTTGTTTCCTTTAAACTGCAGGTTCAATTTGAAACCTTAAGAATATGCATGAATTTTATTTTGAAAATAGAACAGACTTTGAATTCATAAATGGTCATTTAATTATTTTTTTAAGGATAATTTGTTTTGAATTCACTTATTAAGATTATTAAGATATAAAAAACATTATTTGTTTACAAGCTTTGGAATGTTACCTAACATTTTAGATGGCTGAGAGAATTTTTCCTACTCCATTTTTAGCAGAAATGTCTCTATTTCCATGAACATTTTTAACTGTATTAGACTACAATTAACTGTAAGATAATTGTAGAAGGTATGAATATTTTATCCCATGAATTTCTCTACTTATTTCAAGTATTATATTCAAAATTTTGTCTGGATCTAAATAAAAGAAAATTTCTTCAGAACTAATTTATTTTATACATGTTTTAATTTGATATATGTCTATTTTTCTTTTCTGACACAAAGTAATAAATTACAGTGACTGTTAAATTTTAGTTATGAAAGATACATGTGAGTATGTGTGTTATTTGTAAATGAAATAATTTTTTTTTTAAATATTTATTTGTATTTTTGATTGATATTTTAATTACTGTTTAAAAAATGTGAACACTTATTTCTATCTAGCTAATCATGCTGAAAATATGGATGTTGATGGAAGCATAGAAATTCCTAGTAATAGAGCTACAATACTTCGGGGTCATGAATCAGAAGTATTTATATGTGCATGGAATCCAACATCAGATTTGTTAGCATCAGGGTATGTTTTCAAATTATATTTTTTATTTTCAATATCGCCTTGCATTAAGCTGTTGAAATTTTACTAAACTCATCTTTTTGACATTTTTTTCCAGTTATGATTGTTAAATTTTGATTTTATTATATGAATGAGATGTTCAAATTATTGTGGATTTTATTAATTGAAAATCTAAGTGAAATTCTCCAAATCAGAGAAAGAATAGTTATAGAATTGATGTAGAGGGATTTATTGAAATTAGCATTTATATTTCAGGATACATCAATATTTGACTGATGTAGAGGGATTCATTGGAATAAGCATTTATATTTCAGGATACATTAATATTTGATTGGCTTAAATCATAATGTTCGACTTATATTATCAAATAGTCCACTGCCATCACTTTATGATACTGCATTTTGTAGTTTTCATTAAGTTTTTGCACTTAGTTGATTTAGATCCAATATTTTTTACAGGGTTCTACTTTTAAAACTCTTCATTTTAATAAATCTGTTGTTATGGATTTTTTAAAAGTTGTTTCTTTGAAATTGAAGGTCAGCAGATGCCTGTAGACATTGTGTATTAAATTGTACTTGAAATTGAAGTAGCAGGCATAAGTTAAAAACCAAAGTTTATTTTTATCACTAAACTTCTTAAAAATAACTCATAAAATACTAGAAAAACATAATATTACAATGAAGTAAAAACAAAAAGGAACAACGCAACCAGCGTGTGAAACTGTCGGCAGGTAGCTTACTTTAGAAAAAAAATTTGTCGACTGCCCGGATCTAAGATTTGCCTACACACGTTGCCAACTATCCAACATCATCTTTAAACAAATGATTTATACTGCTGCCGTATTGACGTAATACCAAATTACAATCGTAATCTGTACTACATAACCAACCACAACAGTGATATTGATATTGTGTGGCCATGACGCTGAACAGAGACAAAGTATTAGTATACATTATTATTTTAGTATATGCAAATGTCAGACCATGGTGCAGTCAACAAGCTTTCTGGCGTCGAGAAAAAATATGACACTCTTTCCTAACAGAAACTATTAAATTTCCTGGTTTTATTATTACGATTTTTTAATATTGATACACCTATATATGTTTTTGCGTTTGCCACAAAATCATTGGCATTACTCTTTTGAACTATGTGCTATCTGCCTTTCAACAGAGCAGTAACAAACCAAATGTAATACAGTTACTAACTGGTCTAAGAATTAAAATTTTAATTGGTTAGCTTTCACTTGCTATCAATGATGGGTTTGAGTTTCAACTAATGGCTATTTCTGTACGTTATCAGTCTGATGTATGGTTTAATTTGCAGGCAGCCTGCATCATTTACTTTACCATAAAGAACATATAAAATTAACTAGGATTATTCATAAAGATATTCTCTCAATAAAATGTTTAATCTACAAAGATATTTTGGACAATATAAAAAATCTGTAGCATACCTAATAGCAATCACAGACCCAAGTTCCGCCCACATTATACTTATACTCCAGAGCAGGGGTTCCCAACCTGTGGGTTGCGAGTTGTTTTCCAGGGTAGTACTTTAGGTAGGTGCTTGGGAGGTCAGGGAACTGATGAGGTTGATTAGGCAGTAGCATTTATATTATTTTTCTTTTGCATTCTGTAACATCTAATGTTGTAACATATAAAAGCCATTGCATGAATAATATATTTATAATAAGCATGTTAAGTGGGTAACTGAAATACATTGAGAGTAATATTTATAGCTTGTTATTTCATACTGGGAAAGCTATTTTCACTGTGCTGATTTAGCCATATTCAGGATGTAAGCTGAAAATCGTGAAGTTAAGCACCATAGAAAGCTTTTCAGTATGCAATATTGATTTAAATGTGTGTAATCAGAAGATTGTTCAGCTAATATTTTGTGTGATGCAGACTAGTGTTTGATTTATGCTTAAATAAATATAATACCATTTTGCCTAAGATGTTGGCATATACATAATTAAAAAATATATATATACAGGAAATATCCTTGCAGTGATCATTAGCAGAGATACTATGTATAAGTCCAAAGGGTGCTTGATTTGACCCCTTTACTTATCATAACCATGTTTAAATCCTCCTTTATAGTATGTGTTTTCTTATTACATATTTTTATGATATCTCGCTAAAATACAGTATTATTTCAGCTAGGCATGTTTATATTTGACTGAAATTTCAGTATATAGTAGGAAGAGAATTCTTTGTGATGTATATATATTTCCACTATTTTTCAATGAGCGAAAATATGTTTTAGATTATTTAATTTATTACTGTTTTAGATCTGGAGACTCAACTGCAAGAATTTGGAACATGAATGACAACTCAGCCATGAGTAGTGGAAATCAACTTGTTTTAAGACATTGCATTCAGAAAGGAGGAACTGAGGTTCCTAGTAACAAAGATGTAACTTCATTAGACTGGAATGTTAGTTTTACCTTTTGTATTAAAATATGATTCTCTTAGCATATTTATGTTTCTCCTCTGTAGAATTACTTTAAGTTTAATAGCAATTAGATTCTGAAATCATGTAAATTGCTGTTAGAGATACTCCGATTACTGAAAAATGATGCATCAGAAATTATTTTGAGATATCTTATGAGTTATTCATAGAATTTTTTTTTATGAATGGATACTAATAGCTTTATATATTTTCTTGACTGGATATTTATGCCTAATTCCCTGAACACCTTGCAACTTGGAACCTGATACTTAACTTTTTCAAAGAATAAATAGTTCTTGAGTCAAGCCCATTAAGTTTAAATTTTTAGTAAATGCAGAACTATTTTCAGATAAGTTTATAGTGTGTAATAATCATAGATAAATTTATTAAAAATTAAAGGCTTCAAATTTTCAAAAATTCACTTCCACTTCATATTTCTTATGGAAATGTTAAATTCAATATCCTGTTGATACATGCAGTGTTATTCGCAGCTTTTTTTATGTGCCTGAATCCATTTCACCTTCTATATAGACTTTTAATTCTTTATTTGTAAGATTGTTGTAAAACATTAAATGCATTGAAAATAGTTAACAAACTTATTGTTGAAATGTCACTTTAAAAAAAAAAAATTAGTTATGGTAAAATAGCACTTGTCAGTTTATTTATATACACATTCCTGTGGATAATAGTCATATTTGATTAGAATTTTCCAATTTGGTGTATTTAACTGTCTAGAAAATATAATTTTTTTAAAATCCGTGTTAAGTATAGCATAAACAATTCAAAATCACAAGTGCAGAACCT
The DNA here is from genome assembly GCA_907164885.2 of Dolomedes plantarius. NCBI lineage: Eukaryota > Metazoa > Arthropoda > Arachnida > Araneae > Dolomedidae > Dolomedes > Dolomedes plantarius. The sequence continues at coordinate 13,513,427 of OU015492.1, forward strand.
CAAGTTATCTAATGGGATAAGTTTTTGTTATAAACAAATGAGTACTGTGGAATTTTGAATTCAGGACGAATTGCTAACTTAGACATTGATGAAACATGTTTTTTTGTAATACCGATTCATCTAATTAAAAGGCTTAATCCTATAATATCATGCATTTTTTCAATGTTTTCAGTGACTATGAAAAGTATTTCCTGTAAACTTAGTGAAAACATTGATTACAGGGAAACTTCCAATTTATCAATATCTGTATGAACTAAGTCTATGATGACAAAATTCCATAAATGTACTGTGTTTTGTTAAAGGAACTTTTTATGCTTGGAACTAGAGATGCACTTACTGTGAAAATATTGGATATCATATTTTCATAGAAGTGGAGATGTACATAATTCTAGATCTGTATGCTATGGTAAACTCTGATAGTTCTTAGTAGATATTTTAAAAAATAAATTGATTATTTTTAATTACATGTGTGATAAATATAAATATTATCATGCTATTTTTTTTTCATGTATCAGTTATATACAGTGGAATCTTGATCCATCGTTTTTCCATATGTGTCATTCATTTTATCCAGTCCCAATGATCATATTGCTTTGTTATGTTTCCGCATCTATCGTTTCCCGCATTTATCGTTCATTTCAATCGGTCCCTTGAAAACCGATAGATCGAGATTCCACTGTATTTACTTTCAACTAAAAGATCTTGGAATTACCGTATTTTTTAGACCATAAGACACATCTTTTTACATAAAAAAATTGACTTAAAATTGGAGTGTGTCTTATGGTTTGAAGGTAGCATTAAAATAAAAGGAATTTTTTATTATATATATTATTTATTATATTTATTAAATATAGGGTGTGCCAAAAGTTCGTAAAAACTTTGAAAATTCATAAAAAGGAAGAAATTATGATAAAGAAGTGTGGTTTGCAAGAAAGGGCTCACAAGGAAGTTGGATTTTTTTTAGTAGCAACAAAAAAAAAATTGTTTAAAAAAGTCACCGACATATGGTGCTGACATGCGAGAGATTCAGCAGAATTATGTAAATCAATCTTGCAATAAAAGACCATGATACATGAGGATTCCTCATTCTCTTTCAGATCATTACGTGATTGAGCATTGTTGGTCAAACTGTTAAGAGTGGCCTTAGTTGTGTCGTACAATGTTCTGGAGGTCATGTTGAACAATTGTTATAGCAAGAATAAATTAATAGAATGTACTGTTGTCCTGTTCATTGTGTTTCAGGTCATCAGTGCCTTCTACTGGTGACTTTTTTTAACTAGTTTTTATTTTGCTGCTAAAAAAAAATCTGACTTCCTTGTGAGCCCTGTCTTGCAAACCGTTTTTCTTCATCATAACTTCTTCCTTTTTTATGAATTTTTAAAGTTTTTATGAACTTTTGGCTCACCCTGTATATATTTTAAATCTTTATTAAGTAATAAATTGAAAATATCTTTATATACCAAACAAAATACAAAAATTTTTTTTTATAAAAATCTTCCCATAAATTTAAGGTGCATCTTATGGTAAAAAAAATACAGTAACTGTAATTTTTCGTGCTTTTATATGTCTGCATTTTTGTGTGAGGTTTAGTGTTTCTTTACTATATGATACTCTGATTTAATCTCTTCATTACGTGATTTTTTTAAAAAATAATTTTTTTCTGCATGTGATAATTTTCTTTTTTGCTTTAGTCTGATGGTACTTTGTTAGCAACTGGATCTTATGATGGATTCGCAAGAATATGGATGACTGATGGTAAACTTTTTCATTTTTTTATAAGTATGTTTATTTGGATCTATTGTAAAATCTGGAAAAATGTATTTCAGTTCTGTTATATTTTATCAGCCTCGCAAGCTGCTTTACATAAAAATGTATATTTTAATACACGCATGTAATTGTTACAATTTTAAAGCATCTGAATTTTGTGATGCTACTATAGCTTTGTATCAAAAAACTTTTTCTCAAAGTTTTAGATGAATTAATTTTTTAGTGTACATTAAGCTTTAGTTAAATAATAATTTTTAATAGTCTTTAAAAACTTTGGAAACTCCACCAAAATTGATCTCAGCAATTCTAATTTTTTTATTTACTCACTGTTTATAAATTGACCTTGAGCACCTTGAAAATTATGGTTTAATTTTCCATGCACTTAATGCCACTTAATCTGGAAATCCTTCTTGAAAAAACATCCATTTTTTAAAATCTGCAGTTGCCTTGCAAATATTCTACACTAAAGCATCATGCCATGTTTGCTTACGTAGAGCATCATGTCTGTATAAGTACACTTAAAACCTATCATTCTACACAAAAGTAACAATTTCATGTCTGTAACAAGTACATTGAAGACATCATAAATAATTAAAGGCAGTCTACTATCAATCAGATTTTAATTTTAAAAAGTTTTATATGTATATTAAAGATGGTAGTTTTAAATTTTTGGACAACGGTATGTCTAAATTATTTTACTTTCATTTATTGGGAGTTCTTGAAATACATTTTGTAACAGCTTGGAAATTTACCTGTTCAAATATGTACTTTTTTTGTTTATTTGCCTATATCTTAATAATATGGGAATATGGAATTCCTGTGCCTAACAAATTTCTTATCTATGTTAATTTTTTTCTTCTGTGGGATATGTTTTTTCTATTTGCATTTTCAAAGGGAATTTGTAATAATAAATTTCTTTGCCTAAAGTTATTGTTGATGTTTTGGTAGTACACTTAAAACAGATTTTGATTACTCATGTATGCTCCTTTTCAATTGGTTTCATTTCATTGTATCAAATATGGGAAGAGTGACACAGTTAAGACATCAGCATAGTTCATAGTTTTAATATAAAATGAGTTTTAATTTAAATTTTTGGACAACGGTAGGTCTAATTATTTTACTTTCATTTATCGGGAGTTCTTGAAATACATTTTGTAACAGCTTGGAAATTTACCTGTTCAAAGATGTACTTTTTTGTTTATTTGCTTATATCTTTATATAGGCAAATAAACAAAAATATCATTAGTATACTATCATTTATATTAGCCTTTAGCTTACAGGGCCCATTTTTCCAATTACCTCTTTAGGACAGGAAATTTCATACCCCCTTTGTAGGAACGGCCATTAAGGGATATATATATATATATATATATATATATATATATATATATATATATATATTCATTCTTGTCCCCATATTCTTGGGATACAAGCTATCCCACCCCATAAGGAAAAGGTTAAAACTATGAACATTATTTTGGTTAAAATAGAAAGATAAAAAATGTGCGATTGGAGGAAACACTGAATATGCCATCAAAATTTTGCATACCTTGTGGATTTAATAGCAGTCTTGGACTGGGTTTCATTTTAATAATGAGCTTTTCAGTCTGATTGATTATATTTGAGAGTAAAAATTAAATTTCTAATTGGACATCAGTCTAAAACTCTTTGTTTGTTGGTTACTCAGTAGAATGCTGTAGGTTTTTAACATCAACAAATGTGTGCATGTGCACACATGCATATATATATATATATACACATTTACATTTACACAGTGAAACTTCTCTGGCTGGCCATTCCTCTAAATGGGCATATTTTGTTCAGAACCGATTAAGACTCCATAGAACCAATATTATGCAGATAACCCCTGAAAATGGCAACTTTTTTTCCGAACCATAACTGGCTGCCATAGAGGTTTTAATATATATATATATATATATATATATATATATATAATATTTTTATTATAACACTGAAATTACTACACAGCTGCAGAGATCATTGATCTCATACTTTGAATTCCATACATTTTAAAGTAAATGACATTGGAAAAAAGGGGTGTTGTACGATTTCTTAGACAGCATATCTAACTAAGGAAATTCAATAGCCAATGAAATTTTGTATTGAATTATCATTATATATGTATTAGACCAAATGGAAAACAATGTAATATTTTAATGCAAAAATATCTGTGCGACTTTTTTTGATTCCTAAATACTTGCATAACCTGTTAACCATAGTACAAAAGTTTCTTTGTAGAGTCAGGCTATCTGAAATGACGAAAACAACATTTGATGCATAATATTACTTTTTGTGTTATGAAAAATTACTTTGGGATTAATATTTAAACATCAGTATGAATTATATAGTGTTTTTTTATTAAAAATTATTTAAATTACTTTCAAAAAGTAAGTGAGAGAAAATTATATTGAAAAAGGTTTAAACAACTATATGTGAGTATTTCCTTCGCACAACTTATCTTTGCATTCTTTTTTTAAAATTTTCTACTATGTTTAGTTTGCATTTTTAACAATATAAAGTTGAACCCTGTTATAACAAACCCGGTATATAACAAACTCACAGGTATAACGAACGAAAATTTTGGTCCTGCCGTTTTCCTATTGTACATAATTTAATTTGCATTGTGTCAGTTTAATGTAATCAATTTTAGTCGATTTAATTCATTAATGATCATTTTTAATAGATTTTATAATTTTTTTTCATACATCATTATTGAATATACATTGCAACTAATGAGTTATACATTTTGTGAACTCTAGCATTTTTCTTAATGGTTTGGATATAGCGAACCACCAGATAAATCGAACAAAACCTTTGGTCCTCTGAAGTTCGTTATAACAGGGTTCAACTGTATTAGAATTTTCCTGAAACAGATTTATTTGTTAGCATTAAAATAATTCAATTAAAATCATTTTAATTTAAGATATTAACTTAATTTTACAAAAGACTAAATTTATACTTGCACATTAAATTAGCCTGTAGTGGAAAGAATTGTGTAATCTTTAAATTGCTGTGTAGATATTAGCACCTATAATTTGCTCAATATCTATTTGTAGATTCAGTTCTTTCTATGGTGTATTATTTAATGGCTGGAATATATTTTGTTAGAGTAAAATTATAGTAGTTGAACCTGTATATAGAATTGAATTGTCACATATCGCCAATCTTATGACAAAACCACGAATGTGAAAAAAAGTCAAACTTTTCTTATTGTATGGTTAACCCTTTCACAACGGGTGCCTCAGTCACCGAACTCTTCTCTCGGGATGGCGCGCTAACAAAATGCTGCTAAACCTAAAAAAAAATCGTGCTGCTAAACCTAATTTTTGAAAAAAATTCACATAAATTAAATTTGTGGTCCAATTGTTCCAATTTTTGGTACATTATGAGAGGAGCACTCAGGTAGTTATCAGAATTAGTTTTAATACTTTATCATTATATTTTCCTTACAAATTTTATAAAATAAATTCGAGAATAATAACATTTTTGACTTACCTCAACTAAATATAAATGAAAAAAATATCCAAGCAATCAGATTTTATTTCACACAATGCATTAATAAAAATAAAAATTATTTTCTTTAAAACCAGCTTGAAAACAACGAAAATGGAGCAATGTTTCAAAAAGGAGACAGTGAATGATATTCTTTGAAACATGGGTGTATGCAAAGACTTACATTGCATATCTCACACAGAATAGAATGTCTGCTGCTGTTTTCTGGCTTTTATGACTGTTTTCTAATGTCTAAATGTTTAATAAAATTTTTTTGCTAAACAATACAAAATATGCCTCTCAACGTTAGCCAAAATCTCAGAGGAATAAATAAAACCTGTAAAATGTAAACCATCTATCCCCATATCGCCAGAAAAACAGAAACACAAAAAAGTATTCCGCAGCATCGAAAATATGTCAGTTGTTTATATCAGCTGACAAAGTTAAAAGGCCGACTCTTTATTTACATTACTCAGGTTTCACGAATCTCAGCATCATTCCGAAACAAAATACCAAAAATAAAAAATACTGCACAGGAATGAAGGTCAACATACGTCACTGTCGATAAATATCACTATAACAGACATAAGGCTACATCTAGTGGCCAGAAAAATAATAATTTCTGTTCTATCAAAAAGTCATATATGGTACACCCGTCTACAGAGTCACTTTAAACGGCGATTCATATATGCCATCCAGCTGTGAGATAACATTTGCTGCCGATGCATATGTGACACACTCGTCCCAAAAGGGTCAAATTTAGTTTTGTGATAAGTTTCCTATGACAAAACCACAAATGTACGAAAAACCTCTATAGGTCATTTGTGTAACTAAAAAAACTGCAAATGTGATTTCTTTTAAATTTTACAATACCAAATCACGATTGTGCCATACACAATTATTCTATTTCACTTTAAGATGGTCAGAGTTTTATTAAGTATGCAACTTGATTTTTGAAAGCCAAAAGAAACTTCAAACCTTGTTTTCTCAAAATTAGGAATTTGCACATTCGGGGTTTTGCCTTAAGACCATGATATATGTTTTATGTTTTGCTTGCAGGAGCTCATGAAAGTAAAACAAATAAAGTCTGTTTTATGTTATGTTTTGCTTGCAGGAGCTCATGAAAACAAAAACAAATAGTCAGTAGACATTTATGTATAGTACTTTAGATAAATGTATGTCTTAGATGTTTCAGTAACTATTAATTATAGTTTGAATTACATTTTTTTTTTTCGAATTTGGAGTCTTTTTTTTTTCAGGTAAAGTATTTATAAAGTTTATTGCATTAAAATAAATTATCGTTTAACCTAATTTCATTGAAACATGATCTAAATAATATCGTTTCAGGTCGTTTAGCCAGTACACTAGGCCAGCATAAAGGTCCAATATTTGCTTTAAAATGGAATAAAAAAGGAAATTATATCCTCAGTGCCGGTGTGGATAAGGTAAATTCTTCTATTGCTTTGAAGAAAATACTTTATGATAGTATCAAGTTTGATGTATATTATTTGAACTGACAAAATATAGAAATTGAATTAAAACCTATAATTTTGTTTTCTCTTATGTGTGATATGATCATTATGCCTCAGACTTTATCTAAAAATCTTCAATCTGTACTGATAGCAAGGAATTACAATATTTTTAGAATATGAAATGAATTTATAAAGTTGTTGATCTTTGTTTAGCAAATAATTGTGAATTATTGATTTTAAAACTTAAAATTTCAGCATGTGCCATTATTTATAATAATGTAATCCCTAGAGGTGTTTCAAGTGGAGGAAAATATCAATTAAAATAACATTACTGACAATCTTAATTTTTTTTAAGGGCTTTTGCTTATTGTGTATACATTTTTTGCTTTGCTTTCAAGGAAAAAGGCTGTATTTACTTTCAAAATTCATAAATGATTTTACTTTAAAGAGAATATTTTAAAGTTTCTCTTACTTGTCATGTTTCCCTTTTAGGTACTATATTTTGTTAGTGTTTTGATGTTAGGAACATTTAATTTTTTCCATCTCAAACTATTAAAATCTTTCCTTGCAAGAAAATCAAAAGATTGCTAATGATGTTTTTCACAAATGCTATCCTACAATCTAATATTTCCTTTTAGATTATTTAATATAACTCATATTATCTGTGATGCAACTTAACCATTCAGCGATTTCTGTTTGATTTATAGAAGAATATATAATTTATTTTCTTTCTGTAGACTACTATTATTTGGGATGCTAGTACTGGACAATGTACTCAACAGTTTGCTTTCCATTCAGGTAATGTGGTGGTCTAGTATTTTATATTGTATTGTTATTAATTTAAAGTTCTTGACATCACTAATAAACTTAAGTATTTAGAAAATTTGTTAATATTTGTCCCATTAATTTTTCTTCATATTTTTAACATTTCTTCTTTTGGCTGAGTACATAATTTAATTGAAAGTTCTTTTTTTAAAATTTATTCCTTAAGATTTTTGCTGACTGATTTGGCATTTAAAATGCTTTGTTAATTATACTCCCTGTGTACATCATAAAAGTGGATAGATGAAGAACATTTATATGATTATTAATTTATGCTGTATTTTTGTTTTTTATGTACATGTGTTAAATGCTAAATTTAGAATTTGCCTTTTTTATATATTGATCTTTTTGTTTCACTCTAGAGATACATTTTTTCTGTTTTTGTTAGTGATGTGTAAAAAAGTGATCCTTTTCATTTGGATTGCTATTTTAGATGTGGTAAATTTTGTGGTATTGTAGATATTGACATAATCTTTATATTGTCTGTTTGAATACAAATAAATATAAATATTCTATATATAAAGATAGATGGTTAGATGAGTTTTATTTCAATCATAACAAATAAAATATCCTAGAGCTGCTCATGAATTTCATATCAGAAGGATTAGAAACCTCCCATTTATTCATTTAATGCAGTGGTTCCCAACCTGTAGAAGTCTGTGGACCACTAAACCAGAAATTGAACCATGTGCGGACCACCTCCAGCCCCCACTGACTTGATAGGGAAAACCTTTCGGGGATATAGAATATCCCCCAGACAAAAGGGATACAGGATTAATGTACTCGCATTCTAATGTTTTATACTCTAATAATAATATAATTATGTTAAACTTTTAGGAAATTTTAATTCAACACCTGATAGTCATGGATATATTTGGCCCTTATAGTTTAATGACCATTGCTTTCAAAATCCCAGTTTATTTGGAAATCTTTTTATATGTGGTGCTGGACCACTTCTGAGGCTCTTGGGGACCACCTGTGGTCTGCGGACCACCGGTTGGGAACTACTAATTTAATGCATAGAGCCTAAAACTTTGACAATTCTTTTCAATATACTCTTAGCATTAAAATTTGTGGGTATAATGATTTAATGTTTTATTTCATTTTTCTAGTTATATTTAATCTATGCTTTTTTTGTACATAGTACTTGAATAATCTTCCATAGTTTTTCTTCTTTTTTTATTAAAATAATTTAATGAGGTGCTTATTCACCAACTAGTATTGATTCAAGATTTGTTTTAAATAGCTCCTGCCCTAGATGTTGACTGGCAGACCAATACAAGTTTTGCTTCATGTTCTACTGATCAATGTATACATGTGTGCAAACTGGGTGTAGACAAGCCAATTAAAACATTTACCGGTCACACAGTAAGTAATATTTCTTTTGCTGAAATCTGTAGTTTATAAATTGTATTGCATACTTTGCGTGGGTTACTTGCTAGAGGAATTTGCTGTAGAAATCTAAAGTCATAGTTATAATACCATATTTTTGCTATGATTAAATTAAAATTGCCTTTGCAATATGTGCTAAGAAGTTATGAAGACTTTTCTCTAATCATATGTCAAGACATGTATATTTTACCTCCTAAACCATGCAGAATACAAGAATGTACAAAATAATTTCACCTTAATAGTGGTTTATGTTTTTTGATGTTTATGCATTTAAATTATCCGATTTAAATTAAAAAAAAAGAGAGACAGAAAGAGGATTACAGATTTGTTTAACTGTGGAAATTTGAGCCTTTTTTTTTTATTAGATGAATATTAGACATGTCTTATGACATCCCCCCCCCCCCAGAAAAAAAAAAAAAAATTTTAAAATAAAGGGTGGGGGGGGGAATACCGACTCTATAAATATTAATTTTAATGAACATAATTGGATAAAGAAAAGCCATTAACATAACATCTAATAATGTTTTCATTCATACCCTTTATGTTTTCGATAACTGTTGAATTTTCACTTCTAGTTGTTAGTAAAATTTATGTGTATTACTTTGGTTGAATTGATTTATCACCTGCACAGATTTAATACATTAAACCCAAATTAAAGGGATTCTTATATCATCTTAATTTATTAATGTTTGACTTGTGTGATTTTATGCTATAATATTTAGATACTGTTATGGATGATAATGAGTAATGTTGCAGGTTTTTCTTTGAAAAAACAGATTAAAGTCATTGGTCATCTGGGACAGGGGGGGGGGGGGTATACATGTTTCAACATTTAAATTTTTTTGAGTAATGAACTTAAGATATATTTAAATATTACAAGTAGTCACAATACAATAGTCATAATATACCCTTATAAAATGGTGGCGAATTTTGAAATTTAAAAGAATTTCATTTTAACTAATATATTTCATGAAAGCCCATTCAAAATTTTTATATAAATTTGAATTGCCATGAAAATATTGCTTTAAAGGATGAGTTAGTAATACCTATGAATTAAGTTTTCCAGATAGTATCTTAAAAATCTCTTTATAGCTTTTGTCATAATATAATGATATGCATTTTTTAAAATTAAAATTTGCATATGTTTATAATCATTTCATAACTTTTTCTGTATTTATTAAAACTATGACATCTTAATATTCTCTAGTTCATTGTACTGAATTGTAAGTACACATTGTAAGATGTTGTATAAGTAATATGTTGTGTAAGGTACAAGAAAGCATAGGGTGTATTATGAAACGAATCTGTTGTAGGTATAAAGACATAGAGGCATAAGCTGTATATAAAGTTACTGTACATATTGTATATAAAGTTAATTGCATATTTTGTGTGCTGCTGTAAGTGGTATATAGTTGTTATGATATAGAGTATTGTATTGTATAAGTTGTATATGTAGAAATAGTACGTTGTATTTTAGCATAAGTTGTATTTTGTAAAAACCTTTACGTCCTTTGCTTTCTGGTGTTGCCAGAGATATTGGAAAATTTGTATTGATTGGAGCCAAAATGGTTGTTTTCCGGCTTGGAAGTGGGGGCGTAAAGCCCTCGCCCAGAAGCCTGCGGGTCTTGGCTGGGCAGGATTCCCATCACGATGATTAGATTTCATTATTGAAGGGCCGTATAACCTTTGGGTGTGGACGGCGGTGATATTTCTTACTAGTTTCATAGCTAGTTAAAATCTCATTTTAGACATCCCTTGTTTTGCTCTGTAAGTTTACCTTCTTAGTGATAGATCTTATTATTTTAAACTCATGAATAATATTGCTGTTCAGTAGGTCCCTCATGTAATTTTTACAAGATTCTGATAAAGTTAAATATTTAGTAAAAGTAATTATACTATCACAATTTCTATTACATTACCATTCACTTTTGCTTTATGGATTCTCTACTACTACTACAAGCTATTCCCCCTCCCCCCCTGCTTCTAACAAAATATCTCTGGTCAACAGTATTGTGATGATTTGTGTTTGTTTTGCTGTCATTGTTAAACTTGTCATTTTAATATTTTGTGTATCTTTTAATTTGTTGGTAAGATATATGCTTAATCTTATTTATTTTTGCAGAATGAAGTAAATGCCATAAAATGGGATCCACAAGGTGTTTTGCTTGCTTCATGTTCAGATGATATGTCATTAAAAGTAATGTGAACTCTCTGTACAATGTTCTTTTCACAATCATGCACTATTTTTTTGTAGTAACTGAATCAGTGATATTAAATTTTGAGAAAGTTCAAAATCTTTTCATTTTGTACTCAATCCTTAATTTTAAGTTTTTTTATTTGCTTTTATTTCTTAAAACATGGTTCTGCATTTTAAATTTTTTTATACATATTAAATACTAATATATAGAAGTTATCTTGTACTGAAAAATTTACAGGGCATTTAATGTGCAAACTTCTTTTCTCATGTTAATACAATAGGGTCTTGTTGTTACTTATAAATGTTACATTAATTGTATGCAAAATTACCTTGCAAGGTTTAAATTTCAGTAGTAGTGAATGAATTCAGTATGTTATTTAATAATAAATCCCCTGTACTGATTTCATGTTAAATGTAAAACATTGCCTACATTTCATATTGGCAATTAAATATTCAGTGATTATTAACTAATTTTCTTCTTTTAGAAACATTTAAATATTATTTATTTTTACCATGTTTTTATTAACTCTCTTTCTTGTTTGTGTGTTTGTCCAGTACAAATCTTGCAATCGATTTTTAACTAACTTCCCGACTAGCTAGACATTTGAAACTTTTAGAATAGCTCAGAACACAATGACAATGCATTCTTTTAATACTTATAGCCATCTTTAAGCAGAATTGAATTCATTTTCAGTTAATTTTGTTGTTTTTAAATTTCTTATAATTGCTCTCTTTATTACGCATTTGATCATTTTCTTTCAATTTGATGGGATAATTCATAAAAAAAACTTTAAAAAAGTATTTATTAATACATAGAATTGTCAAGTTTATATGATTCAACAGAAAATTTAAAAACGTGGTTTATAAAAAGTTCTTTTTAATCTTGTAATTATTCACCTTATATACCTTCAAAGTAATGTATTAACTGTATATATGCTTGTTCAAAGTATATTATGCATGTATTTTATATTCATTTTGGTTGATTTAAGGCTTCAAAGGAAATTCAGCTAAAAGCACATTGCCAATCCTCTCCTTTTATACAAAAAAATTTTAAATGATTGAATAAATTTCTTAATGAATCCAAATTGTCCCTTACATACATACATGCCTACATGAAAAAGCAGTTTTATTTATGTATTTACTGCTTTTTAAATATGTTAATACTCTTTTGCTTCTCGTTGTTAGTTGCAATGTGAGTTTAATGCTGAAACATTTGTTTGAATTGCCTCTTTAATAGTAATTATTTGAAATGGGAATGAAAAAACAAACAAATTTATTTAGAATACTTCACTGATGGAAGTTTCAACATTATTAAATGTATACTCTTATGCATATTCATCTTTTAGATATGGAATATGAAGCAAGATACCTGTGTACATGATTTGCAAGCTCACAATAAAGAAATTTACACAATTAAATGGAGTCCCACTGGCCCTGGCACAAATAATCCTAACATGAATCTCATCTTAGCTAGGTAATGAATAAATTATTAACTCTTTTATTATTTTGTGCTTTGAAGAATTTACTTGTATCCCTGTTTTATGGACACTGGTTTTATGGAAATACATGTTGATCTCAAAGTAACAGAAAACTTCAAATTTTGATATTTCACTGAATTTTGACAGTGCTACTATGCAGATTGAATAAAAATTTTAAATTCTGTTTTATAGGGGGTGGGGATTTGAAGAAATAAGTTGTACTTTTTTTTTCAATATCCTGATTGATAGAGAGGGTGTTGTTTGCATAATTACCAAAGTACCTCTCAGAGATAAATATTGGTCTAATTAATTCTTGTGTAGCAAAAGATGACCATAGCACTCTCAACCAACATGCCAATCAACCATTCTGAAACGTTCTTTTGTAACAACTATGGTTCCCCCCCCCCCCCCCCCCCCCCAGCAATCCAATTAAATGTGTGAATCAACAACTAGATTTTCATTTTCATTAGAAAATTGCCTCCTGTGCTAGAGATTATTTGGTCATTGTGTAATAATGAGGTTTATATTTAGATGGTTGCTTCAGTGGAATATGTATTGTAAGATAGGTCTTTCAGATTCTTTTATTAAATTCTCAGAGCTGAAAAATTATTTATGTATTACTATATTTATTAGATTGTTTTAGTAGCTTAATTAAATTAAATTATATTAAATTAACAAGATTACAGCTACATGTATGGAAGAATATATGTAAAGTTCAAGTACAAAATCATGCTTAGAAACAGTTCAATATTTCCCCTATTACTTCAAGTCCTTAAGAATTGTTTAAGAACGTTTCTAAGAATTAAAAAGTTCTTAGAAAAGGGCCTAAAGTCCCTATTTTTCACTTCCAATCTTTCATTTTTGAGCAGAAATGTTTCATTTTAAAATTTTTCAGGAATATGATAGAGATCACATTAACATGCTATTGTGCATATTCACCCACTTTTGGTAAAACCCTTTCTTATTTAAACAGATCATTTGTTCCTTTGGGACATGTTTTATTCCTTACTTTAATCCTCTTGCATATCTACTGGCACATGAAGGAATTTGATTATTTTCTTCTTTACCAGAGAGACACTTGCATAAGTATGATTTCTAATCCATTTATCAAAGATACTACTTTTATGAGTCTTCAGGATCAAACATCTTGCAGAGATGTCAAGTATTCTATAAATTCTGGCATTGCTGCAGGTTTTTAATCTAAATATGCCCTGAAAGGTTACAATTAAAAAGAATGAATATCAGCTCCTAAAGGCCATAAAATATGGAAAGCATTTTAAGTAATGATAAAAAATGCAGAAACATGGTACATATTTTTCTCCCCTTGAAAAGAAGCTTTGTATGCTGTACAAAGAAACATTTCTTTACACTATACTGACACTGAACCGAATTTTTGAATATAAAAGGGGAAAAAAAAAGCTGCAATTTATGTTTCTGAGTTCAAGGAACTAGATGATTTTGTAAGTGCTGTACTGTCATTTAATCCATGGATTAGTAAAGTTATATTTTAAGCTCTTATTTGCCATGGCTGATCTACTTGAAATAATGGTCAGTTTCTTCTTGAATGGAACTTCTAAACTCCTGTAATAGAGAAGTGAAAAAATTGACTGCTGAAGGAAATATGTGAAGTTAGCATCTTTATACTTTTATTCTGACTTTGCAGTGGAGGAGAGAGAAGGATAAAACTAGTAGTTCTTAAATATAGTTACTGAATCAGTAGGAAATAAGGAAAATATTAAAGTTATATTACATTAATTTATCTCAAATTATTAAAGACAATCATGGGTTCCAGTACACAGGAGTTCTTAGACCCATAAATTTTAAATGTCAGTGTGATATCAAATGATTGCTGAATGATTTGCCTGTTTGGTTTTTTACTATATCGCTACATTTCTTGACAGCTTTTTTGCATGAATAGATGCAAAACTGCTGATGAGCTTATAGAAAAACAAATTTCAACATATATTTATGCTTACTTTACTTATTTCTTATTCTTGTAGTGCAACATTATATTTTGTTATTGCATTGTAATGTTTCAATATAAATGCTTCTAAGGAATTTAAAATAGTAAAAATATTCTTAGGAACCTCTTCCCCCCCCCCCCCCCTCTTTTTGATAAGAAAGTTCATTTTCTATGTATTTTACTGAATTTAAAGAGATAATTTTAGTTTTTTCTGCTTGTTTTATAATCTCAAGAGTGAGTTCTAAAGCAAAAGATATAGATTTTAAAAAGTCTGTAGAAATTCCTTAATAACTTTTTTTTTTTCTGAAAGCTGTTTTAATCCTGATTTAGTTGAAGTTTGTAGATGCTGTCGAAACTGCCTTGGTATACTTAAAATATTCCATTATTGATCATTTGCATTAGTAGTTTCAATGCATACTTTGATAAGTATTTCTTTTGTAGTGCATCATTTGATTCAACAGTGCGCTTATGGGAAGTGGAGCGAGGTGCATGCCTCTATACTCTCACAAAACATACAGAGCCAGTGTATAGTGTTGCGTTCAGTCCTGATGGAAAGTATTTAGCCAGTGGATCCTTTGACAAATGCGTTCACATTTGGTCCACTCAGGTTTGTTTTCATCTCATTTCTTTGTGTGTCCAAGTGTTTAGATATCTGTGTTTCTAATATGTAAATTTGTATTTAGGTATATGTGTTTCTTTATAATAATAAATGTATATTCATGTTTATATATGTAAATGCATGCATATGTATATATATAAAGTGGTTTTTTTCTAGAAAAAATAGGTGGGTATACTGTGTTTTCTCAAATAACAAGCGTATTTTTAGTATCGTGTTTTCACACATCACGTCACAGTGAAACAAAAAACTCACAATTAAAAAAAATACTTTTTGTTATATATTAACAATTGATTTGTAAGTTTCTTAAAATTTCGGTTAAGTTAAGCCAAAATAATACTTAAAAAAAGGTGGGGATATGCCATATCTATGCATACCCCCCAGAAAAAAAAGCTCTATATATATAATGTGTGCTTGTGTGTGTGTGTGTGTAGTATGCTGTTGTATAACATCTATTTACATTTATGAATATATATACAGTGGAATCTCGATCAATCCTTCTCCAAATCATCATTTTCCCCGTATGTGCTGTTTATTTCACCCAGTCCCAATGATCATAAAGCTTTGTTGTGTTCCCGCATTGATCGTTCAGTTCAGTCGATCCCTTGAAAAACGATAGATTGAGATTCTACTGTATTTATTTTAAATCCAAGCATGTGTATATGTATATTTTGGAAAAAATGAAACCATGCTATAGACTTTACCATTTTTATTTTCATTTTATTTTCTATTGTAAGTATGGATATATGAAGATATGTCTATAGATGTATGTTGAAAGCTAAGTGTTATGTCTCAGTAGATGTAAAATATTAAAACCCAAGTAATTTTCCTTTGTCAGTAATGTATGTCTGCATGAATGAAATTTAAATAGGCTTTGTGCTTTGTTAGACATGCATTGCATTTATTTTCTGAATGAAATTTAATTCTCTTACTGCAGAGTGGCAGCTTGATTCACAGTTACAGAGGTACAGGAGGAATATTTGAAGTTTGTTGGAATTCCCGGGGAGATAAAGTCGGTGCTAGTGCATCTGATGGAAGTGTAAGTTTCATTTATTCATTATTAAAATTATGTGGTGCTAACATTAAAAAAAATTAGTTAAAAATTTAATTGAAACAAAATTTTATTGGTTGTCAGTTGTATTGTGCTAGATTATCAGTTTAAGCTTAATAGATTAAAATGGGAATATAATGTGTGTTAGAATCTTGTAGAATTTTATGAACCCTTCAGGGTCATGGCATTATGCAATTGCACTGTTCCATTCTTTGAGTGTAAGGTTTCACATTTGTGACTGTTCCCTTCTCCATCACAGTCCAAGATTTCATATTTGATTCTGTTTAATGGGGCATCAAATTTGAATTTTGATTTTTTTTTTTTTTTTTTTTTTTTTAAACTGGAATGGCTTATGAATTGAATGTTTACTTTAATATGACAGTGAAATATCTGTGGTTTGTTTTTGAGGAGTATTTAATATGGTTTTTTTCATCAATTTTTTTCCTAGTGATCATGGTGAAAGGATCTAAATATCTTCCCCAACAGTGAGATTGTTAAAAAATCTTAATTTAGCCAAAGAGTAAATAGAAGTATGGAATGGATAACATTTCTGTTTTGGTTTTTCTGATGACACTGAGCTATGAATCAATGATTGAAAGTGTTATGAAGATAATGAATTTAAAATATGAAATAACCAGTTTTGTTGCTAGATACAAGAAGTAATTTAATAAGGCAAACTAAATTGATCTAAAAATACTACACCACTGATACAGTGAGATTATTCTGAACATAACATGAACACAACATTTGCGTAATCAATTAGACTAAAAGGATGTTCTCTATAGGGGTCTTTCTAAAAAAGGGGGGGGGGATTATACTTACATTAAAACTAAAGGAGAGCTAAACATGTATCCTATCACAATTGTAACTGTCAGGGTTTAAACCCCCCATAAGAGCTGTTTAAAACTCACAAAGCACTGTGACAATGTTACTTTTTAGATGAAATTACATTTGAAAAGTCCAATTAAAAAAATTTGATTTACATGTAATGGCAAACTAGTAGTTCTTAAATATAGGTACTGAATCAGTAGGAAATAAGGAAAATATTAAAGTTATATTGCATTAATTTATCTCAAATTATTAAAAACAATCATAGGTCCCAGTACACATGAGTTCTTCAGACTCATAAATTTTAAATATCAGTGTGATAAAATGTGTGATGAAATTGTTCTTAAAAATAATTGTTAAACAAATAACTTTTTAGAGTACAGCACAGTTTTTATATAAACAGGTAGCAATACAGAATTATTAATTCTCTTTTTTTTAAAATTCTGGACATTGTTTACTAGAAAATGAGCAAACACTGCTTAAATACAGGAAATTCAAGGTGTGCGTGTTTGATTTTGCTAGACCTTTTACCACAAACAAAATTGGGAGTGACTTTTCAAACTGATTTAATTAGTAATCATTACTTGTGCTGATATTTTTTATTTAATAAGTTTTCCTCTGATATTAATGCTATAGTCTGATGTAAAGAAGAAAATAGATATTTGCTTATTTTCTAGTAAACAATGTCCAGAATTAAAAGTTTTGTATTGTTACCTGTTTATATAAAAACTGTACTGTACTCTAAAAAGTTATATGTTTGACAATTATTTTTAAGAAGTATACCATTTCATGTAAATCAAAATTTTTTTAATTGGACTTTTCAAATGGAATTTCATCTAGAAAGTAACATTGTCACAGTGATTTGTGAGTTCTAGACAGCTCTTATGGGGAGTTTAAACCCTGACAGTTACAACTGTGATGGGATACATGTTTAGAGTCTCCTTTAGTTTTAATGTAAGTCTAATCCCCCTCCCCCTTTTTTTAGAAAGGCCCCTATAGAGAACATCCTTTTTAGTCTAATTGATTACGTAAATGTTGTGTTCATGTTATGTTCAGAATATTCTCATTTTTATAGTCTCATTGTATCTGTAATGTAGTATTTTTAGACCAATTTAGTTTGCCTTATTTAATTACTTCTTGTATCTAGCAACAAAAACTGGTTATTTCATATTTTAAATTTAGAAAATTCCTTCTAAAATCTTCTCTTTTTGTATTTTTAATTACTTTTTATGGCAAACTAATTTATCTAATTTTTCATTTAAAAAAAATTCATTCAACA
The DNA here is from genome assembly GCA_907164885.2 of Dolomedes plantarius. Taxonomy (NCBI): domain Eukaryota; kingdom Metazoa; phylum Arthropoda; class Arachnida; order Araneae; family Dolomedidae; genus Dolomedes; species Dolomedes plantarius. Next base: position 13,531,805 of record OU015492.1, read on the forward strand.
TATTCGAATTTTAAATTGCTTTTTGTCTTGAAGAACCATACTTTGCATTGAGGTCAAGTTTTCTGTAATTGACTTCGATGCAAACATACATAGCCTTTGTATTAGTCAAAAATCAGTCTTTATTATTGTGTAGTGAATTTGATGCTCTCTGAAAATGACTATCTTTTCTTTTATTTAGGTTTTTGTTTTGGATTTAAGAAAGCTATAACGTTCTTCAAGTTAATAAAGACGTGTATTGGTTCATCATTTCATCATCTTGAGAGAGCTTATTCAAATCATTTGTACTGTTCGAAGAACATCAGTCATTTCTTCAAGAAATGCACTTTTGGTGATAGATTTGTGTTGGAATGTGTGCCTATATAGAACTGTACAGGAAAATACTGCATCTGCTTTCAGTATTGGAATTAAGGTGTTTGTGAACATTATGTATGTAATAAAATATGCAATTGTATTTTAACTAAACCCCGACTGTGGTTTGACTTTTATATTGCATGCTGTTGAGACATTTCATCACATTTATATTGTTTTAATATATCTATTACGTAATTTGAAAGTTAAATTGGTGATATTTTTTACATCATTATATTTGAAAAAAATTAAGATAATTAATAGTCCAAAACAAGTAATGCCAAAACTTGTGAGTTGAAACGAGGCGTTCATGTTCAATCCATTGAAACTGGATGGATGGTTTCCTTTTTCTTCTGCATACACAAAGTGTGTGACTGGGAATCACAGTGAGCTTGCAATTTTGTGCACCAGTATCAATCATTCACATGTCCACAGTATTTCTCACTAAATACAGAAGGTTGTTTGCACTTTATGGAAACGATTTTGATAGTTAAGTTTTATGTATAAATGCCATATTTTTTTGTGGCGATTCGCTTCTATCTGATAGCCATGGTTCTTGACAATAGCTCTATCTTGAATTTTCCATGAAGTAAATTTTTTCTTAGTATTGTCATGCCAGTTTTACCCCATTCCTCTTGGACCGTTTTCCAAAGTCCGTTCAGTGTTTTTGGATGCTGTTTTCCTAAGGCTCGTTTTAATAAACACAAAACACAAAAGTCCATTGGAGAGGCATCAGGTGATTTTACAGGTATTTCATTAAATGGGATACATTTTATTCCTGTTTCTGATTCTTCCTTTGCTAAATAAGTGACAGTTGATTTAAATGTGTGACTAGAGGCTTTGCCCATATGAAGCTCAACTTTATCAATGTCCTTTCCATATAAGGCTGGAATTTCTTCTTCTCAAAATTGGTTCTAAAATATTCTGCTAATAGTAGAGTGAATTAATTTTGGCTTTACTTGAGATTTTTTTGATTTTTAATTTGCCATTGTAACAAAATCCTGCAACTATCATGAATCCCTTTGGGAACTTTTCTGTACATTGATGAAGCCATATATGGTCATTCCCGTCAGTTGAGTAATAGAAAATTGATCTTTTTTTATTACAGTCACTTAAATACACCCATGCCTCATCGATTATTACCACAAATTTCCATTTTTCAGCAGCTAGGTGTTTTTCATATAATTTTCTACAATTTGTTTTTCTTTCAGCAATATGCTTTGGCAAAAGCAGATGAACTTTAGGTTTAAATATCTTTTTTAATTTCAAATCTTTATGAATGATTTTACTTACAGTGCTAGAAGACATTCCTAGTTTCGATGCAATGGATCTTTGAGTTAGCGGGTTTTCTTTTAGGATCAGAGATTTCACTTTCTTGATACTTACCTGCATTTGAACAGTCTTAGGATGAGGTTTCGCAGTCATGTTTTCATTTTTGCTTTCAGTTATACTTTTATTTCCTTTCAAATTTAATATATTATAAATGCCTTCTTTTGAATTGCCATAACCGCAATTTTTACACCGCTTTATAATTTGTTGATACGAATAATTCTCATCGGAAAGTGCAGTTACGTAACCTTCGAACCATCTATCCATTTTAGGAGCCAATTTCAAAATAAATCTTTTATTTTACATTCCATTCAAAACAAAACAGTAACAGACGATTATTTTGAAGTTGCCAAATTTTTATCTCAAAATGCAAACGACAAAATAAATTACAAAATCGTTTCCATAAAGTGCGAACATCCTTCTGTACTTGATTTAAATGAATTGATCAGTAAAATGCTTGAAAGTTGGTTTTAATTTTAGTAATGAAGAGTGGCATGTTTGTTAAAATAAAGTGTACATTATTAACAAATGAAATGTGATGTCCTTTGAAGTTCATATTTTTGGAGTAATATATCAGGAGCACGGAATAGAAAGGGTGAATATGAAATTCATAGCTTTTAAAGTTTAGGAATCCTCTCAGGATAGAAAGGGTGAATATGGACTTTATACCTCAGTTGAAAATCATGCTGGTATGTGGCACAGTGCAGTAAAGTAAACAAAAGAGTTCTATATTCGCCCTTGCTCCTCCAACAGTACAGCACTAAGTTTTCTGCTATTTTTATGGAGCCTGTACATTAAATGCTATTTGCATGATACTAAGGGCAAATTTAGGTGTATAAGTGGTATGACGGTGTTCTTAACATATGAATAAATAGATTTCTGTTTAAATTTTTATTTTATTCACCCATTTTCCTCTGAGCTCCTGATATTATTTTACTTGCTATTGTAATTAATATCTTGGTATTAGACAGTATTGAATGCAAGTCTTCCTTAAAAGATTTTTGTGGATAGGAAATAGTCTTACAACTCATCAGTTCAATTTTGGGTTGAGTCCTTTTTTTTATTGTATAATTAAAAGGTTTTGTTAAAACAGTGTAAACAAAGATATGGCTATCTTTTGTAGGTATTTAAAAAAGTTTCAACTTTCTTCAATTTCTTTGTCCATGCATCTTGTTTATACTTTGTATGCTCATGTGCCACCTGAACGAAAAATCGACCCCAACCAGCATAGCCCTTAACATGTTAAACTGCATAGAAATGTTGAACTGCTGGAAGTCCGTAGAAGTCTCACAAAGTGAGACTACAACATACCACTCTATATTCATTAAATTAAATTGAAAAAAATGTCTTTCAAAATTGGATGAATAGTTTTGAATAACCTCATATTTTGTATATGGTAAGAATCGGTAGGAAAGTACTGGTGATGTAAGGTTCAATGATCTTGTCTGGATAACAAGTGTTATGGGATTTGGAGAGTTAGTCAGAGGATTAGCTGGAATAGGATGGAACAGTCAGACCAGTACTTCATTGTAATTATATCAATGTTTATATAATATAAGATGAAACAGAAATCTAAAACATGAAGGCAATTCTAAATAAGCATGATTTCATGGCAAGTTTTAAAAGAAGATGCAGCTCAATTCAAATAACATAAATTCTAATGTACATCGGAGTTAGGGGCCCCCATCCTGAGGTGTGCCTATAGTCAAAAATTTTCTAAATCGGGCCCTGGCACTATATACACCTTATATACAAATCCTTTATATACAAATCATACTGTAAAATTTCGTAAATCGGATCTTGCACTGCGCCCGTTATACCAGGTAGGCAAAGAACAGTGCCAACAGCTGGTCCTACATACAGAGACACCTAGTGGCCAGTGTCCGAAGCTTCTGCGCGCTTTTTGTCTTCGCTGGCCAGTGTATTGTTCAAACCTGTTGTGAAGCTACTGACTCAAACTTCGGAAACTTTGTGTGCTGAAGGCTAACACTTTTTACAACCAATTACCACAGGTAATTACTTTTTATTGTCAATATGTTGGTTAGATTGTGGACTAATATAACTTTTGTGTAGTGATATTTCCGAGAGATATGAAAACATACCTAAATATCACACTGTGACACACTGACATTGTCAGAAAATAACCCACAAAGTCGATCCACCTCCTTCAACTGCTCGATGTTGCATCTTTCCGTCCTCTAAAATACAACTGGAGAGAAAGAAGTATTGACTATCTGAAAAAAAAAACTACCCGAAGGAGCAGAATGTGCCAAAAGACGAATTTCCTTATCTTCTCAAAGAACTGATGGCTGCCCTGGGCACCACAGGTCTCTTTGATGTCAAAGATATAGATAAAGCTATCCAATATTAGTAATGGGTATATATAATTGTGCATCAAGCTTTTGATAAGCGTTTTACTGTCTAACTTTGTGTCAAGTAATTTTTCCTCTTTGATTTCAAGGCGAAAACACAGATGTCACAAAGTACCCCCACTCGGCTGGGCAATTTTGTGACACATTTTAACTTTAATTTCTCAATGGTAATTAAAGATCTGGGTTAGCGCAATATATTACTGCGTAAGGAAAGGATATACCAATGTTTTGCACTTGTTCGTTTCGGGTTGCTTTTAAAACTGTTCGGCTGGCAAAGGAAAAAACTTAAAATCCGTCACAAAGTAACCCCATCTTACGATATTACGCTATATATATATACATATGGATCAAGACTACTTTCCAGTATCAAATTGAGAGATTAACCCTCAACAATTTTCGTATTTTTCTTACCATAAGACGCACCTTCACTTGATGGGAGGATTTTTAGAAAAGAATATTTTATATTTTGTTCGGTACATAAAGATATTTTCAGTTTGTTATTTAATAAAGCTAAAAAAATATTTGATAAATATAAATATCTATAAAATATATGTAATATATATAGTAAATATATATATAATCTATATAAATAAAGCAAAGTGTCTCTATGTATGTATGTATGTATGTATATATCGTACATAAATCTACATTTCTGGACGAATCTGGTTGAAACTTCATATACTTATGTTTTGAAGCCTTAGGATAATTCTAAGATAAGTTTGGAAGCTTTAAAATAATTATAATAATTTTTAATTAATAAAAAACCGACAATTTTGAAGGGTGATAACAGTAAATGGAAGCCGTTACATTTCCAGGAATACCCCTATGTGTCTCGCTAACTTACAATTGTTTACTTTCTGAAATTTGGTAATTTGGTATCTTCTATCTATAAAAATAAAGCAAAGTGTCAGTATGTATATCCTATACAAATCTACATTTCTTGACGAATCTGGTTGAAACAGGCGTTGGAATCAATCATTCATCAGAGCTACACATATGCACATATTGAATGTTAATTCTAGATGTTGCAAGGTAAGTGAACACAGTTATTGATTTTTAATTTCATTTTTTGTTTTATTAAAAGTTAATTTTCCAATATTACTCCTTTTGTTATCTTTTTTTCAATGGAAAGCAAAATAAAATTGCCGTAGCAGTTGCCATTCTTCATTATACATAAACATCAATTCCTGTGCCACGTACATTAGCGTAATATATCAAGAGATAAATGAAAAATATACCCATGTGGTGACGTCAAACTTTATCTCTTTTGAATTATTTATTATATTTTTAAATCTTTGTAGATCATGGTACAATACAGTATTTTAATTTTGTGGCAACATTGATTGTTGAAAACCTTTCATTTCATTTATTCATTACCTTTCATTTTAATCCTTTTTTACTGGGTTGATTCCCAGTATACGGATTACTGTTTTTTACAAGTTGCCGGTATTCACTTTTTCTGTATTCTGTCATTTTTTGTTTAATTTAGTTACTTTTTTGTATATTCTTCCTTTTTATGCTTCTGTGTGAAACTGTTTGGAATATTTTATTATCATTCTCAAGTAGGAATTAAGCAAAATCTTAATATTTATACTCCAAATAGTTGGACACTTAACATTGTTTACCAGGGGTGTTTTAAAACAACTGTTAATTGTTTGTGTTTAGCTTTGATTTTAGCTTTAATTATTGCTATTCCATTTGTGTGTTTTAAGTATCCTTTTTTACTGTGTTCACTTTTTGTTTATTGTTGCAACCCGCAATTTTATGCTCTAATATGAAATTTTTCCCCGATTTGTTATTCCTTTCCTTATAAAAACAGCCCCAAATAAAAACTATTTATTATACACCAATTATTGTGCGTCATTTCATTAACAATAGCATCTAATACATTTCCTGAAAATTTTATCAAATTATAAACATTATGTGAGATATCATAATAACCGAAATTTGTGCTAAAAAACATAATTCTGAGAAAAACGCATTTAAAGTTGTTTGTCACTTCAATTTTGTAGCAGAAGATGTTTTTTTAAATAGCCACAACTCTGCTTCTAATTGATATAGAATGAAAATCAAAACAGTTTTGCAAAGACTGAATTACATGATTCTTGCAAAAAATGAAATTGACCAAAATAGTAAAAAAAAATAACATTTTCAACGTAGGTAGTCACCTTAAGGAAAATTTTAACATTTATGCTCCCAATAGTTGGACACTTAACATTGTTTACCAGAGGTGTTTTAAAACAATTGCTAGTTATGTTTGTGTTCAGCTTCGATTACTGCTATTCCATTTGCGTGTTTTTAAGTATCCTTTTTTTACTGTGTTCTTTTTTCGTTTATTTTGTATTTGCTGTGTAGTAACATTTTATTCTTTTATTTATAGCACTTTAATTGCCACATCGTAGAACATCAAACAACCTTTATTGTGAATGTCAGACTCTCGTCTCCCATTCTTAAGTGGAATTGATTAACGTGAGTAATAGCGTCTTCAATGAGCCCAAAAGAAACGCAAACAGGTGTCGAACGATATACACCTTTGGAGAAGTGCGAAAATTGGTAAAAGGACGCAAATCATTTAGAATGATTTGTGAAATCCATTAGCGGCGCGCTTTTACCTTGGAAAAGTCGGCAGGAAAGAAAATTCGTCATGGATGGTTCGAGAAGGTGCTGAGAAGAATGGATAAATACAGATGCCGGTAACGAATGGGGAGGAATAGACTTGGACTGTTGAAGGATCGACACACGTACGGAGAGACAGGGTCTCGGATGGACTTTGAATAATGAGCCCGGCTCTCACGAGTGTATTAACGTTCGTCGGAACGAAACTTTGTAAATGATTTATTTAACCAAGATTTGAATGTATTAATAAACCAGATGTAAATAAGAGTTGGTTCTACAGTTATAATTACTTCTACTAGATAATGATTTGTCGGATCACGACCTTAAAGGTTAACAGTGAATTTTTAAATGATTATGCCGAAGGATGGGAGGTATTACTTTGCTCTTGGCTGATGACTTCTGACAGACTCTGCCTGTTATTCCATGTGGAACAAGAACTGATGAAATACATGCATGCCTGAAATCTTCAGTTATATGGAATGAAATTGAAACACTTGATCTTCAAACTAATATGAGGGTTCATACGAGAGGCGATGTTGATGCACACTAGTTGTCTGATACTTTACTTCAACTAGGAAATGGAAACTTGATGTCTCATGGCGATGATGGACTTATAGCAGTGGAAGACATTGGAAAATTAATTCAAAATCACGAAGATTTGTTACAAGAAGTGTTTCCCAACCTCTCTCAGCATTTTAAAGATCATAGTTGGTTACGTGAAAGAGCTATCCTTGCTCCAAAAAACGACAACGTTATACTCATTAATAAGCAGCTTTTAGGTCTGCACATCTCAGATTTATAAGTCTGTTGATAAAGTTTGTGCTATAGATGATAGAGTACTTTACAACATTTCATATGCGGGAGGAGAAAGTCTCGAAGAAAGAATTTTTCGCCCATACGCGGAGGGGTTTGTGGGAAGGGAACTTCTCGTCGGGGGGGGGGGGGGGAGAATTTTCTTCTGCCTGCGACTGTTTACAGAACGTGGGATGCGTAACCACAAAATGTAAATACCTTTATTCGTTGTATTTTAGTGTTTCCATTCTATGACAATGATTGCTGAAGGGAGCGGGTTCCTAAACTGACCGGCTAGACGGGCGAAGCACGGCTAGTCTATCTATATATATAAAACAGTTCCGTTACTCACTGACTGACAGATAACGCACAGACCAAACAGCTGGACCTAAAGAGCTGAAATTTTGCATGGCGATTCTTCTTATAGTGTAGGGGTGCACTAAGAAAGATTTTTGAAAAATACTTCTTAGATTTTTTAAAATCAAATTTTTAAGCTGTTTTTGTAACTTTTTTTTAAGCGTGCATTTAAAATAATAATCTGAGGGTTATAAAATTTATATCACGAGAAAGACCATAAAAATTCCTTTAAAAAGAAATCTCTTTCGAACCTTTACCTCCATTTTCTGATTTTTGGGGAATTTTTAAATATTAATTTTTAGAATTTAATTTATTAAATGCTGATCACGTGATTTCTTTTCTTTTCATGATACTTTAAATTAATTTTGCGTCACGTTCATAACAACGAAATAAATTGGCAAAAAAATTAAAATACAGTAAAAGGTAAAATTTAACCACTAGACTAATTGAGATGGAAGTTTTTTAAGAATTTAATTCAAATTAGTATGTTTCATGGATATTAAATTAAACCTATATATAAAACAGTTCCGTGACTGACTGACAGACCTGGCACAGTTCAAACCGCTGGACCTTTAGGTCCAGCGGTTTGAACTGTGGACCTTTAGGTCCTGAAATATCGACAGTCGATAGACACTGCCTGTAATTCAGATAATACCTTTAACTATCCGGTAGAGTTTTTAAATTCCCTTAAACCACCGGGTCTTCCATACCATAAGCTGTATTTACGGAAGAGCACACCCGTAATACTCTTGATTTTAAAACCACCGAAATTATGTAATGGCACTAGACTACAAGTCAGAGCCCTACATAAAAATTTAATAGAAGCCATTATTTTAACCGGGTGTGCTCAAGGAGATAATGTGTTCGTGCCACGCATTCCTCTAATACTCAATTTCCTCGCCTTTGACTTTAGAGACTGCAATTTCCCCTCAAAGTATGCTTCGCCATGACGATAAATAAGTCTCAAAAGCCAAACTTTAAAATACGCTGGCGTAGATTTAAGAGAAATTGTTTCTCCTACGATCAGTTTTACGTAGTTTGTTCACGCGTACTAAGTCACGCGTAGTAAGTTCGCGGACGAACTACTCCGTAGCGAAGCATGGGTATTCAGCTAATATATAATAAATGTAATAAATATTCAGTTTATTTTAATGTTACCTTCGGACCATAAGACGCATCCCAAGTTTAAGTCTTTTTTTTTTTATGTACAAAGGTGCGTCTTATGGTCCGAAAAATATGGTAAATTGTACACTTTTTTAGCTTTAATCTGTATTTTTGAATACTCGTATAAAGGTATACATACTTCTGAATTATACTAGCTATATTTTTAATACCTAAAGAAAATAGATAAAATATTGAAAATTAATGTTTTGTTATTTGCCTGTCAGTAAAGTATATTTACTTTGAATCAAAGGGGAAACAACGGTTCCACTGTTTTTTTTCTTATTTTTTCTGTTATAAACTGCAGAAATATTTTTAAAAAACGTTTTGATGTATATGAAAAGTTGATTCTTATTTAAAAAAATTGATTATCTTTTAATTTTGCTAAATAACTGTTTACCAATTTTAATTTCATCTCCTAATCAATCAAATGATTATTTTATTTTGCAGTTTGTTTTTTTTCCCTCAGAGAACAATGCTACATTTTAAAATTTTTGCTATAAAACGAAATTTTTAATAGACTTTAAGTTACTTAAATTTTGAATTATGTTAATTTAAATTTTGAAAATTTATGCTGAATTTGAAACTTTTGAAATGAACCATTCTTATATTTGCTTGTATGTCCTGATCTTTAGAAATAATTAAATTACTATAGGCCATAGTTGTTCAGTTATTGAACTCTTTAGTGTTCTTTAAGTTTTGTTTCGTTGTTTCATTTCTAATATCGTATTATTTCATCATAATGTTTTTACATAGAAAAATTAAGTTCTGCATAAGTTCATTTCTCTACTTTTTTTTCTTAAGTGTTTGTAAGGAAAATGAATGACAGTCTGTAGCAATTAGCTTAAAATAAATTAAGTGGAGCAATTTAATTTATCGTATCAAGTTGAAGAGACAGGTTTTTAAACTAAAGGAAACTACCTATTCTGCTGACTTTCACTACATGAAGTTAGTTACTTTGACGGAAGTTAATGTGACTGAAATTTATGAGTTTTTCTTCTCTATTACCCGAAAAAGATGTAAAAAGGTGCGTTTTTATGGTCCGAAAAATATGGTATCACCCGAGGAAGCTTGCACTGCCGGAGTCGCCGTCCGAAAAGCGAAAAACCCAAACATCATCGTACTTGCACGACTTTTCTTGCCGAGTCAGTTTTTATGTACCTGACCCCACACTGGAACTCCCCCCCTAGAGCACAGGGGGTTAAGATGCAGGTGTGTCCATGGGGGTCGCAAGCTACCCCCCCCCCCTCCTTCTACGGAGTCTCATTTGGGAAAGGAGGAATTTGTGACGTTACAATATACTAGTTTGTACCCGTCAAAACATGGCGGCTGGATAGTAAATAAATGTACTAATGCAAATTATACTCAACACATCATTGCCAAATGTTGAAAATCATAATGTTAAGAATAGAGAAATGCACTTTAAAAAATTACTATTGAACCCAATAAAAAGAAATATGGTTACTCAACAACGAGAAATAAAGAAGTTCCGTCAGGTTTAATTCTGTATCTCACAAGCATAATTAAAAATAAAAATGGCAGTGAGGGAACTAGAGAGATTCCTCGGAATAAACAAATTAACGTGTTTATGCGACCTCGTGCTTAATGAGTATCTAAAGCCAGATTTAAATATGTCACTGAGCATGCGCGGAAAGCAATTTTTAATTGTAAATTATCGCTCATTAATAGACATTGCGGTTACAAAAACAAAATTTGACTCATCTATAGATTAAAATCTTTCGTTTAAGACTAAAATGAAGTAAATGGATGCAGTAGTTTTCTCTCGCGGATTGTGCAAAGAATTAGCAACTTAAATATTAGATATGTGTGTGCTTTTTTTTAAAAACTATTTCCTTTGCTACTAACACAGTTATCAAAAACAAGTTTTGATAAAGTATCAACAGTTATTGGACAGAAAGGTGACTAAAAAAATATTTTTTTCTCCTCTTTGAATATCGTCTACTCCCCCCCACCCAAAAAAAAATAAAGTAAAATGAATAAATTATTATAAATGATATTGTGTTTAGTTAAACCTGCGTCATGCTTCGGTCAAAACACTGCTGTTTCGGAATTACACTTATGTATAGTTATATATGAAAACAAAAGAAGAAAAGTTAATTTGGGTACAATAAATACAATTAAGGAATATACACAGCAGGTTTTAAGGTGGTTAACGGCATAGCTATACCCCCGATCATTACTATTCCATATACTCTTTCGTATCTAATAATACGAAAAGATAAGAGGGATTCTGGGCAGAATAAAAATGCAATACAAATATTAAGGATAGTACTCAAAAAGTTATAAGAATTCGAAATACATTTTCGGATGTTATTCCCAGGATAGCCACTTGTTTGTTAAGTAAAGAAAAAATTTATAAAAGCATGGCAGGCCAGTTAACTTATGAATAAGTTCATAAAAAGTCCTAAATTTTTATTCAATAAAGATATTGTTTTCTTCTATTTACAAAGTATAACGTTGAAATGTATTCAAAGGAAAAGAGCTGTAATTCTGCTGTTATTCTTTTCACCCTCCTATTTATGATTAGATTGTCACTTTAAAATTCTCTGAATGAATTATTGGAAGTTAAGTGAAAAGCTGGGATTAAACGTAATAACACTCAGGCTGAAATTATTATAAGATTCATTACTTACTTAAAATGAACGGACTAGCTGATATAACTTGATATTTCGAAGCCTTTCAACTGATCACTACAGTATTGTTCCGCATAAGCCATAATTTTAATCCTTTTGGATGCGCTTGTTGAAACCGGCACTTTTTCCTCTGCGATAACTTCCTTGCACTCTAAAATCTCATCGATGAGATCTTTACGGACTCTGTCAACATGATGCCACCCGTCTGTTTGCATGATCTCTGGCAAGAAAGTTTTAATATAGCGGATTGATGTTGTCCTTAAAATTTTGTCGCTGTGCCTGTCGGCGAGGATCAGAATGTCCAGTGCATTTTGATGCGACATCTGGCGCTTCAGATGTTCAGCACATGATTCCTTCAAATTTAAAATTCTGTATTTGTCAGCAATGGCATAAAGCTGCATAAATTCGTCAAAACTTACGAGATGTCGCAAGCTGTTTGTCGAAACGTACATAGCTATTTTTCGGAAATCTTTGTATTCATCTTCGGGGATAAACATCGACTGGGAGCTGGCTTCTGACATAGGGGTTTTCTCTATTCTCCTGAAGTACAGCGACACTTTTTTCAAACTTTGGAAAAGGGCTGATCCAAATGACAGCTTATATCTGGTTGTGCCGTCAGGGCTCTGAAATGGTTCGATATCGTAGTCACATTTCATATTGAAGTGAGTGTTTATCGAATGCTTCGAATCTACTGAATAATTTAATGAAAGAGAAACGAGAACAGAAATAGTTAATTTATCATCCGTGATAAACTCCTCGAAATTATCCATTATTGTTTTGCAGTCTATAAACCTTTCCAGACCAAAAGGTCTGTAAGGCCGTGCCTCATTTCCATCCTCCATCCCCGATGAGCGCGAAACTACGAAAGACTGTGGAAATCTCGATTTTCCAGCGTTATCAAGGATACTTATGATGCTAGAGAAAGTAAAGGATATAAACTCACTGCTATGTGATGCACATCTAGGATATCCGCGGATCTCCCGAAAAAGAGTGGAAATAAAGCCTTCGTTTTTCGAGTTGCAACCGTTAGCATAAAATAAGATCCGGAAAGTATAACAAAATCTTTTCAATTCTGTTTTGATAATATATTTACACTTCGCTCTGGTACCGCTCTTTCCTCGCACATCCTTAGTAAAATCCATCATAACTATACGGAAATCGTAGTCATAAGAACATGGAGCAGCATCCTTGTAAACAAAAACTTTCACGGAAGAATCATCCGACATTGCGCGTTTACAGGCCAAGTCCCTTGCTGCTACAATGCACCAGTCCGACTAGTAGCTGTGTGGGGAAAGATACCGCCACGGGCAAAGCACGGGCTTGGGGGACGTTGCGGAGAGCAGGAACTCTTTTCTCGGCGGAGGCTGATAGTGTGTTATTCACCCCCCCCCCCTTCTAAAAACAAACACCCCGAGCAGAAACTGATAAGATCTTGTTGTTTTCAAAGTGTGTGTTAGTTGTATTATATGTTATGTTTTTGGTGTCTATTGAATCTCTTTACTTCTTCGTCTACGGGTAAATCATATTTGTGGCAGTTCTTTAAGTATATATATTCCCCGGGAAACACTGAAGATGCCCAAGAATTTTCTTAGAGAGAATTTTGAAGCTAAGAGATTTTCTAATCTAATCCGAATTTTCCAGTCGAGTCTAAAATAATCAACATGGTATCCTTACCGGGACTCTGAATTTATATATAGAACTGTATTAAATTTTGATTTGAAGAATTTGCATATAATCTAACTGCAATGTAATAGATATTACAATTATTACACGAAACAAAGTGTCTGAGGAAGTAATAGAGAGGCTGAAAAGGAAACTAACTTTACTTAGAACTACAGTTTCAAAATTTCTTGGTAAATTAGAATCTGAACTTTCTAAAACGGAAGTATATGTTGATGATTTAGAGGAGATGTTAGTACAGCAGTCTGTGGAGTCGGAATTAGAAGCATTTTATGATCTGGACTTCAATCCAAAAAGTACAGAATTAGAGAGTGTATTGGATTACCGTGAAAGAATTGTTTTGTGGAAATTCCGAAGAGAAAAAAGAATTCGAAATTTAAGCGGAGTACTCTATAGTAAATTCGTCGGACATCGCTAAAAATCCGAATGTATCTCCATTTACAGTATGAACTCACAAAATGCTAATATTTGACTGCCAGAATTTGAAATTTTGAAATTGCATGGCGATATTAGCCGGTGGTTGACATTTTAGAACTCTTTTAAGACCGCTGTTCACAATAACGAAACATTAGACAAAAAAAAAAAGTAAATTTAATTATTTAAAATCTCATCTTGCCGATAACTGCTTCTAATGCCATTGAAGGATTTGCAATTACGCTCGAAAATTACGATTCAGCTATAGAGCTTTTAGAACAACGATCAGACGAAAAGATATTTTGATAAAACACGAATGAATAATATCCTCAACATCAGTAGTGGCTAAACTTTTGACCACTACGGGCGACCTGTAATTTAAATTATAGGCGGCGGTCTACCAACATCGTATATGTTGAGTGATAATAAGAAAATTAATAATTTAAAGCTAAAAATTAGTTGAAATTTAAAAATAATCATAGATATTACTAATTATATTTAATATCAAGTTATTTTAATTAGAGAAAAAATGTTTTCTTCTTACAAACTAATCAGTTTATAAATAAAACAATATGTTCTTTTATTTTCTTATTATCAATGCGAACAATATTACTGTAAATTAATTTTCACTATTATTTTTATTTCATACGAGAAGTTAATTTAAAGTACAAGAAAAAGAAATCACGTGATCAGCATTTAATAAATTAAATTCTAAAAATTTACACTTAAAAATTCACTAAAAATCAGAAATTGCAGGTAAAGATTCGAAAGAGATTTCATTTTGAAGGAATTTTTATGATCTTTCTTCTGATATAAATTTTATAACCCTCAAATTATAATTTTATATGCAAACTTAAAAAAAAGTTACAAAAACAGCTTAAAAATTTAATCTCTCTATTCTAAAAAGAACTAACTGCCGCTGCCGCCGCCGCCGCTGTCAAAAGCTTGTCACGCTATCTCCTCCGAAACCGCTGGGGGTATGGGGTCGAGACCGATACCAATCGATGCAGAACAATGTGGGGAAGAAAGTAAGACATGTCTAATATTCGTCGGACTTTAAGTTTTTTTTTTATTTTATGTTTTGTGGGAAAATATTGACTTTTTTATGTTCAGATTACGATAACTTGCCAAAAAAGGATCGTAGAATTTTTTTTTTTAACAATCTAAGACTACAGACATTTCTCCTTCAAACAAGACCTCATTTGTTTAAAAATTTTTATTAAAATTGAAAACCCTTTTTTTTGGAAAAATTTATGCGTTTCGAGATATATAAATTCGATGCGCTCAGACTTATTATGTTACAAAGAAAATATTTATATCAACTGGAAGATGAAAGCTTTCTCATTCATATAAACTTCATTTCAAGTCTCTATCTTAAAATTTCGATTTTTAATTGAATTTTAAAGAAATACTTCAAAAAAATCTTCTCATTCGCTTCCTTTGAAAGAAGATCCGATTTTTCACCCATTCATCCATTTCGCCGGGCTTCATCCATTTCGTCGGGAGGGGGGGGGAGCTTCAACTGTAAACAAATGAATGACTCAATCGCTGTAAAAAACTATTGAGTCATTCATTCACTTGATTCACCACAGGAGCGAGCGTAGCGAGGCTAGGGGCGAAGCCCCTAGTTTTAAAAAATCTAAGAAGGATGTTTCAAAAATCTTTCTTTGTGCACCCCTACACTATAAGAAGAATCGCTATGCAAAATTTCAGCCCTTTAGGTCCAGCGGTTTGGTCTGTGCGTTGTATGTCAGTCATTCAGTCAGTGAGTGAGTCAGTTACGGAAGTGTTTTATATATATAAATATTGCAAACTGCTGTGAATGAGAGAAAACATATAGTGATATACAGAGGGATTTCAGACATCATACATGAGTCAAAAGGCTGACTATCAACAGCTGCCTTTTTCAGACTATAAATATTGAACTCGTCAAATAATCTTCAGTCTCGTTTTCGAATATTACGTATATACTTGTAGGGGATATCAAAAGGCATATTTGCCATATTTATGATTGTAAAGCTTCTTTTTGATTAATGTAATTCGCATTTTGTTGGGTGGATTCAATTGTTTATTTCATTGTATTTATAACTTCATCGTTGATGAGATCATACCACAATGATGATGCTTTCTCAGTTTCAACAACAAAAACCTTAAGAATTAGTGTCACTATTTAAAATTTATAAAAAAACGTTCCTATCTCGTCGCATTGTATGGACCTTTCTGATATGATATAGATCTGAGCTGTCCCATGGTCCAAAATGCACTGTCTTATTGCTTCAAAAACGCCTCGATAGATCAAGGTGTTTTTACTTTTATCTCACAACTCATAGAAATCTTCTATCGTATGTTTCAAAGCTGCAGTTGGATTTCCAGAAGTTACTGTGCACAGTGCATCCGGACAGTCTTTGTATAATTTACACCATGACAGAACTCCTATATCCATTAGTGATTGTTACCCATCGCTCGTGTTGTAAACGTAGAGAACTTTTTATCTAAAGAAAGCAGTCTGAAAAGTGAAGATGCGTTTTATCTAAAGAAAGCAGTCTGAAAAGTGAAGTAGAGGACGCGCTGTACGGTTTTTGACTTTTTCTTTTTATAGTTTTTAAATATCAATCTTTAATATATATTATTGTTTGATGCTTTGAAGCTGCATAGCGCTTATTGGTGTCAACATTTTCTTTTATCTTTAATCTTATTTCTTTCTCTCTCTTTTGTAACTATATATATATATATATATATATATATATATATATACACACAGACACAGAGAGAGAGAGAGAGAGAGTAAAACTTCTCTAAACGGTCCTATTTTGTTTACAGCAGGTTCAAGAATCCATGGAGCCAATGTTATGAACGGAATCTTCTTTCGGTCACCCCTCCAAACGGCCAGTTTTTTGAGGAACCATCGCTGGCCGCCATAGAGAAATTTTATTGTAACTCTCTCTCTCTCTCTCTCTCTCTGTATATATATAATATTAATATATATATATATATATATACACAGGGCCGCCCAGAGGGGGGGGGGGCAACTGGGGCACTTTGCCCCAGGCCCCCAAAAACTGAAAAAAAATTATTTATTAGATTTCTTCCGAAAGAAAATTCTCAAACTTGCACCGTACTTCAAAATTCAAAATAATCTCCTGAAAAAAGCCCCCCCTCCCCCCCCCCAAAAAAAAAAAAATAAAAATAAAAAAAAATAAAAAAATTTATTCGATTAATCAGATTTCTCTTACTACAAAATAGTCTTCTGAAAAATAGTCTTGGGGCCCCCAACAGAAGTTTGCCCCAGGCCCCGTAAAGTCTCTGGGCGGCCCTGTATATACACATACATACAGTGGAATTTCGATCTATTGTTTTTGAAGCGACCGACAGAACTGAACGATAAATGCGGGAAAACGATAGATGCGGGAACATAACAAAGCGACATGATCATCGGTACTGGGTGAAATAAACGACACATACGGGAAAACGATAATTCGGGGAATGATCGATCGAGATTCCACTTTATATTTATATATATATATATATATATATATATATATATATATATATATATATATATATATATATATATACAGTGTGTAACAAAATTATAAGACCACTGTGGATTTTGGGATTTTTACTATAAATAATATAATTTTCTTAAAATTAAATTAGGTTGATGTTAGTGAATGAAATATAATATATATGTATATTATTTTTAAGAGATATTTAAATATACTAATTATTTTATCAACAATTTCAAATTTATCCAATCAAATATCTGTAACAAAATTATAAGACCACTAGTTAAAACAATTTTTTTAATAAAACTAATATGATGTTGATCAACCATTTTTCTGAATAACTTCAAATACTCAATTTTTCATTGAATTAATTAGGTTTTCGAGCAAATATTTGGGAATTTTGTCCCATTCATCCATGATAACTAGTTCCAATTCATACACAGAATCATACTGACGGTTATTTGCATACACTTGACGAGCCAAATGGCCCCACCAGTTTTCGATGGGATTCAGGTCTGGACTAAGGCTTGGCCAGTTTAAGACCTTAATTTTTTCTTTTTGAAACCAGTTTTTTGTTGATTTAGACATATGGCATGGCGCATTGTCTTGCTGAAATTTCCAGTTTGATCCTTTTAAAAATGGGCCAAAAGGTATAAGTTGTTGGTAAAGCAGTTGTTGATAACAAATGGAGTCCATTTTTCCAAGAACTCGCTGCAGATCACATTTCCCATCATATGCAAAAGCTCCCCACACCATCACAGAGCCACCACCCATCTGTCTACTGAAGAAAACCCGAGGTTCCGTTCGTAAATCATGCCAGTAGGAAATATTACCGTCCGGGCCATCCAAATTAAATTTTTTTCGTCGGAAAAAATATTATTTTTCCAAGCAGCATCCCAGGTCATGACTTCCTTTGCCCACTTCAGCCTTCCTTCTTTATGATGCTTTAACAGTCTTGGATTTCTTTTTAATTTCCGAAGAGCAACATTTGAATTTGATCTTAAAGTGCGCCAGACTGTCATACGTGAAAGTTTTACTTGTCTGCAGTGTTATATTACGAGTAGACAATTTCTGTTTCGTTGCAGGCTTGAAAATTCGCCTATTATCGGGAGCTGATAATTTACTCTATCTGCCAGATCTTTTATATTTTCCATAAAAATCTCTTTTACTTAAAACGTTATGAATAGCAGTTTTAGAACGTTAAAGTATCTTACTTATTTCACGTTCCGATTTTCCAGAGCCCTTATAAAACAAAATTTTTCGAACTTCTAGTTCAGATAATTCTCTTCCATGCGGCATTGTGAATTTCTTCATAAAAACAAACAAATTAAATTCTATTTTATTTTACAATATTATCATTTGGACTTTTTTGTGATGTAAAGTTACAGTGTATCTACGATTTTGAAAGAAAAAATAAAATAGTTTTAAAAACGCGAACAAATTTTAAATAAAAAAATAAGTGGTCTTATATTTACGTTACACCGAGATTTCAAAAAATCGTTTGCTGTGTGAAATTAACTCAATTTTTTTTTTCCTTTAAGCGATTTATTTGAGAAAATATAACTTTTTCATTTGCTTCAAATCGTAAAATTATTCATTTTATGCAGTGTAATATTAAAATGAGTGATATTTTGTGTGGTCTTATAATTTTGTTACACACTGTATATATATATATATATATATATATATATATATATATATATATAGAGAGAGAGAGAGAGAGAAAGTAAGTAAGTAAGTAAAGCCTCTCTAAACGGTCCTATTTTGTTTGGAACCGGTTCAAGAATCGATTGAGCCAATGTTATGAACGATATCTCTTTTTGGTCACCCCTCCAAACGGCCACTTTTATGAAGAACCATCGCTGGCCGCCATAGAGTAATTTTATTGTATCTCTCTCTCTGTGTGTATGTATGTATATATATATATATATATATATATATATATATATATATATATATATATATATGTATATATATATATATATATATGTATATATATATATATATATATATATACACATACATACATACAGTGGAATCCCGATCTATCGTTTTTCAAGCGACCGACAGAACTGAACGATAAATGCAGGAAAACGATAAATGTGGGAACATAACAAAGCAATATGATCATCGGGACTGTGTGAAATAAACGATACATACGGAAAAACGATGATTCGGAGAATGATCGATCGAGATTCCACTATATATATATATATATATATATATATATATATATATATATATATATTCTGGATTTAAGCTTATGTGTTGATGAAGAGAGTAGTCTAGTGAAATACAAAATGCATGATAAAAGGGACTATTATCCATTTACTACACAACGCGTAATGCCTTGGAATACTTGTTTACATAGAAATGTAAAGCGCAACCTAATCATTAACTACATGCTACGTATTAAACGTCTAAACTGTAACAAATTGGAAATACAATCAGGTATAAAATCATTTGCAAACATTGCTTTAGAAATGGGTTTTCCTTTGGGATTTTTATTAAAAACCATGTGTGAATTCCATTCGATCGATAGGAAAGAATGTCTTAATCGATATTTCAGTAATTGAAGTAATAAAATGATTAGTTGGCAATTTACGTTTCGCACCTGTTAGTCTTTTACTCTCTATAATGTAGAGTTGCACTAGGTATGTGTCCTTGCTATTTTAGTTATAATTATAGTTCTAAATGTATATATTTGATAATGTTTAGAGTATTGTGTGTGGATATTTCGATACTTAGGAGGTGCTTATTTGAAGTGGTTTTATGTGGATACAGTTATAATTTAATCATAAGTCTAAATATTTTAAAAAAATTATTATATGATGCATTGTTTATAGGTGTAGTGAATATATGGGGTGGCTGCAATGTTTTAGTGAATTGACAAATAGTTTTGAAATAATTTAGCCCAGGTTTTTAATGTACGTTGTTCCAGTTCCTTTATTTTTTTATTTCATCGCTCCTTGCTTTGTTTTGACTTTACGTCAGGTTGCAGATGAAGAATGACTTCCGGGAGTGTTACCTAGGTACAAAACATGTTTAACCGGAGTGTTGGGGGTCACAACTCCCCCCGGTCATTTATATTCTTCATCTTTCAGGTTGATGAATTGTGCTGGTGTTGTCAGGTTTAATAATGTTTTTATTTAATATATAGCAGCTTACGGTTGAGCAGCGTAGCGCCATAGTAAGATTGCTATTGTTCATTAGTTTGATTTCGAGTTATACTTTTGTAAACAAACATATATATATATATATATATATATATATACCGGGTGGCTATAATTAAACTGACAGTGCTTACAGTGTTCTGTAACGCGATCTATTTGCGAGAATGACGCCGCATTTTGTAGGAAGATTAAATAAGACGGGTGACGAAGGATTCCGCGAAAAAATAAATTAGTTCCAAAAGTCACAGCTAGGGGAATATTTGGCGCTGTGTAATAGAAAATAGAGTGTTAACAAATGCAAATTAATACGGAATAAAATTACCTTTTATTATGCACATTTTCTTATTTAGTTCAAGTGCAATATGGCAACACTTTTAAAAAAGCGTAAAATCTACATAAACACCGATAAAGTCTCGTGATCTGCAATATCACGTACGCTGAGCAGAAGAAGTTCTTTATTCAAATTTCACGTTACATCCATTGGCACAGTGCCAGCTGCTTGGATTTTAAAAGGCAATGTGTTACGTTTCGAATCAATCGGATTGAAAGTTTATGTGCAATGTCTCCTTCTTTAGTCGAGCGTGCGTTACTGGTCAAATTCTTTTACCCCAACCAGTGCAACGCGTCAGCCGCTCTTCGTGCTTTTAGAACGCACAAAAAAATGCGTAAAGGTAACGGTCCTGTGTCAGTTAATGGGCTAAAAGCAATGGTTGCGACGTTTGAGAAAACAGGTTCTCTGAAGGTTCAGTCAGGCAGAAGACGTAAACCTGTACCACAGGATACAATCGAAGCAGTTGCCACGTCGATTGTCAACAGAGGACCAGACAATATTGCTGCCACCTCTAGAGCTCGTGGATTAGCTCGGAATATGGATATGCCTTACAGTACGGTATGGAAAATCTTACGAAAGATTATCAACTTCTATCCGTACAAGATCAGCCGTGTACAGGAGTTACTGTACCCCGACCATGATAATCGATTGACTTTTGCTCTCACCTTTCTTGCCAGAATGGAGGTGGATGATGCTTGGCCGTGGAAAATCTTATGGGGAGACGAGGCCCACTTTTACCTGCAAGGAACTGTGAATACCCAGAACTGCCGAATTTGGGATGACAAATCACCACATGCAGTCACAGAAATTCCCTTACATTCACCAAAGGTAACTGTTTGGTGTGGGTTCACAGCGGAATTTATCGTAGGTCCATTCTTCTATGAGAACATTACCCCGACAGGACCGGAAACCTGTTCTGTTACCGGAGAGAAATATCGCCACATGTTGAACAGCTTTGTCATTCCGGCACTTCGGCAAAGACAATGCCTGGAGGAAATCATTTTCATGCAAGATGGAGCCCCTCCACACGTTGCTGTACGGGTGCAACAGCTGCTACGACAGAAATTCACAACAGAAAGAGTCATTAGCCGCTACTTTCCAACTGCATGGCCACCTCGGTCACCTGATCTTACCCCATGCGACTTCTGGCTATGGGGTTACCTTAAGTCCAAGGTCTATCAAGGAGTGGTCCAGGACCTGGCTACGTTGAAGGATAACATATCACGGACTGTACGGGAGATTCCTGCAGACATGTTACTTTCTGCTGTTGTGCATACTGTGCACAGAATGCAATATGTGGTCCACAACAACGGCAGCCACATTGAACCTTATTTGAATGCAAAATAAAAGGTAATTTCCGTATTGATTTGCATTTGTTAACACTCTATTTTCTATTACACAGCGCCAAATATTCCCCTAGCGGTGACTTTTGGAACTAATTTATTTTTTCGCGGAATCCTTCGTCCCCCGTCTTGTTTAATCTTCCTACAAAATGTGGCGTCATTCTCGCAAATAGATCGCGCTACAGAACACTGTGAGCACTGTCAGTTTAATTATGGCCACCCGGTATATATATATATAGAAAGAAAGAGAAAGTAAGTAAGTAAAACCTCTCTAAGCGGTCCTATTTTGTTTGGAACCGGTTCAAGAAAAAAATAAAATGCTCATAACTCTTTTACAAATGGCGCTCAAACACGCTCAAAGGAATGCCGTTTTCAAAATTTGAATATCTCAATGTCGGGGGGGGGGAGCTAGGTGTTTTTCCTGCTAAAAAATGAAATGCTCACAACTCTTTTACAAATGGCGCTCAAACGAATGCCGTTTTCAAAATTTGAATATCTCAATATCGGGGGGGGGGGGGGGATAGGACTTTTTCCCGCCAAAAAATGAAATGCTCATAACTCTTTTACAAATGGCGCTCAAACGAAAATTTTTGGCGCTCAAACACTCTCAAATGAATGCCGTTTTCAAAATTTGGATATCTCAATATCGGGGGGCCAACTTCACAGACGTAGAGATAAAAGCAAGATCACTCACCCACTTATCATCTTCCAATTGAGGATATGATGTATTAACAGTTGCTATAAATTATAAATTCTTTTATGTCAGGCAAAAGATCCAAGAATCTTTTTAAAAATTTAGCACGGCTTAGCTACCTTACATCAGTGTGTAATAGTAGTTTCCTGAAATCAGATTCACATTCCTCTAGCAATGCTATGAATCTGCGTCTTTGCAAACTTCTTCCACGAATAGAATTAACTATTTTAAATGCGAAATTCATCACATCATCTGAATTCAATATTTTTTAGCACAATGCCTGCTGATGGATAATGCAATGGTAGTTTGTAAAACTTGGAGTATCATCATCACTTTTACATTGAGTAATAAATCCATTTATGATTCCTAACCAATTACATATCAGATAGGCGGGCGACTAGTCGACCGCGGTCGCCGCTTTGGCCACCTCTGCTCAACATGAAGCCATTAAAATAGTCCAATGATATTCGACAGTTCCGAAAGTTATTTGACTTAATTCAGATTAGAATCACTGGGTATCGCATCAGACGGTTTTGGAAGCCTTTTAATTCCCGCGATCTTAAAAAAAAAATCTTCCGTGATATTTGGTCCCTCGAATACAGCAAACGAGAAAATGTAGAAGAAAATAGTCAGAATTCAAAATATCTCATGGATTTTTCAGAAGCGTTGTATGCTGCGGAACGCACTTGTGTGAATGCGCATCTTTGTATCCATTGGTCACACATTCCAAGGTCAAGGACCTTTCCGGAGGGAACACGTTAAATACTTCAAGGCCGAAAGATCCCCCCCCCCCCCCCCCCCTAAGATCGTCTTCTCTGCCCATCTTTTGAGTCAAGACGTCGGAGATAATGAAAACAAAAGTGTTTGCGTTTTCTTGTGAGCTAGACTAGTGGTGCTCAAAATTTTTTCGACAGCCAGCCAGCCTCCTTCATTCAATAAAGTACGACTCGACCCCCGTGAAAATTTTTGGTAGTCGCAAATTAGGAAAAAAAAAAAAGTTAGGAAAATGTTAACAAAAAAATAGAAAAAAAGAATTACGCAATCTTTGGCAAACTATTATAAAAATCAATGATCTGTAGATTTCGGGTTTATATTTACTTTGCATAATAACAATAATAAAAAAAAATACGTCGCTTACCTTCTGCACATGTTTTTGGCAAATCTCACGTGACTAAAACTTCATATTTAAATATTAATATGTATCTGTTATTCATTTTGGTAAAAATTAACAAAAATTAAAAAACTGTATGATTTCAAAATTATAAGCTTTGTGTTAAAACAATAGAAATTGTAAACTTCATTTATTAGTATAAAACAGAAATACTTCTTTTTTTTTTATTTATTAGTAAACGCTTGTTAAAGTTCACATTTGGATTGAATTATTGGGCCTGAAAGGGTTATACATTTAGAATAAAAATTCAGTAGAAACCCTCTCTTATTTTAGTCTAAAAAGAGAAAATAAATTTTTACTGATGGAGTTGTTATTGTAAGGCTGTTTGACATCTTATTTAGCAATATCATATCATATGTTTTTTAAACACATAAACAAAAAATGTTAAAAATAAGTAATTATAAAAAATTTAAAGCATGTTTTTTTAATTAAATAATTCAGTATGATACAATTTGACGTCAAACTATCCGCGACCCCTCAGTGGGTCGCGACCCACAGAGGGGTCTTGGAAAAAATGGAAGGGGTCACGGATAGTCTGACGTCAATTTGTATCATACTGATTTAGAAAAATTATTCAATTAAAAAATTTATTATTAAAATATCATTTAATTAAAAAACGGGCTTTAAAATTTCTATAATGACATATTATTAATATCTTTTCTTGTATGTTAAAAATATATGATATTATGAAATAGGGCGTCAAACCGACTTACATTGCTCCTATTCGTTTTTTTTTTTTTACCTATATGAACGAGACTGGGTTTTCAAAATGAGTAGCTACAATAACCAAACAACGACGACATGGAAGTAGCATAGGACATTTAACTTACGTAATACCGATAATTTATATTTAAAACAAAAAAAATCTAGATTTATCTCTATCATAAATTTTGCCTCGTGTTTTTGCCAAAACATACACACACACACACACACACACATATATTATACACTATCTACCAATAAGTATTTAGACACCTGTGATAGAAAAGAAAAACAAAATTTATTCATATTCAATACTTGGTAGAGCCTCCACGATAGGCAATTACAGCCTCAACCTTCCGGGTCAGGCTTTCCACAAGTACTTGTATGACGGCTAGTGGTATTTTTTTCCACTCGGCTTGGAGAAGACATGTAAGTTCCTTCACTGATTTTGGACGGTTGTTGCACACCTTAATTCGGGCCTCTAAATTCAAATGAAAAAAAAAATCTTAGTCACCGACTGCCAATGGAATGAAAACTATATTAATTTATTTACAAAAGATGGCAGCACCAGACTTATTCTACTGGAATAAATAATTTTTAAAATATGTACAAGTGAAGCCTCATCTACAGATTATGTAAGAAGCACTAAAAATGAAAAATAAAATAAAATATTGAATTATATAAAAAAGTGAGAATATTTAACAAGGAACATTCGTATAAAGATAAAGAGTATGCCTCACAATTGTATAATAGGACGCAAATCAGTCTCTCGACGTTTGTAATCAAAACAGAAGCAATATTACAAGTAGAATAGTTAAAGGATGATTTTCTTAATCACATGTAGCAAATAACGAACCTTTTTTGACACTCTGGCGGGTTAAATAAGTGCACTCTGTTTATATTATATGGAACATTCTTCTCTTCTACCTTATATAGTTTCTATTATATCAAACATTCTTCTCATTTACCTTAGATAGTTATACAGAGGCTGTTCACACATTTTTTAGACGATGTATATTGTATTCACAAAACTGAATTACATAAAATTCTTGTGTTTTAAATGATCTATTTGACATCCCTTATTCTGAACTATCTTTCGACACCGCAATTTCCAGGATAATAATGCCTTTTGAAGTGTCAGAAGAGGTATTCTATCCCATTCCTCCTTAACAGCTTTCCAGAGTCCTGTAAGGGTTTTGTGACGACATTTGGATAATGCAGATTTTAAAAGTCCGAAAGCACAAAAATCCATAAGTGATACATCGGGAGATTTAGTAGGGATATCAGTGAAGGGTATGGCCTTGATACCAGTTTTTTGTTCCATTTCTTTTAGGAAATTTACAGTGGATTTTGATGTGTGACTGCTAGCTTTGTCCTGATGGAGTCTCACAGATTGATGGCACTGTGGGTAAAGCGATGGTATTTCATTCAGAAAAATTGTCGATAAAATATGTTCCTGATAGTATTTGGAGTTAATCTTGACATTTTTTCCCACTCTCTTTATTTTTAACTTGCCATTATAAGAAAAACCAGCAACAATCATGAATCTCTTAGAAAAACTTTCTTTGGATTCTTTGAACCATGTACTTAAATTTTTTTCTCCCCTTTTATGATAATAAATGGCTCTTTTTTTGTTGCAATCATTTAATACACCCATGATTCATCTATTGTGACAATTGTTTTCCATTTTTCTTTGGATAAGTGTTTCTCATATAGAATTCTGCAGCGTGTCTTGCGTTCAGCGATAAGATTTGGAAGAAGACGTTGTACATTGCGTTTTTTCGCTTTCTTAAGATTTAAATCAACGTTTATCATTTTGTTTACAGTGGACACCGAGCATTTTAATGATTTTGCAACTGTCCTTTGACTAGGGAGATTTTCTTTTAACATTAAACAACGTACCTTTGCAATAGTCGAAGATGTCCGTTTTTTCCTTGGATACTTGTTTGGAATTTTTGTCCCACTTGAGGCTCCAATTTGACGTTTTTTTCCTTTCTTGTTGACGATATTACCTATCGACGCTTTAGATATCACAAAACCATGACTCTCACATCGTTTTTGGATAACGGAGTATGCATATTTCTCTTCGAAAAGAGCATAAATATAGCCTTCGAACTACTGCTTTGTTAAAAACGCCATTTTGAATAAAAACAAAACTTTCAAGCCGCAAACGATAATTTTGACTTTTAAAAACATAGTACAATTGCAATTATTTCTTTTGCAGCAAACGATTTTTTATTACCGCTTACCAAAATCGTCTAAAAAATGTGCGAACAGCCTCTGTATTATACAGCTCAGATTCAAAATATTAGAATAATTACATTTTTTTTACAAATTGAAAATATCGTTTGGTAATTTACTGTCTTTTAATGCAAATATGCAAACAATATTTTTATTAAGAACTTATTGTTGATTAAACTTATTTATTATCTTAAAATTAATATCATTTTTGAAAAGATGAATTGAAAAAAAAAATTATTTTGAAAAGTCAAAATATTAGAATATTTATTCAAGTGGTTTAAAATATTAGAATATTTCACATTAATTCTTTAATTATCACCAATTCATAACTGGTGGCATCATTGATTAAATTCAGACGATTTTATTTAAAATCAGTATTCTTTTTGCAGTTTGTTTGCTTTTTCGTCTTAAAATGGGTCGTGTGAGTGATATTCTTGAATCCAGGGCCGCCCAGAGACTTTACGGGGCCTGGGGCAAACTTCTGTTGGGGCCCCCAAGAAATCTGGTTAATCGAATAATTTTATTTTATTTATTTATTTTTTTTCATTTTTTATTATTTTTTTTTATTATTATTTATTTTTTTTTTGGGGGGGGGGAGCCCTTTTTTTCATGAGATTATTTGGAATTTTGAAGTACGGTACAAGTTTCAGAATTTTCTTTCGGAGGAAATCTAATAAATAATTTTTTAAAATTTTTTGGGACCCCTCCGGCAGGTGGGGGCCTGGGGCAAAGTGCTCCAGTTGCCCCCCCCCCCTCTGGGTGGCCCTGCCTGAATCTATTAAACTTCGTATGGTTGATTTGTATCGGCACGGTAAAAATCAATGTTATATAGCGAATTATTTACATTGTTCGCAATTAAGCGTTAGTAAAATACTAACACAATATTCAACAAATGGAAAATTTCAAAATAATCGTAGAAATGGCGGCCGAAAACCAAAAACATCTGCTAGAGATGACAGGAAACTGAAGCGTATAGTTAAGAAAATCCGTTTTAAAAGTGTGAGATTCTTGCACCAAAAATGGAAAGAAGGAATTGAAGTTTTTAAATTGACAACATTAAGACGTCTCCATAAATTTAAGTTTGAATCTCGTGTACCGAAAACAAAAACTCTCATGACTGCAAAACAAAAGCGTATAAGATTGAATTGGTGTAAATCAAGACGTTTATGGAGCGAAGGAGATTGGAAAAAAATATTATTGATTGATGAAAGTATGTTTTGGTAATCAAGGTAATCAAGGTATTCGAGTTTGGAGAATGAAGCAAGAAGCATTTGATAAAGAATGCCTTAAACGTTTGGTAAAATTTGCTGCTAGTGTCATGGTTTGGGGTTGGATGAGCGCAGAAGGACCGGGAAAGTTATGCATCGTCTACGAAATGGTTAACTCTCAGATATATCAAGAAATTTTGGAATATTACATGATTCCATCATCAGAAGATTTATTTGAAGATGATTTCATCTTTCAACAAGATTTGGCGTCACCGCATACCTCGGTGTCAACTAAGAATTGGTTCCGCCAACGTAAAATTAAGGTACTTCCTTGGCCACCAAACTCACCAATCCCATCGAAAACTTATGGGGTATAATGAAGAAAAAACTCCAAGAAAATCCTCCTTCAAGTAAAACTGATTTAGTGGCACGTATAAAGTCTATTTTGGCTAATATTGATAGAAATGTTTGTAAACACCTTGTATATAGTATGCAAGATCGATTGTACGCTGTTATTAAAGCTAAACGGGATGCTACAAAATATTAATTACCATTTACTTCATATTCATAAGGTAATATTTTTGCGTAAAATAAAATATTCTAATATTTTGAACCAATCTAAATTTTATTCTAATATTTTGATGTGTTTCAGAGAGCTGTTGTATACCTAATTTATTGTATTTTATATTTTGTAAATGTTAAAATCTTATCTAAACATTAATTTATAAAAAATTTAATTGCATTTGCTTAGTATCAAAAATAAATAAATGGAAAATAATTTCTTTATTACTTTTTCTCAATTATTCTAATATTTTAAATCTGAGCTGTATCAACCATTCTTCTCTATACCTTCTTCTCTTCTCTGAGATAACATCAAACCACTTTTATTAAAATTTATCATTTGATAATTAAAATATCGTACGGAGTCGTGACTGAAAATTCACTGAAATTTTAAGATTTTAATATCTATATCTATATCTATATATATATTTAAGAATGATAGCTGTATAAGAATATAAGAAAGGAGCCAAAAACATGTCTAATTAACACGGAGTTGTGACTGAAAATTTAGATGTCATTTTGAGATATTTAAAGTTATTATAATTTTTTTTCTGAATGACAGCCGTTTCAGAATGCTATCTGAATACCCGTGCTTCGTCACGAAATACATTACTACTGTCCATTATGTAATTTGTTTAATTTCATTTAAATTAACTTTCGCATTAAATTGTTCTCATCCCTCAAAGAAGTTCACCCTGTCATTTTAAAACCTTGATCTGTCATTAAATATCAGTTTAACGTTTTTAACGTAGGTGTACGTTCCTCAATAACGGTCCGTCGGAGAGAAAAAAAATGTCCGGCGTCGCGAGTTGTAATTTTGGCAGCGCGCCAAACCCAGTACCAGTAAACAGCTAAACAGAAAAGTACCAAAATTTGTCGCCCCCATCCCCCCCCCTAAAAAAAAAGAAGTTGTTGTTGGGTGTCGATGGTGGACTGTAATTTCAATCGAACACAACTAACAGACAATAATTATTATTTTAAACGAAGAACAAAATGGCTCCGACCGAGCTATGACACAGAAACAGCTCCATGACCACTAACTATAGGTGTCAAGCATGATCGCTAAGCTTTAAACTTAGATGACGCCAACGTGTCGAAGTGGCAACAGAGATAAGCAACGATAAGTAATCCTACGTTAATAACCCACGGTAGTTTCGTGTTTCCAGAAAAGTTTGGGAAGGTATAACTATCATACAATACACTCAAGGAAATAAAAGCAATCACAATTCAAGTAATACATTTCACGAACAAGATGAAAGCAAATCAAAGGGTAATAAACACATTGCAAGATTTAAAAATCATGGGATGAGAAGAGATTACCTGAAATATTTTTATTTATTTATTTTTTAAAATTTTTTATTCTGGGAATTTCAGCCCCTATTTTAATCTCTTTGAAAGTTGGATTTCTTTCTTCAAAAATCTTAGTGAGCACAAAGGGCATTTGTTAAAACCCCAGCGTAAAATTTCAGCTCATTGTGTTTTATTGTTCTAGAAATACAGTGATCAGTGAGTGAAAGGGTGGTATTTGGCTTTCACATGCAGTCATACCTCGGTATACTCGTCGCATTTCGATGCGAATAAAATTGCTCGACGTACTCGTCCCACTTGCTAAAAGATGTATGAGACAAGACAGCTCCTCCAAATCCTGTTTCTCCGGACGAAAAGAAAGACAGAAATAGGTTGAATTACGAAATTTTGCTCAAAAGTATCGCCCTGAGCAAAAGGTCAGGCAAGCCGAAATGTGGACTTGTTTAGTGATCAAGCAATGTCTCCCTTCAGAAACAAGTTTCAATTGATAGGTTTGTAGTGAAACTCCCTCAATCTGAGTCTACAACAGGGATCGGGGGGTCTTAAAAGACAGAAAGAATCGCTGTGCAAGCGCCTGATGTTTTATTGGAAGAAGACTCCCAACTTCCAACAATAACCCCTCTTCTCTACTTCGACATTATCCACCGTGGCCATCAACTCCTTTCAGTACAAGCTGAGTGAAGATAAATTTTATTTTACTTCATATAATTGTTGTTTTATTCAAATTATGTCTGTTTAATTCTGTATTAACAAACCCCCCCCCCATTTATAAATTTCCCAGTAAAATGTGAAGTTTCTGGTTTTCAGGAACGAATTAATCCAATTTACATTAACCCTTATGGGAAAAATTCGTTCGGTACTCGACGTGCCTTCTGGGACCAAATAACGACGAGTACCGAGGTACCACTGTGTATAGTTTTAAAAGGAACAAACGTAATATGTTGGAACACATTTGAGAAAAAAAATAGAATTTTTAAAATTTTTTGGCTCAATCTGTTTTGGGCCAATTTTATTGAAACTCGGTACGTATATGTTTCTCGGTTTGTACTTTCATTTAAAAGTACGAGTAATTCGGTTGAAACCCAGTGTTAAATATGGGTTTTAGAATTTTTGGGGGATTTAAACCCGCTTTAACCCCCTTAAAGTTCGGTTATTTTAAAAAAGATTTCCGAACTTTAAGGGGGAATAATAAGCGATTTCTTATAGAGCACTTAGAGCCTAAGAGAAACCACCCTGCAAAATTTCAGCTTTCTAGGTTTTATGATTCCAGAGATACAGGGATCAGTGAATGAGAGACTATTATTTGGCTCGCTCATACATACATACATACATACATAATTAAGTTAAGTTAGAAATATCATTAAAAATAACTTATAGTGGTAATCATTTCAAAACTATTTTTATTTCTCAACATAATCTCCACCAATATCAACAGCTGTAGAAACAGCTGACATTCCGGGTGGGCCAGCTCCTTTCCGTTTCGCAAATTTCCACTATTTTCATGCATGCAAAATTTAACTTTTCCGTCCACCAATCGACAAATTTTTTATTTCCATGTGTTTTACAACTCTTCATCTTTAAGGATTTACACATTTTTATAAAGTTAAAAATGTTTTTCATTGCAAACGAAGCTTTTTCCCCAAAGCAGTTTTTCGAATTTCACGAAATCGACAATTTTGATGGACAAATATTTCGGTTTTCTGCACCTATTAATGTCAATTTTACGATTTATCGGCATTTGCTAGATGTTCAGCTTCCAAAATATACCAAATACATTTAATAATAAAAATTGTTATCATTCTAAAAAAGCGTACTTACAAAACTCACTTTTGAAATTTCCCGCGCTGATCGCCATAGTATCGTAATGTAACTGAATTGGGGAGTTCGTAATTTTTCGACTTATTATTTTACTCACTAATAATTTCAGCAAGTTCGTGAAATTTGTTTCTACTTAATGAGGAAGTGATGAGGATTCATCCGCCACCAATTTTGAATTCATCAGAACTGTCTTTCTATTCTTTTGAGCACTTTTCCCCCCACAAGATCTAATATTTATATTCGGACATGTAGCCAAAAGGAAAAATAATTAGTTGAGAACGAGTCATTTAATAATTGAAATCCAGAAATAATTTTAAAGTACCAGAAAAAATTTTTGTTTTAGGAAATGAGAAGTTAAAACCTTTAGATTTTTTTCTAATTGAATGAACTTCTTTCTTGTTTAAAAAGCAAAATTTGAAAACGGAAATTTGAAAGAATTATTTCAAAAGCCAAACACCGAAATTTGAAAAAGAGAATGTTAAATAATTATTTCGTTTTTTGAAAATTCTAATATATTTTTAAAAGTGATTAAACAGTTTTAATCTTTAAGAAATGAAACCATTTCATTTTAAACCGAAAAAGCAACACATCGGGTTGCCACTCAGCTAGTATACAATATTGGTTGAGATTATGTTTAGAAATAAAAATGCTTTTGAAGTGATTTTCACTGTAAGTTATTTTTTTAGATATCTTTTGTAACTTAATGACTTTTCCTTGTATATATATATATATATATATATAATTACTGAAGAAAAGAAGCCAAAAATTTGCCAATTAACTACCATAATAATAAATGTTTCATAAATTTAATTTCCTCTGTCTCCCCTTTTATTTATAAAAATTGCAAATATATAGCGCATTCATATTTTGAATTTTGTGAACCGCAATTAAAAATGCGTATTTCTGCTTCGAACATGCTCGTGAGGAAATTCTTTTACAGTTTTCGCTTTCCACCAAATCAGTCGTGCCGTCTATCTCAATATATATAGTATTCGCGTTCCGCAAAGGCAGTCTACAGGAGGAGTGCGATAGAATGTCTTAATTGAACAGAACAGAGCCCAGTAAAATGTTTTAGAGTGGCTTAAACAGCTCTCTCTCTCTCTTTCTCACACAAGATTTTTTTGTTTTTTGCTGTTCAGATATCAAAATGCTAGGATAAGAATAGTTTTAATTAAGAATTTCTACTCATTGCAGAATAAGCTGTTTGAAATTACTGCGAAGAACATGCAGGCCCTGATTTTCCATTAGGCCCAGTAGGCTTGGGCCTAGGGGCCCCCGAATGTTGAGGGCCTCCCAAAATTTTAATTTTAAAAGGGAAAAAAAGAAATAATTCCCAATTTAAATTTTTTTTCATTTTACCTTTTTTAGTAGCAATTTTTTTATATACCCTTTCAAATTTGATTGATTGATTGGTTCATCATATGTATAATTACATGTATAGTTCATCATATGTATGTTATAGTGTACTATATAAGGGATTAATAAGTTTTTCTGGTTGCATTGTATTGGTGTTTTAATGATGAAGTTAATATGTTGTATTACTTTTTGTTATTTGATAATGTTTTCTAGTCTTCTACGCTCCAAATAGCCAATTCTTGGTAAAATGGTACTTTCACAATGATTCACGATTTTTTTTTTTGTGTGTGTGTTAAATTTGGGAAATTTTATGCCCACATCAGTGTTAGGGGGCCCCCATCCCGAGTTGTGCCTATAGTCAAGAATTTTCTAAAACGGGCCCTGAGAACATGTATTACACTGTTTGTATTGTATATACTCTGTATTTACAGCTGCTCATATAAATTAAAGATCATATTTTAAAAATTACAACAGGTAATCCAATTGTTAGCAATTCAAAAATTAATAAAATCTGTGCTTTCTAGAATAGGAAGCTAAAAAAATGATGTTTTTTGCAATAAAAATCGGACTTTAGATTTTTATGCAAATATTTAAATGATAAACGAAAACATCATGCTTTTAATTATTTTTTCTACTCATTGCAGAATAACCTGTTTGAAATTAGTGCGAAGAACGTGTATTACATTGTACAATTACAAGATATTTTGCAGCCCTGTTTAGGTGATCTCCACCATGCTGGGAACCTTCAAGATTTTCCCCTTCGTATGTGTGGAGGAGGGGGAAGTTTTTGAGCTTCATACATACTAAAACTTCTGTAAATAACGAAATTTTTTGAACTTTACTGTAGATATATTCAGACGGTTTGATGGTTTTTTTTGTTGGGGGGGGGGAGGAATTTAACCCCAAAATACCCCTTTGCTGCTCCACTGGTGTGTGTATATGTATGTTTTCATATGTGTGTGTGTGTGTTTAATTGAACACTAATCTAAAACCCTAAAGATTTTCAGCTATCTTCATGTATTTTCAGATGTAATTTTCCTTAAAATATATTTTGTTTATCCGTAAAATCCAAATACAGTCGATTCCGGTTAATTGGACCAGCCGCTTATTCGGACCGAATCCCGTCTTGTAACATAAGACATATTCGTCTAATCAGACCAGCCAGTTATTAGGACCAAAATGATCGCGTTCCGATGTGGTCCGATTAACTATATATTAAAATAGACTATATATTAAAATAAGCTTAGTGGTATTATATTTTCGTTATTATTGAGCAATTATCGGTAAACAGCTTAGCTTTGTGTTAAAGAAAGGTGACCAAAAATATATTTTTTCTCCTCTTTGAATATCGTCTTACCCCCCCCCCCCCACACACACACACAAAAAAAAATGTAAAAAGAATAAATTATTATAAATGATATTGTGTTTAGTTAAACCTGAGTCATGCTTCTGTCAAAACACTGCTTTTTTAAAATTACACTCTCATGCAGTGGCGCATTCAGGGGGTGGGCCAAAGGGCCCTGCTCCCCCCCCCCAAAGAAAGAGAAATTGCATGATCAATATTGAATTTGCATTATGAATATTTTTATCCGTAACATAGCATTATTTTAATGTTTATGCTAATGTTGGCTTTATCCGTAAAACATAGCAATATTTTAATGTTTAAATATCGGTGAGAAAAGTTCTTGGAAAAAAAATCTGTGTGAATCCTCTCAGAAATTTTAATACCTATTTTGAGATGAGAGCTGCCTTACTTAGCTCTGTTTCAGAACTTAACAGTAGTAATCTTGCTTTGAGAAAAGTCATTACAACTCCAATCGACGACTCGTCCATGTAACAATAGTTACCGGTTTCGTAACGATCTTGCTTGAATTTCCAATCATTGAGCAAATGATACAGAAACCGTACGTAAACAGAATATTTTGGAGAAGTGTTTGAAACTTTCGTATTGCATATTTATTTATCTTTTTCTGTGGGCCTTAGCCTCGGGCATACGAAAATAGCATCATCGGGACGTTTATTTATAAACTCTACTGATGAACATTGTTGTTAAAACTAATCTAAACTCACGGCACAACAATCCAATGTGGACCAAGGCCGGAGGTGCCCATCTCCGCTCTCTTGACCGTGGGCTTGGGGTGCCACACACCATACGTCTCGGTCAGGTGATCAACCTGACGCGGGACCCCCAGAGTTTAGTTCCCAAGCAGAACATTATTGTTGACTAAGAATATACGTCACGAAGACGTAATTTTCGTATGTACTGAAACTAGGACCTATAGTCTCAATATATACGTGTGTGTGTGGCGCTACACTTTTGTTAACTGTTTGCTTTGCTTCCAACACAGTTATCAAAAATAATTTCTGATAAAGTATCAACAGTTACTAGACAGAAAGGTGACCAAAAATATATTTTTTTCTCCTCTTTGAATATCGTCTACATCCCCCCCACAAAAAAATGTAAAATGAATAAATTATTCTAAATGATATTGTGTTTAGTTAAACCTGAGTCATGCTTCGGTCAAAACACTGCTATTTTTAAATTACACTCTCATGCAGTGGCGCACTCAGGGGGTCGGCCAAAGGGCCTTGCCCCCCCCCCCAAAGAAAGAGAAATTGCATGATGAATATTGAATTTGCATTATGGATATTTTTTATCCGTTCAAGTCGGTTCCCCCACCCACCCCCAAGATTAAATCCTGGGAGCGCTACTGCTCTCATGTATAGTTATATATGAAGACAAAGGAAAAAGAGATAATCTGGGTACAATAAATACAATTAAGGATTATACAGGGTAGGTTTTAAGGTGGTTAACGGCATAGCTATACCCACGAGCATTACTATTTCAAATACTCTTTCGTATCTAATAATACGAAAAGGAAAGAGGGATTCTGAATACAATAAAAATGCAATGCAAATACTAAGGATAGTGCTAAATGGTTATAATAAGAATTCGAAATACATTTTAGGATATTATTCCCAGGATAGCCAGTTGTTTTCTTAAGTAAAGAAAAAATTGATAAAAGCAGACAAGTTAATGTATGGATGAGTTCTGAAAAAGTGTTAAATTTTTATTCCATAAAGATTTTTATTTTCTCCTGTTTACAAAAATAAAACGTTCAATTGTATTCAAAGGAAAAGAGTTGTAATTCTATTATTCTTTTCACCCTCTTATTTATGATTAGACTGTCGCTTTAAAATTCTTTGAATGAATTATTGAAAGTTAAGTTAAAAGCTGGGATTAAACGTGTTAATACTCCGGCTGAAATTATTATAAGATTCATTACTTACTTAATATGAACGGACTAGCTGATATAACTTGATATTTCGCAGCCTTTCAACTGATCACTACACTCTTGTTCCGCATAAGCCTGAATTTCGTTGGATGCACTTGTTGAAACCGGCACTTTTTCTTGTGCTATAACTTCCTTGCACTCTAAAATCTCATCGATGAGATCTTTACGGGCTCTCCCAACATGATGCCACCCGTCTGTTTGCATGATCTCTGGCAAGAAAGTTTTGATATAACGGATTGCTGTTGTCCTTAAAATGTTGTCACTGTGCCTGTCGGCGAGGATCAGAATGTCCAATGCATTTTGATGCGACACCTGACATTTTAGTTGTTCAACACACGACTCCTTTAACTTTAAAATTCTGTATTTGTCAGCGGTGGCATAAAGCTGAACAAATTCGTCAAAATTTTCGACGTGTCGCAGGCTGCCTGTCGAAACGAACAAACTTATTTTCTTGAAAGCTTCGTATTCATCTTCGAGGATGATCATCGACTGTGAGCTGGCTTCTAACATAGGGGTTTCCTCCATCCTTCTGAAGTACGGAGACAAATTTTTCAAATATAGGAAAAGGGGTGTTCCAAATGATAGCTTATATCTGTTTGTGCCGTCAGGGTCCTGAAATGGTTCGATATCGTCGTCACATTTCATATTGTAGAAAATGTTCACCGAATGCTTCGAATTTACTATATATTTTAGCTCAAGAGAAACGACAAGAGAAATAGTTAATTTATCATCGGAGATAAACTCCTCGAAATTATCTATTATTGTTTTGCAGTCTATAAACCTTTCGAGACCAAAAGGCGTATAAGGCTCTGTCTCATTTGCTTCGTCTATCCCTGCGCAGCGCGAAATTACGAAAGACTGTGGAAATCTGGATTCTCCATCATTGTCAATGATACTCAGTATGCAAGAGATAGTAAAAGATATAAACTCACTGCTTAGAGGGCATTCCCTGTTCTCCCGAAAAAGAGTGGAAATAAAGCCTTCGTTTTTCGAATTGCAACCGTTAGCATACAATAAGATCTCGAAACTGTGCAAAAAAAATTCCAAGTCTTCATTGATCACAAACTTTGCCCTGGTACCGCTATTTTCTCGTACATACTTGAAAAAATCAGTCATAGCTATACGGAGATCGTAGTTACAAGAATCCCCATCAGTGTAACTACAAACATCCACAGAAGAATTATCGGACATTACGCGTTTACAGTTCAAGGCGAAGTCGCTCGTTGTTTTATCTTACATGCACCAGTGCCACTAGTAGCTGAGAGCGAGACCAAAATAAATCAGATAAAACAGTCTAGCCTGAGGCCATGAGATGAAGTCACACTGTTCGAACTTTTCGCCAACTGCGATACTTTTCACATCGTACGCTGTTTTCGCACGCAAACATAAATAGTGTCGGCCTTTTCCGAACGCGTGAAAAAGCTTTCAGCGTGCGAATTCTGAAGATGCTCCGCCCACAAGCAGATACGTTTTTCCCGGTAAGGAGAAACGGTTAGCCAGTAATATTGCTATAAATTTCAGTAATTTCTATATCGTTACTAAGGGAACATTGAAGTACAATGCGGCAGAAATAAAATTTTGGTGACTGTAGTAGCTGTTCGAGATATTTTGCTATGCATTTGTCTAATTTGGGTCATAAACAAATACGCACATATACAGATGAGGATGAAAAAATGTTATTCTATTAAATCTGATGAAGAGAAGTTGAATGAACAGGCAAATAAATTTTAATAAGTAAATATGTACAAAAGTAATAAGATAGGTGTGAATAAACAATATATATATATATATATATATATATATATATATATATATATATATATATATATATATATACTAACTTATTCATGCGTGTATACATAGATAATAGGTTTTTTATATTTTTGTGGGAAAGTATACGAATGTATACTTATATATTATATTGATACATAAATAAAATAAATTTACAGTTATGACATTTTTAGTTTAACCTACTCAACATAATGGCATTTCAAAAGTGCTATTTTTTCCAACGCGGCCTGCGCTTTGTCTATTACATTTGACAATTACATTGACTTTGTCTATTACATTGGGATGCCACGTCTCGGCCAGGTGGACACCCTGACGCGGGACCCCAGAGTTTAGTTCCCAAGCAGAACATTATTGTTGATTAAGAATATATGTCAGGATGACGTAATTTTCGTATGTACTGAAACTAGGACCTATAGTCTCAATATATACGTGTGTGTGTGTGGCTACACTTTTGTTAACTGTTTGCTTTACTTCCAACACAGTTATCAAAAATAATTTCTGATAAAGTATCAACAGTTACTGGACAGAAAGGTGACCAAAAATATATTTTTTTCTCCTCTTTGAATATCGTCTACCTCTCCCCCCCCAAAAAAAGTAAAATGAATAAATTATTCTAAATGATATTGTGTTTAGTTAAACCTGAGTCATGCTTCGGTCAAAACACTGCTGTTTCAAAATCACACTCTCATGTATAGTAATATATGAAAACAAAAGAAAAAGAGATAATCTGGGTACAATAAATACAATTAAGGATTCTACAGGGCAGGTTTTAAGGTGGTTTACGGCATAGCTATACCCACGAGCATTACTATTTCAAATACTCTTTCGTATCTAATAATACGAAAAGAAAAGAGGGATTCTGAATACAATAAAAATGCAATGCAAATACTAAGGATAGTGCTAAAAGGTTATAATAAGAATTCGAAATACATTTTAGGATGTTATTCCCAGGATAGACAGTTGTTTTCTTAAGTAAAGAAAAAATTGATAAAAGCAGACCAGTCAATTTATGGATGAGTTCTGAAAAAGTGTTAAATTTTTATTCCATAAAGATTTTTATTTTCTCCTGTTTACAAAAATAAAACTTTCAAATGTATTCAAAGGAGAAGAGTTGTAATTCTGTTACTCTTTTCCCCCTCTTATTTATGATTAGACTGTCGCTTTAAAATTCTCTGAATGAATTATTGAAAGTTAAGTAAAAGGCTGGGATTAAACTTATTAATACTCCGGCTGAAATTATTATAAGATTCATTACTTACTTAAAATGAACTGACTAGCTGATATAACTTTCGATATAGCTGATGAAATCTTTCAACTCATCATCACTACACTCTTCTTCCGCATGAACCTTAAGTTCGTTGGATGCACAGCTTATATCTGGTCTGCTTTTCTCACTTCTTGAAACCGGCACTTGTTCCTCTGCTATAACTTCCTTGTACTCTAAAATCTCACTGATGAGATCTCTACGGACTCTCCCAACATGATGCCACCCGTCTGTTTGCATGATCTCTGACAAAAAAGTTTTGATATAACTGATTGCTGTTGTCCTTAAAATGTTGTCACTGTACCTGTCTGCGAGGATCAGAATGTCCAATGCATTTTGATGCGACACCCGACTTTTTAGTTGTTCAACACACGACTCCTTTAACTTTAAAATTCTGTATTTGTCAGCGGTGGCATAAAGCTGAACGAATTCGTCAAAACTTGTGATGTGTCGCAGGCTACCTGTCGAAACGAACAAAGCTATTTTCTTGAAAGACTCGTATTCATCTTCGGGGATGAACATCGACTGTGAGCTGGCTTCTGACATAGGGGTTTTCTCTATCCTTCTGAAGTATGGAGACAAATTTCTCAAATATTGGAAAAGGGTTGTTCGAAATGACAGCTTATATCTGTTTGTGCCGTCAGGGCTCTGAAATGGTTCGATATCGTTGTCACATTTCCTATTGAAGCGAACGTTCCTCCAATCATCCATGTCAGGGTTCTGAAATGGATCGATATCGGCGTCACATTGCATATTGTAGAAAATGTTCACCGAATGCTTCGAATTTACTATAGAATTTAGTTCAAGAGAAACGACAAGAGAAATAGTTAATTTATCATCGGAGATAAAGTCCTCGAAATTATCTATTATTGTTTTGCAGTCTATAAACCTTTCGAGACCAAAAGGTGTGTAAGGCTCTGTCTCATTTGCTTCGTCTTTCCCTGCACAGCGTGAAACTACGAAAGATTGTGGAAATCTGGATTTTCCATCCTTGTCAATGATACTCAGTATGCAAGAGACAGTAAAAGATATAAATTCACTGCTTAGAGGACATTCCCTGTTCTCCAGAAAAAGAATGGAAATAAAGCCTTCGTTTTTCGAGTTGCAACCGTTAGCATACAATAAAATTTCGAAACTGTTCATAAAAATTTCCAAGTCATCATTGATCATAAACTTTGCCCTGGTACCGCTATTTTCTCTTACATCCTTGATAAAATCAGTCATAGCTATACGGATATCGTAGTTACAAGAATCCACATCAGTGTAACCACAAATTTCTACGGAAGAATTATCGGACATTATGCGTTTACAGTTCAAGGCGAAGTCGCTCGCTGTTTTATCTTACATGCAGCAGTGCCACTAGCAGCTGAGAGCGACAGTGAAATAACATCTTCCGTCTAGCAGAGAAGCCGAGCGGAGTTGTGTTTGATGATTGGAGTGCCTTGACTTGTTTTCGCACGCAAACGTAATTTGTGTCGGTCGTTTTCAGAACGCGTGAAGCTCCGCCGACATGCAGATTCTTTTTTCCCGGTCACGAGAAACGGTTAGCCAGTAATATTGCTGCAAGTTTCAGTAATATCTATATCATTACAAAGGGAACATTGAAGTACAATGCCGCGGAAATAAAATTCACGTGACTGTAGTAGTTGTTCGAGATATTTTGTTATGCATTTGTCTACTTTGAGTCATAAACAAATGCGCACATACATATGAGGATGAAAAAATGTTATTCTATTAAATCTGATGAAGAGAAGTTGAACGAACAGGCAAATAAATTTTAATAAGTAAATCAGCACAAGAGTAATAAAATAGGTGTCAATAAACAAAAGAAAAAAAAATATATATACTAACTCAGCGGTTCCCAACCGGTGGGTCGCGACCCACTAGTGTGTCGCGGAAGGGTTACAGGTGGGTCGCGACCCGATCCTAAAACTATCAGAAACCATCGAATAAACCATCAGAAAAGATAAGAAAAATCGAAACTTACTTAAAAACAGCAATTTTACACATTGATAGATTGTGATAACAATTTTCTTAACTGTAATTATATCAAAGCTGTATGATTTTTCTTGCCTGAAAAATTAAAATGGTCTTTGTGTAAATTTATAATTGTAGTTTTTATCTTCACCTAGGAACACTTGTTAGTGAGTATGAAACCACTTGTTGCATATATTGCAAACGTATATCTATTGTTAATTAAATAACTGTTTTGCTACAAAGTGCTTATATTTTGTCAACCATTTTCAAATCAGAACACAAATTGTTTATCAATAATCAATCTGTATCTTCAAAAAAGCATATATATATATATATATATATATATATATATATATATATATTTGCCATATTTGATGGTAAATTATATATACATAAGGAAGGGATACGATACAAATAAGGTTTTTTTTCCCCACCATGGACCGATGGACCGTGGAGGTATTCCGATAAGGAAAGGTGGGTTGCCAGCTGAAAAAGGTTGGGAACCACTGTACTAACTTATTCATGCGTGTATTCATATATAATAGGTTTTTCATATTTGTGTATGTGTGGGAAAGTATACGAATGTGTACTTATATATTATATTCATACATAAATAAAATAAAGTTACAATTATAAAATTTTTAGTTTAACCTACTCAACATAGTGACTTTTCGAACGTGCTGCTTTTTCCAACGCGGCAGGTGCTTTGTGTATTACGACATTTGCCTATCCCCACCGCGAATTTGTTAGCTTCTTTATTATGAGAGAACACTTTAGGTTAGCCGACATAACTCCCTAATCTCAGCCTTGTCCTGGGAGAAGCGGAAATCGAACCCACAACCGGGCGGTGGTGGCACACAGACAATGTCCGTGTGCCAAACTACTGCGCCAAACGGCCGGCATATTGCAAACTTGGTATGAGCAACAATGATGCAATTTCTACGGGTTTACAAGCATAATTGAAAAATTTTCCCTTTGGTGACGGACTTTGTAAGGGGAAGTGCAGAGTATTTAAGTTAAATGCTAGGGAAACCAAATAATAAAGATAAATATTTGTTAGAACATTAAAAATGTATAATTTCTCTTTTGAAAAAATTCCCATGTAAATTACTTTTTCTCAGAGGCCAGACGATCTTATTCAAGTAATATAGAAGAAAAGCTCTTGTAGATTTCAGACAAATTTACTTCCGTTAAGTGACTAATTTCATGTTGTGAAAGCCAGCAGAATAGGCAGTTTCCTCTAGTTCAAAACCTGTGTTTTAGCTTGATATAATAAATTTAATTGCTCCACTCAATTTATTTTAGGGTAAATTACTACCAACTGTCATTCATTTTGTTTACAGACACTTCGCATAAAGAAGAAAAACACACAAAAGAAATTAATTTATACAGAAAATCATGAAGAAATAATACAATTTTAGAAGTAAATTAACCAAATAAAATTAAAAGAAGAAGACCAAAGAGTGCAATAATTGAACCAATATGGCCTAAATTAATTTAAGTATTTCTAAAGATGAGGACAAATAAACAAATATAAGAATGGTTCATTTCAAAAGTTTAAAATTCAGCGTAAATTTTCAAAATTTCTAACATAAAATCTATTAAAAATTTCACTTTATAGCAAAAATTTAAAAATATGGCATTGTTCTCTGAGGAAAAAAAAAAGACTGCAAAATAAAATAATCACTCGATGAATTAGGGGAGGAAATTAAAATCAGCAAACAGTAATTTAGCAAAATTTAAAGAGAATCTATTTTTTTTATTAATAAGAGACAAGTACTTTTCA
This sequence comes from Dolomedes plantarius, assembly GCA_907164885.2. Lineage (NCBI taxonomy): Eukaryota > Metazoa > Arthropoda > Arachnida > Araneae > Dolomedidae > Dolomedes > Dolomedes plantarius. The sequence goes on from OU015492.1 coordinate 13,575,054, forward strand.
TATACATCAAAACACTTTTTTCAACCATTTCTACAGTTAATAACAGAAAAAGTAAGGAAAAAATAGTTAAACCGTTCTTTCCCCTTTGATTCAAAGTAAAATACTGTACTGACTGGTAAATAGCAAAACATTAATTTTCAATATTTTTTCTGTTTTCTTTAGGTATTAAAAATATAGCTAATATAATTCAGAAGTCTGTATACCTTTATACGAGTACTCAAAAATGCAGGTTAAAGCTAAAAAAGAGTACAAATGGCCGTATTTTTCAGACCATAAGACTTTGTGTATAGCAAAAGTCGACTTAAAATTGGAGTGCGTCTTTTCGTTCAAACGTAAAATTAAAATAAAATAAATATTTTATTATATATATTAGATACATTTATTATATTTATTATATATATTGTCACCGTTTGTGGAAAGTAAGATGCGAATTTTACTTGCGAAATGTGTCCCGAGACTACCGATTTTCTTCTAGAGTACGAAAATGACATCATCGTGACGCCATTTCTAATTTACGTTAGAAATGGCGTCACGATGATGTCATTTTCGTATGATGATGTCAGTCGATGATTTTTCGAACGGGTGAGTGAACCAAGGCTAGCAGCTGTTGAAAGCGACCGCAAAACAAGGAAAGCGAAAATAAAACGCATCACTTTTGAAAGTGAAAGTAAAAGTTATTCCTTTCTATTTAATTATTTAATAAGCTAGCTAAAACTAGAGAAACAGGGAAATCGGTATGATAAAAACCTTTGAAAGAGAAAGTAAAAGTTCTTTTCTGTTTCATAAGCTAGCTGACTTTTTCAGTCCTCGCCAAATGCCGAAGAACCATTTCTGCTGATAGAATATGAGGAATTGGAGTTTATATTTTACATCTTTTTATACATATTCCGGAGGAAAAAAACTGTTAAGCGAGAGACATTTGTACCTGCTGCACAATTTTGCGAACGATGTAAGAAAATGTAACATTACGTTACAAAATTCTCCATCATAACGTAATTGTTTTGTAAAAGATTTTAGAAACAAAGTAACAAAAACGTTATAATGGTATTGTAATGGGTATGAGAATAAATGCAATATAATGTTGCAAAACATTGGAAAATAATCTATTATTGCTAAACATATAAGAGTAATGTAATAAGTTCTTGAAAAAGATGTGAATAGTGTGAAATGATGTGTCAGAAGTCATTAAAATATGTCAAATTGTTTTGTAAAGGACGTGAGGATGATGAATCAATGTAACAAACAGTGCATTAAAATGTTAAAAAACACTCGAGCATAATTGAATGTTTCCAAAGAGTCGATAATAATGTAATAGACATGACTTGAGGTTGTGAAGGTCAGCCTGTCCAAAATTCCCGAGTAAACCAGTTGTGGTATTTTAACTCAAGGAAAAAAGTGACCAGTGTGAGAGTGAGTGGCAGAATGCTCGATATAGTGGTGTTGGAGCAAATTAGATGGTTTCATCCTGGACAATTCCAACCTCTTACGGGTAGGGGAGAACGCGAGTTTTGTAAGAGAAGATCGTGCCACGACTTTGTGGTTGTCTGGAAACCAGGAGTTCCCGAGTTTCATTCTTGGACAAATCAGGTTGTTATTGCCAGTTTCGCTTTCCTTTATTTTATTTATTTTAAAACAGTTTCTTTTCGTTTCACGTGCATTTTTAAAGATAAATATATGCGTTTTTATTAGACTGCGCATAATATTTGCTATTTTATATATTTCGCTAGTTTAGTCATAGATTCATTTCCGGGACTCTTCGAAATGAATTCATTGGAGCAATTAACATTTTGCTGTGCTATAAATAGCAGTTTAATTTAGTTTTCAGTCCGTTCTCATTTTATAAGATTATGTTTTAAAGTTAAGGTCTGCTTAACGAATATGCTGTAGTAGGAATTTTTTTAAGCGGAACAAACGTAAGTGTTGAAACGTAAACGTAATCTCATTTTAGAGACAAATATTTATTCAAAACATATGTTGTAACGTAAGCGTAATCTCATTTTATAGACAAATATTTATTCAAAAGGTATATCTTCCCAACAAATCGTAATGCTACTGCATGAACATCGTAACATATAACATCGTAGTTGACTCGAAACTAAATTCAAAACCACGCCATCTAACTGTGTTGCCACACAGCAACTTATAAATAGTAACATAATCTCGGAGTAACCATGGAGTCGTAACATTAAGGTTATCATCCAAAACAAAAGTTTGATATAAATTTGAAAAACAAACTAAAAAACAAAACAAACAAACAAACTTAGAACGGCAAATTCTTCTTTTAAAAGAGACTCAAATGTACTTGTAGCTATCGTGCTCCATCGGAGTATCGATGTTTTACTAATTTAGCTCATTTTTCTTCTTATAATTGTTTTAATGTAAGTTTGACCATTTTAAGTTACAAATCATGATCAAAAGAAGCTAACACAAAAATAAGTTAAAGAAAAAACTTCTCGAAAAAGTATATGGACGCTCCATGACTTTAAAAACAATTTTACATTCTTTGGTTATAACATCATCCATTAGCGGTTACTGAAAACAGTTGTTCGATATTTTTTTTTTCATTGATCTAAGGTACATCCTTTCTGTGCTTTTATCCCTTCATTCAAGAATTAGGGAAAAATTAGGGCCAAGTTTTTCGGATATTAAGGGAGAAAAAAGAAGTAAGGAGGACGTATGCTTGTCACCTAGATCTCTTAATGCTTTCAGAGGTTATTATGTATCAGCTAACACGCCACTGTTAATGTTTCAATACAGGGGAAATTTTTTTTTCATCGACGGAGCGTGATTTATGTCTCTTCAAATGGGCAATCACTTTATGTTACATAGTCATAACAGAATCTACCCGGAGTCTCCAAAGTCTCATTAATTCCCAAGACTGATAGCAAGGAGACTAGGCTGACAACGCTCCCCCGAGACGACGCGAGCGTGGGAGTAGCCGGAAAGTAGGTCAATGCGTTCTTTTGCCCAAAGAAAACCCCAGTCAAACGGATTTGACCCTTGTCAGAATAGGCCTCCGAATCATTTTGCTTTATTGCCGCGAAACCTATTTGTGGAGATAAAGTAGCTCTGAAAAATTTAGTTTTTATATGGAGATAATGGTTTCGAGGGCGATCCATCTCTCTCATCATGCAGCCCCGGGTCGTCTGAAGAGAGATAATTTTTTCGTTTATTGAATTGGACGAATTGAAATTTACACGGCGAAATTAAAGACTCAGAAAAGCGGCGATTAATGCGTATGTTTTCTCTCCGATGTCGTCGGTATCAACCTGTCGAAAGATTGAAATACAGTAGTTAAACCGCAAGGAAGATAATTTTTTCATTATAATTATTATTTTTATTTTTTTTTAAATTTGGATGTTATCTATTCATCAAATGATTTGAAAACGCAGAATGATGTAGTGTAAAATATAAATCTTTCTAAGGATAAAGCTGAATTTTTGGGTTTATATGTATCTATGTTACACCGCAGGGGCGATAAATTTTTCAGTATTAATTTTTTTGAACGTGATCTATTTATCATGTGCATTGAACATACATAATTATGTAGTATTAAACACAAATATTTCTACGGATTAATGCGTTAAGATTACTGCGACCACGGCTCTCGCCTATACGCCCTGTTCAAACTGAAGACCAGGGCTACGCAGCAATTCCTGCAAACTCAGACGAAGGTTGATTTACCCTGTTCGGCGATGTTTCTTAAAGGCCTGGGCGCCGGACGGACAGTACAGATCTGCCGACCAATTTGGGCAACCTTGGGCCCTTTCTACGGATTAAACTGAACATAAATAAACAATTAAGTTAGGTTTGCCTCTCTCTCTCTCTCTCTATATATATATATATACATATATATATATATATATATATATATATATATATATATATATATATATATATATATATATATATATATATATATATATATATATATATATATATATATATATATATATATATATATACACTGCTGGCCACCCAAATTGCAACACCAAGAAAGACAAGATATATCACAACAAAATTTATTTTGTAGGTAATATGTTGACCAAGTATCAAATGATTAAATTTATAGACTTCTGTGAAGTGTGGTTCCTGCGAAAATCAGTAGCCAGAGTAGCCGCCATTGTTGGAGATCACCGCTGCCACACGCCTCGGCATTGATTCAAAGAGACTTTGGATGCGTTCTTGGGGTACAGCAGACCAAGCAGCTTCCACACGTTGCCGAAGTTGATCTGCTGTGGCAGCTGGGGATGGAATCTGGGTCAATCGTAGAGCAACCATGGACCACATGTTTTCTATCGGCGAAAGATCCGGAGAGCGAGGCGACCAGGGAAGCAATTCAATCTGGCGATTGACGAAGAACCGTTGGACAATGCGTGCCACGTGTGGTCGCGCCTTATCCTGTTGAAATATGGCTGTGGGCAAGCCCTGAAGGTAAGGAAGGACAACTGGCTCCAACACCTCGGAGGTGTAGCGCTGGCTGTTTAAAGTACCGGCAATGCGTACTAGAGGTGTGCGAGAGTGATATCGAATACCGCCCCATACCATAATACCCGGTGCAGGACCAGTGTGGCGGTGCATAACGCAGCTGTTCAGCATCCTCTCTTCACGGTGTCTCCAGACTCGAATGCGACCATCGTGGTGTTGCAGACAGAAGCGTGACTTGTCAGTGAAGACAATTTCATTCCATTCTTCCGTCCACATCCTTCTGTCATCGCACCATTGGCGGCGGAGACGTCTGTGGTTCTGCGTCAAGGGTAGACAAAGCAATGGACGTCTTGCGGACAGACCACTCTGCTGTAAACGGCGTCGAATGGTACGCGCAGACACTGGATGATGCGTTACAGACTGCATGTGCTGTGCTATGGTTCGTGATGTGACTGAGCGATCCGTCACTGCCATGCGCGCAATTTGCCTGTCATCACGTGAAGTGGTGCGCTGAGATGGATGCGATCGAACACGCCTGTCCGTCGTACCCTCCTGCATCCAACGATCACATATCCGCATTACAGTTGTTTGGTTTCGTCCAACACGACTACCGATTTCCCTGAAAGATAATCCACAATCTCGGTAGGCCACTATCCTTCCTCTGTCGAACTCGGATACTTGATCAAAAGATGATCGCTGTTTTCGACGAGGCATAATTGATCGTTTTTTTGAAAAAAACCACAAGAAAAACACAATTGCCGAACTTGAAATCGACGAAATCTCCAAGCCTTAAATAGCGCTTTGAAGTGGCGCCACAGGCGCGCGTGATGTGCGTCTGCGCTGAAATTCTAATCATTTGCATATCTCACCTCCGCTAATGTATGTTGTAAATTTCATATTATTTGCATGTTTACTTCATGGTGTTGCATTTACAGTGGCCAGCAGTGTATATACACTAGCTGAAAACCCGCACTTCGCTACGGAGTACATTCAAATTAAATACAACGGTCAATGTATGCAATTAATGCCAAAATATAAATAAATAAATACAGAGGCTGTTCGCACATTTTTTAGATGATTTTGGTAAGCGGTAATAAAAAATCGTTTGCTGCAAAAGAAATAATTGCAATTGTACTATGTTTTTAAAAGTCAAAATTATAATCTGCGGCTTGAAAGTTTTGTTTTTATTCAAAATGGCGTTTTTAACAAAGCAGTGGTTCGAAGGCTACATTTATAATCTTTCCGAAGAGAAATATGCATACTCCGTTATCCAAAAATGATGTGAGAGTCATGGTTTTGTGATATCTAAAGCGTCGATAGGTAATATCGTCAACAAGAAAGGAATAAAACGTCAAATTGGAGCCTCAAGTGGGACAAAAATTCCAAACAAGTATCCAAGGAAAAAACGGACATCTTCGACTATTGCAAAGGTACGTTGTTTAATGTTAAAAGAAAATCCCCCTAGTCAAAGGACAGTTGCAAAATCATTAAAATGCTCGGTGTCCACTGTAAACAAAATGATAAACGTTGATTTAAATCTTAAGAAAGCGAAAAAACGCAATGTGCAACGTCTTCTTCCAAATCATATCGCTGAACGCAGGACACGCTGCAGAATTCTATATGAGAAACACTTATCCAAAGAAAAATGGAAAACAATTGTCACAATAGATGAATCATGGGTGTATTTAAATGATTGCAACAAAAAAAGAGCCATTTATTATCATAAAAGGGGAGAAAAAAATTTAAGTACATGGTTCAAAGAATCGAAAGAAAGTTTTTCTAAGAGATTCATGATTGTTGCTGGTTTTTCTTATATTGGCAAGTTAAAAATAAAGAGAGTGGAAAAAAATGTCAAGATTAACTCCAAATACTATCAGGAACATATTTTATCGACAATTTTTCTGAATGAAATACCATCGCTTTACCCACAGTGCCATCAATGTGTGAGACTCCATCAGGACAAAGCTAGCAGTCACACATCAAAATCCACGGTAAATTTCCTGAAAGAAATGGAACAAAAAACTGGTATCAAGGCCATACCCTTCACTGATATCCCTACTAAATCTCCCGATGTATCACCTATGGATTTTTGTGCTTTCGGACTTTTAAAATCTGGATTATCTAAACGTCATCCCAAAACCCTTACAGGACTCTGGAAAGCTGTTCAGGAGGAATGGGATAGAATACCTCTTCTGACACTTCAAAAGGCATTATTATCCTGGAAATTGCGGTGTCGAAAGATAGTTCAGAATAAGGGATGTCAAATAGAACATTTCAAAACACAAGAGATTTATGTAATTTAGTTTTGTGAATACAATATACATCGTCTAAAAAATGTGTGAACAGCCTCTGTATATATATATTTATAATAAATACGACGATCAATGTATACAATTGATGTAAAAAATTAAAGCAAAAAAATATATTTATAAAAAAATCGTAAGGGTTATTTTTATAGACAAAATAATGTATAAGAAAATATTCAAATTAAATGTAATGACATACTAAAGAATATAGTACAGATAATATAGTACAGTTTGAGGAGCATAATATCTTTTATTGTATTTTAATATTCTTTTGGATAATGTCCAATCGTCTGCCGCATTAGCAGGAAAAAAATATTATTTTTATCTATTTAGTTGTTATGCACGTGATGATAAATTTATTTAAAATACCAGAAAAAGAAATCACGTGATCAGCATTTAATAAATTAAATTCTAAAAATTAATCTTTAAAAATTCACCAAAAATTAGAAAAATGGAGGTAAAGATTCGAAAAAGATCTCATTTTAAAGGAATTTTCAGGATCTTTCTCGTGATAGGAATTTTATAACCCTCAAATTATTATTTTAAATGCAAACTTAAGAAAAGTTACTAAAAACAGATTAAAAATTTAATCTAAAAAAATCTAAGAAGAATTTTTCAAAAATCTTTCTTAGTGCACCCCTACACTCTAAGAAGAATCGCCATGCAAAATTTCAGCCCTGTAGAACCAGCGGTTTGGTCTGTGCGTTGTATGACAGTGAGTGAGTGAGTCAGTCAGTGAGTCAGTCAGTTACGGAACTGTTTTATATATAATACAGGGCTAGATTTGAGGCGGAACGCGCCGGAACGGCTTTCCGGTACCTCTCTTTAGGAAAAAAAATACGATAGTTAAAAACATTTATTTAATCACAAATTACTCTGTTGGTACTCTCCCGGAAGGTCACCGTTCCGGCACCTCTATTTCAAGAAATCTAGCACTGTATATATATATATATATATATATGGGGATTGTATTATCCCAGGGCTCCGGCTATGAGCAGTATGCCGCCGCGTACGTTATGCGACGACAGCGCTTCCAGAATTCCTAGAGGTGAACTGGGAGAAAATGTTTGAGAAGAGATAAGCTTTGGAGGTGACGAAGGGCAGAGGCTCTCGTGCGCTAGTGTCAAAGGACGGTGCTCCTAAGCGAGAACGGGGAAAGAGACCCCGGGGATTGGGCCTAGCTTGTAGCTACGGGCCGCAGGGAAGCGATATTGAGCTCCCGTGCTGTAGAAGTCTCATTGACTTCAGGAAGACCAAGTTGGTTGAGTGCTTGGCAAATCTGGTTGAAGGAGTCGAGTGACTTCAGAAGTCCAAGCGTTAGAGTTCTTGGCAATACTGTTATTACCTTAAAAGGTCAACTACTATATGTTAAATGTTATGAGTGTGAATTATGGTGTCAAGTAAATAAATGTCTATTGTTATTGTTAGTGAGAGACTATTCATGAGTCATCCTGAGTGTATGTATTAAATGTGGGGTGCTAGATTGGTTATATCAGACGACTAGTTTAGCCCAATCTAAAGGAGGCATCCCACATATTGGCGCCAGAAGTGCGATACGTGACGCCCAAGTGCGAGAAGTGACGTCCAAGTGCGATAAGTGATCCCACAAAGTGAGAAGTGTGGTGAGTGACGCCCATTGAAGCGACTTTGTGTGAGTTAAAAGTTTTGTGAACGCGAGTGAAAGCGTGAAGTGCCACGAACGGTACGAATTGTTAAGTGAGACATTTGTGACATTTGCGTAATTTAAAATTGTGAAACCGATTGAAATTGTGCCCCGGATTGAACGGACAAAACACAGAATCTTACGTGTGAAGAAGAAGAATTTCTAAGATGGCATATCTGGAGCAAGCGAGAATAATAGACCTGGTGACTTTAGTAGACGAACTGTGCCTAGAGGTCCCAGATAAACCAGAGGTTGAGCAATTAATCGCCCTGGTTAAAACATCAGATTGTGACGATGTTTACATCGAAAATCTTCTTAATTCGATTAAGGAAGAGAGGGAAGAACGAGAATCCGAGAAACAAAGGCTGGAGAAAATCGCAGCCGAGAGAGTTGAGTTCGAGCGTAGAATGGCAGCCCTGGAGATTGAGTTTCAACTCGAGATGGCTGAGATGGAACGCAGACTGGTAGGAATACCAGCGAAAAATGTAAGTGAGTGGAGTGACAGTAACAGCGAGAGTAGCTTGTCGAAAATTGATGTTTCTGTGCAAATAGAGTCGCCTAAAATAGACTCGGATAGTGTGTCTATACTTAGTATGGACAAAGGTGCAGATAATTATGGGTGCCGTCAACAGAGATATTTTCGTGCATCTGATGTTTTCTCGGGAGTGAATCGACAAAGTGAGGAACAAAAGCGCTCAGACGATCAGCGAGAATATTTCCAAGCCGAAAAGACGAGCTTATCAGTAAACACCCCGAGTTCCGACACCCCAAAGTTCATCGAACTTCCAGAATCACCCCTCGCTGACCCCAGCGAGAACGGCGATAGCCCGCTGAAATTTGAAACCAGAACGAAGGGTGCAGAGGCTCCCCCAAAATTTGAAGGCAACAGAGCAGAAGGGGGCGAAATGACCGCAACCGCTACGAGACTCATAAAGCTGTCATCCAATTTCACCGGCGGTGCGACGGAGGAGAAAAGGCTTGCAAATTTTCGAGTGCTTGCTATGGAAGGGTTCATTGAACTTGCGACACCACCTCAAGTGTCCCAGGGAGCGGAAAAGATTTCTTTAGGGGTAAACGATAGTTGCTATGTTTGGAAGGAGGAGGAGGAAAGAAAAATTTGTGGTTTTGAGGTAATGGAAGGAATTTCTTTGGATGTTGCAAGTAAAATTAATGCTAAGGAGAGGGGAGGAAGAGTGATTCGTAGTGAATGGGAACGACGTAGTGTAAAGGCCATAGATTCCGAAATACCAGCAAGTTTGAGTGAAGGATCTTCGGAAATGGTTGTGAAATTTTGCTCTGAGTCCGCAAAATGCGTCCCAGACTCGAAAGTGTTGAACCGATATACTCAAGAGTATAAAATAGTGTTGGTTATCATACTTCAAACTTCTTCAGATTTTGGAAATCCACATAAAGAGTGTGCTCCGATTGTGATCGTGAAGTGTGTGAGAAAAAAAAAGTGTCATCAGTTAAGTGTCGTAAAGGGCGATATGGTATGCAAGGGTTGTGTTTGGCCCTATTGGTAGCCCTAAGTGTCACCGATGTACGGAAGACTAAGTGTTTTGTTTGTGAGTGCATGTTTGATAGCGCCATGACTTAAGTGACAAGATACGCATTTAAACACAAACTTGGTGTGACTAGTGTTTCATTGGTGTTTCAACGACTTAAGTGTTACAGTTAAAGATGAATTGTGCATCGTAATTTAAACGTGGTGTACCTGTGTTTTTTGTGTAAGTATTACAGTGAACTGTAGTCCACTGGCTCCGACTAGACTTTCAGAAAAGAGCCATGACCGACTGTAAACGACATATTACTTTCTTTTTATTTCATTGTTTTGTTTCGTCTGTGCTATTCTGTGTGCCAGAACTGATGATGACGAGGCATAACGCTGCCGAGGACGTCAGCAATTGTCAAGACGGCCGAGTTATGGGGATTGTATTATCCCAGGGCTCCGGCTATGAGCAGTATGCCGCCGCGTACGTTATGCGACGACAGCGCTTCCAGAATTCCTAGAGGTGAACTGGGAGAAAATGTTTGAGAAGAGATAAGCTTTGGAGGTGACGAAGGGCAGAGGCTCTCGTGCGCTAGTGTCAAAGGACGGTGCTCCTAAGCGAGAACGGGGAAAGAGACCCCGGGGATTGGGCCTAGCTTGTAGCTACGGGCCGCAGGGAAGCGATATTGAGCTCCCGTGCTGTAGAAGTCTCATTGACTTCAGGAAGACCAAGTTGGTTGAGTGCTTGGCAAATCTGGTTGAAGGAGTCGAGTGACTTCAGAAGTCCAAGCGTTAGAGTTCTTGGCAATACTGTTATTACCTTAAAAGGTCAACTACTATATGTTAAATGTTATGAGTGTGAATTATGGTGTCAAGTAAATAAATGTCTATTGTTATTGTTAGTGAGAGACTATTCATGAGTCATCCTGAGTGTATGTATTAAATGTGGGGTGCTAGATTGGTTATATCAGACGACTAGTTTAGCCCAATCTAAAGGAGGCATCCCACATATATATATATATATATACATATATATATATATATATATATATATATATATATATATATATATATATATATATATATATATATATATATATATATATATATATATATATATATATATATATATATATATATATATATATATATATGTGTGTGTGTGTGTGTGTGTGTGTGTGTCGTAGGCGAATTGAATCTGGCTTATTGCAAAGAGCGCCGTCATTTTGCAATGCGCCTGGCTAATTAGAAAATTATCGACCATGAGCCTGATACTTTTTAGGCTTATTGTACTGAGCCCATACACCTTTGGGCTAGTTAGAAAATTCGCAATAGTTGGCTCAAATAGCCTGGTTTCATCCAGGCTTATTGCAATAAGTTCAAAGTAATAAAGGCTTATTAAAAGTGACAGATAAAGAGATTTTTACTTAAATACTTCCTCTAGTGAACATTTGAATCACTTAAGAGTTACTTAGGCTAAAAAGAGGTCACTTAAAAACTGCACAATAATCATCATTGTTTGAAAATTATTAATTATTATTAATAAACAGTTGTATTATTATTATTATTATTATTATTATTAAATAATTATAATAAGCAAATTACTAAAATGACAAACTTTTAGACTTTGAATCAGACTCTTTCCCTAATCCTACATTTTAACTTTATTTATTTCCACATGGTGAACTTTTATGACACATCGATGAAAACAGTTGATTTGCCTTCTTACACACACACTTTTTTTGTTTGACAGTGAATTTTTGACGCTGAGCATTTGCAGCTGCTATACCCTTGGCCTCCGAATTTCGATTCATTCGCTAAAGCTTCACCAACAAATATATATATTTTCTGAGATGTCTTCAAGGATTTGTGAGCCAGAAAATCTGAAGTGACATCTAGCAAACCAAGTTTTACAGTGTTTTGTACGAACAAGCCGTTAGCGTTTAAAGCGCCGTAATAAAGTGTTAATTTTTTCTTATGCTGTCTATTCATGGATTTCTAGGTAACACTCTGGGACTAATTTAGGAGGAAGGAAAATGTTGAGTTAAATTAGACTAGTTGGTACCCGTCAAAACATGACGGCTAGATAGTAAATAAATGTACTAATGCAAAAATTATACTCAACACATCATTGCCAAATGTTGAAAATCTTAACTATGCGCAGAAACAAATTAATGTATTTAAGCTGCCTCTTGCTTAGTGAGTATCTAAAGTCAGATTTAAAAATGTCACTGAGCATGCGCAAAAAGCAATTTCTTTTAATTGTAAATTATTGCTAATTAAATAGCACGGAATAAACAATTTCCACCAGGTTTAATATTATATTTCACGAACATAATTATCATAAAAATGGCAGAGAGAGATCTAGAGAGACTCCTTAGAATAAACGTGTTTATCATTAAAACACATCACTGAGCATGCGCAGACACTGTGAGTTTCTAAAGCCAGATTTAAACATGCCACTGAGCATGCGCAGAAATCAATTTTCAATTGTAAATTTTATTACTAATTAATAGAAATTGCGATTACAAAAACCAAATTTGACAAATCTACAGATTACAATCTTTCGTTTAAGACCAAAATGAAGTAAATTGATGCAGTAGTTTTCTCTCACGGACTGCCCAAAAAGTTGGCTTAGCAACTTAAATTTATAGATTTTGAAAATTTTATATTTAGACAAAGATATTTCTAAAAAAAAAGAAGGAAGAGTTGAATTTATTTTAAATTTAAAAGACATTTTATTTTGGAAAGTAAGTTTTCTAGAGCATTTCTACATATGGAAAAGCCTTCCACGGAAATAAGAATTTCATAATTATTTAGTTTGCGTTTTAAAACTCGCAGCTGAATCGATGTTGATTTAGAATACGAACTTCTTTTTAGACTCAAGATACAATGGTAGAATACAATTTTTGTCATAGGGAAATGTAAGTAGAGATCATATTTCTTCTGCAACGAGATTTTGAGGGCACTGATTCTTTTATTTTTCCTGATAGGGTAAAACTTCAAGGGCACTTCCAGTGTTAGCGTCTAGTTGTCTTTATAGAGTAAGCTTTCAGATAGTTTTTGTATTTTGAAAGAGATATATTCTCCGCAAACTTTTTGTATTAGTTCAGGTACCGAAAAATTCAAGACCGAGTTGACAGACTGAAACGGATGCTCTTAGCTTTAGAGTAGGGGTCTTCAACCCGTGGCTTTCGGGCTACGGGCAGGGCCCGATTTAGAAAATTCTTGACTATAGCCACAACTCGGGATGGGGACCCCCTAACACTAATGTGGGCGTAAAATTTCCGAAATTGACTCACACAAAAAAATAATCACGAATCATTGTGAAAGTACCATTTTACCAAGTATTGGCTATTTGAAGCGTATAAGCCTAGAACATTATCAAATAACAAAAAGCAATACAACAAATTAACTTCATCATCAAAACACCAGTACAATACGACCAGAAAAACTTATTAATCTCTTTTACACACTATAGCTTACATATGATGAACTATACATACTATAACTATACATATGATGAACCAATCAATCAATCAAATTTGAAAGGATATATAAAAAATTGCTATTGAAAAGGTAAAATAGAAAAAAAAATGAATTGGGTTTTTCTTTCTTTTTATTCCTTTTAAAATTAAAATTTTTGGGGGGCCCCTAGGCCCGGGCCTACTGGGCGTAATGGAAAATCAGGGCCTGGCTACGGGTTGCTCTCCGAAACATTTTGATCATCCAAAACGAAAGTTTGATATAAATTTGAAAAAACACACACACACAAAACAAACAAAATAACTTAGAACGGCAAATTCTCTCACACAAAAAAGATCAAGAATGCACAGGGAAAAGTAGCCCACGGCACATAGGCTTATCAAAATAATAAACTGCTAATTGTATTCAGAATCTCAAGACGAAATAAACACAAAAAGCAGCATGCCAAGGCTCTTTTTTTTTCCAGAACCTCACGTGCGTCTCGTCTTCCTGCATTCATTCTGTTTTATGCAACATAAAGTACAAATTACATTGATTCAACTCCCATTTTTTGTTGTTTGATGAAGATAATAAATAAAAGCATTTAAATTAATAATGCTTATAAAGGTACAAAATACATTGATTCAACTCCCATTTTTTGTTGTTTGAAGAAAATAATAAATAAAAACATATTTAAATTAATAATGGTTATAAAGGTACAAAATACATTGATTCAACTCCCATTTTTTGTTGTTTGATGAAAAGAATAAATAAAAACATATTTAAATTAATAATGGTTATAAAGGTACAAAATACATTGATTCAACTCCCATTTTTTGTTGTTTGAAGAAAATAATAAATAAAAACATATTTAAATTAATAATGGTTATAAAGGTACAAAATACATTGATTCAACTCCCATTTTTTGTTGTTTGATGAAGATAATAAATAAAAACATATTTCAATTAATAATGCTTATAAAGGTACAAAATACATTGATTCAACTCCCATTTTTTGTTGTTTGATGAAGATAATAAATAAAACATATTTAAATTAATAATGGTTATAAAGGTACAAAATACATTGATTCAACTCCCATTTTTTGTTGTTTGATGAAGATAATAAATAAAAACATATTTCAATTAATAATGCTTATAAAGGTACAAAATACATTGATTCAACTCCCATTTTTGTTGTTTGATGAAAAGAATAAATAAAAACATATTTAAATTAATAATGGTTATAAAGGTACAAAATACATTGATTCCACTCCCATTTTTTGTTGTTTGATGAAGATAATAAATAAAAACATATTTCAATTAATAATGCTTATAAAGGTACAAAATACATTGATTCAACTCCCATTTTTGTTGTTTGATGAAGATAATAAATAAAAACATATTTCAATTAATAATGCTTATAAAGGTACAAAATACATTGATTCAACTCCCATTTTTGTTGTTTGATGAAAAGAATAAATAAAAACATATTTAAATTAATAATGGTTATAAAGGTACAAAATACATTGATTCAACTCCCATTTTTTGTTGTTTGATGAAGATAATAAATAAAAACATATTTCAATTAATAATGCTTATAAAGGTACAAAATACATTGATTCAACTCCCATTTTTTGTTGTTTGATGAAAAGAATAAATAAAAACATATTTAAATTAATAATGGTTATAAAGGTACAAAATACATTGATTCAACTCCCATTTTTTGTTGTTTGAAGAAAATAATAAATAAAAACATATTTAAATTAATAATGGTTATAAAGGTACAAAATACATTGATTCAACTCCCATTTTTTGTTGTTTGATGAAGATAATAAATAAAAACATATTTAAATTAATAATGGTTATAAAGGTACAAAATACATTGATTCAACTCCCATTTTTTGTTGTTTGATGAAGATAATAAATAAAAACATATTTCAATTAATAATGCTTATAAAGGTACAAAATACATTGATTCAACTCCCATTTTTGTTGTTTGATGAAAAGAATAAATAAAAACATATTTAAATTAATAATGGTTATAAAGGTACAAAATACATTGATTCAACTCCCATTTTTTGTTGTTTGATGAAGATAATAAATAAAAACATATTTCAATTAATAATGCTTATAAAGGTACAAAATACATTGATTCAACTCCCATTTTTTGTTGTTTGATGAAGATAATAAATAAAAACATATTTAAATTAATAATGGTTATAAAGGTACAAAATACATTGATTCAACTCCCATTTTTTGTTGTTTGATGAAGATAATAAATAAAAACTATTTCAATTAATAATGCTTATAAAGGTACAAAATACATTGATTCAACTCCCATTTTTGTTGTTTGATGAAAAGAATAAATAAAAACATATTTAAATTAATAATGGTTATAAAGGTACAAAATACATTGATTCAACTCCCATTTTTTGTTGTTTGATGAAGATAATAAATAAAAACATATTTCAATTAATAATGCTTATAAAGGTACAAAATACATTGATTCAACTCCCATTTTTGTTGTTTGATGAAGATAATAAATAAAAACATATTTCAATTAATAATGCTTATAAAGGTACAAAATACATTGATTCAACTCCCATTTTTGTTGTTTGATGAAAAGAATAAATAAAAACATATTTAAATTAATAATGGTTATAAAGGTACAAAATACATTGATTCAACTCCCATTTTTTGTTGTTTGATGAAGATAATAAATAAAAACATATTTCAATTAATAATGCTTATAAAGGTACAAAATACATTGATTCAACTCCCATTTTTTGTTGTTTGATGAAAAGAATAAATAAAAACATATTTAAATTAATAATGGTTATAAAGGTACAAAATACATTGATTCAACTCCCATTTTTTGTTGTTTGAAGAAAATAATAAATAAAAACATATTTAAATTAATAATGGTTATAAAGGTACAAAATACATTGATTCAACTCCCATTTTTTGTTGTTTGATGAAGATAATAAATAAAAACATATTTAAATTAATAATGGTTATAAAGGTACAAAATACATTGATTCAACTCCCATTTTTTTGTTGTTTGAAGAAAATAATAAATAAAAACATATTTAAATTAATAATGGTTATAAAGGTACAAAATACATTGATTCAACTCCCATTTTTTGTTGTTTGATGAAGATAATAAATAAAAACATATTTCAATTAATAATGCTTATAAAGGTACAAAATACATTGATTCAACTCCCATTTTTTGTTGTTTGATGAAAAGAATAAATAAAAACATATTTAAATTAATAATGGTTATAAAGGTATAAAATACTTTTTTTAAAAACACACCAAACACACAAAACTTCAGTGACGTGTTTTGAAGGAACTAATCCTTTATCATCATGCTATAAAAAGCAATCAAGCAATCATCTCAAAGGTTGAAGCTCGTCTGCAAATAATACATTTTTTCCTCTGCCTGTACTAGTTATTTCACAGATGTGTGGCCCGTGGAACTTTGCGAATTTATTGGTGTGGCCCGCGAACGTGAAAGGTTGAAGACCCCTGCTTTAGAGTAACTATTTATTAGACAACAGAGAAATGTATAAAATTTTTCCTGAGACATTTTAGAGCGATTCAAATGCGAATGAAGTTAAAAAAATGAAAACATAGAAGTATCTCCAATTAAACATTTAAAACTAATTTCAAAGTATTAAGTAATTATAAATTTCCATTTAATTTCATTGAATAGTTTTTACTGTTTTAGAATTACGTTATAATAATTTTAGTTCTATTTTAGTGCAATGTTGATTTTTCAAGTAACTTAAAGAAAACTGATTCTAGATTGATTCGAGAATTTTGGAATTAGAGTAAATTGATAAGTATGTAAGTGGATTAAGATTTGTATATTAAGTGACTTATAGTCTATCCAAGAGGCTCCAGTGCATCACAAAACCTAGCAGAATATTGCATACAATTTGGTTTTAGAGATATGCATTCTGATTGAAAGACAGCTCCCTTCGTGTTTCACTGGTGAAACTCCAGTCATAAAATTCTCATTTCAGAATAATTCGTTCATCCAGGACGCTATGCATTGTTCATTTGGTTCTCGCGTACCTGTTGAGATATATAATTTGTTTTATAGTGCGTCATATATGAGAATCACAGGGGTGTAAAGTAGCAGACTTCCTCGTGGTGCACCCTGGATAACGCTAAATCTGCTACAGTCCGCCGAGCTCTCCAATTCAACGCAAAGTGTCTTTCCAGTGCTTGCCCCTCCACTGCGGTGTCGAAGGAAATGAGAAAAGCCAACTTTTTGGCAAAGAGAGGGTGCAATATAATTCAGAAATTAAACAGAAATTTTTCCTTTCATTCATCCAAACTAGAAATAAATAGAGTCTTTAGACATTCCTTCTATACAGCGGCTGCTCACGCTTCTCGTGCTAAGCCCTGGAGTGTTGTTCTCAGCACCAGTTCCCATTACGTTCCTGATGCTTCTCGTGCGGCTGCGACTGCCACTTCACTGACTTTTCACTGGTCACTGTAAGAACGTTGCCTTAAATAAAAGACTACCAGCCTTTTTGTATTTAATGCTTTAACTACATTTCTCGACTAAATACAGGCTATTTACAATATATATATAAAAAGATTAAATTCGTGGGTTCACGGCATCGACGAGGAAGGTCAGACTTGAGTTGTCGCTGCACTCATTCAAGACTTTCTAGGCCCGACAGTATCTCCTTGTCTCCGGCTCCAGTGTCACTCTGAATAACTTAATCTCTGAATCACTGACTTTTTTTCAACTCGCGTCCGACGACTTTATATACCTTCACTGGACGTTCTCGAAAGGTCTGGAAAACGCCGCCTTTCTTTATTCAGTTACGTTCCCAGACGGCTAGGCGCCTCCGGTCGTCAACTTCCCTTTTGTAGCTGACGAAATGTTCCGCGAGCTGTCGGTAGCACGTCCGGTATTTATGTCGCCCGGCGACTGTCTGTCTACAGCCGTCTAAATCAATTATGTGCACAAACCGCTTTGATTGGTCTTCCCGGAATTATCCCGCGCAAAAAAATTCTCTATTGTACGGGAGTCGTTACAGCACGATTGCCTCCATGCCCATCTCTTTCGTTTCAATATTGTCAACTCACTTGTGTGTATTTTATGTTCAACCGGACACGATATGACTGTTGCGCACATAGACGAATGCCCTGCATTATCTTATTGTAATTGTGTCGTAGAAAAATATTGGAGGGCACGAAGCCTTAATAGTCAACAGGCTGGCATTTGATAAATAAATAAATATGAGAATCACATGTTATGCAGAACTAGGTGTCGTTAATAAAACAAAAAAGTATATATAATTCTAGAAACGAAAAAAAATTAAATTTTAGATATTTGTTATCTTATTTCTCTCGTTTACCTCTTCGCTCTCTAAGAACTTTGACCTTGACCTGAAAAATACGGTGTCGTGGGATCTTGGATTTCCGCTATTAATCTATTTTCGCACTTCTCCACTGCATTCGGAGATGTTCCCTGTAATCGAAGAAATCCCGGCAGACCCCCCCCCCCCCAAAAAAAAAAAAAAAAAAAAAAAAAAAAAAAACTTTTAATAAATAGAAATAAAAAGCATCTATTTTTTTGCTACTAACAACTCAAATGTATATGCGCAGCAAATCCATACTATAGACCAGTGGTGCGCAAATTTTTTTCAACCTCTACCCACTTTCTTTAAATAAAAAATCACTCGAACCGGAAGAAAATTTTTCTGTAGTAGCAAAATTTAAAAAAAAAAAATTAGGAAAATATTAAAGAAAAAAAAGAAAGAAGCAAATTTTGACAAACTTTTAAATGTCAATGAATTTGGGGTATTTATTTATACTTTGCATTATAAGAAAGAGAAAATGTCTTGCTTACATTATGTGCTCATTTTTGGCAAATCTAGTGGGATTAAAACATCTTATTTAAATATCAATAATGCATCTTCAAACTATAAGCGACCCCTCGAATTTTCTTTGCGATCCCCCCCCCCCCCTGTGGATCGCGACACACAATTTGCGCACCATTTCCATGGACAAACCGGGATCTGCCTTTTACGGTGGGAAAGAAATGAAATTGGAAGGATTCCCGAAGCCTGTCATCGAAAAATTCCCGTATATATTTAATATATCTCCCGTTATCAATAAGAAAGCGACAGAGTGGTTACATTGTTGCAGTTGCTTGATAAGATTTCCTCTCTCTCCCCTCCCTTCCGTTAAGAAAGATTTAGTTCCGAGGTCAAAGCAGTAGCGAGTTTGCATTTGATATGCACACGACGAGAGAAGACCCGAGAATAAAAAAAAAAGGTTGGACCACTGCCATTAGCCACTGTGTTAACCACGTATAACCTTGTGTAACCACCGCAGTAAACAGTGTAATTTTGTTTAATCATTGCTGTTGGTTTTAGGCAAGAGTAGGGTTGATGCTTTTAAAGTAATTTAGGATAATTTATGAATGTGAAAGCGGATATTTAAGGCATTGCAAATGTCAGTTAGCATTTGAAAATTCCCCGAACTTTGTGATGGCGACAAAACTTTACTTTAAGAGGCATAAAATTTTCTGTTTCCTAGGAGTAGAAAATTTTATTTTATTTTTATTTATGCACGTTTTATTGTGATTTTTTTCTTCATCAATTGGGTCTTTACATTAAGATCATGATGAATGCTTAAAACTCTTCTTTGAATATTTGAATTTTTTAAAAAATTTTAAATTTAAAATTGAATGCATACCTAATTTTTGATATATCTGGAGAATCGAGGGCCCCATTTGAATAATTATTTTCACTTTTGCGCTTAGAAAAGGCCTTCCGATAATCGAAAAGTGTCATGCAACAAGGAACTAACACACTACACTGAAACTGAGAATACTGAGTTTTACAAAAGCATTAAAATAAACATTTCTGTTGCTCCTCCAGTTAATAAAAAAATATTACTAGGTCTAGAAAATTGATACCCTTTTTCCCCCAAATAGCTACATACGAGTATGTGGCGCACCCTACCAGTTATTTAGCTCAACTTTTAAACTTTTGTAGGTTGGCCCCTTGTTGCATGACACTGTCCATTTTGTCTCCGGGATTTGACAATTTTTTTTTATTAAACATTTCATTGCTTTTAAAATGCAACACTCTCCTTTATTTCAGAGTAAAAATTATTCAGGAGAAAATATTTTCTGAACTCTTCTGCAAATAAAAAGAAAAAAAATCCTAAAGACAGTTATAATGAAAACAAAACAAAGGAACTCTTTACGAAATCTCATGGAGATCCCTGGAGAGGAATTCCAGGTTCATCCTTTCAAAGATGTCAAATCGGGAAAAATCTCTAACTTAGATAAAGGGACTTTAAGCCCGAATGCGGTGCACATTTATGCAAGGACAGTGCAAGGGCACTTATACATCGAATCGTCATGACCCGATGTAATAAGTGTCTCGTAGAGTTAATCATGAATGGAGATGTGGCTCTTATTTACATCTCGTTTAAGGGGGTCCAGGACACAAAATTGTTCAAATTTTCGAAAAAAATTTTGTTGCATTAAAAATTTTTGTGTTCTTTTACGTTTAAAATAACGTTTAAATCATGTTTTTTGTATCTTAATTAGAACAGGATAAATTTTTATTTTTTTTGCAACATTCTAATAGTAGCCAATCGTTCTTTAAACCTGTAAGTGCGTTTTTCAGCATGATGGGTTTTTCTCCCCCATTTCTCGTCTTTAAATTGTTATAAGTCAAGAACCGTTTAAGATAAACGGTTGAAACTTAGAACATATCTTTTTCAAATATTTTATTTCAATTTTGATTCAGCAAATTTGAAAAAAATATTTACTTTTGAAAATATGATTTTTTAAAAATAAGTTACATAATTTTTTTTTGTAATTTTTAATCTAAATATTTTTAATTAAAAAAAATAATATTTAAAAAAAATGCTAAATTAAAATTAAAACCTATATATTTCTGTTTAATTAAATGAAACATTTTGAAATTCAACAAATAATATTTCGAGTTATAACGATTTTAAATTACCCCACTTTTTAAAAAATTTTAAATTTTTAAAAAACTTTTTGAGAAGTTTTATTATGTAATTTTGTTTACAAATTATACGGTTGACCATCACAAAAATATTCAAAATTTTTTACTCAATAAATAAAATTTTTTTAAAAATGTGTCCCGGACCCCCTTAATATGAAATATTTACATAGATCACTATATATAGTCATTTCGTTCCGTCGAACCATCATGCATAAATTAGAAGAAGCGGGCTCATCACAGTCCAATCGGGATCTCCGTCTCTCGATTCTCTGCTAACTCAGTATCAAAGTCCAGTCTATAATGCTCCTCGCATCGTGCAGTCTCGTTTATATTTTTTCCTTCCTTGGAAAATTCTCGTACGTTCTACCGCACCACGTGTAGTATTCTTCACGCTTACAGGGAGTCACCTTTTTCATCCTTTGTCGGCAGACCCTTTTTCTGCGGTTAAGCATTCACAGTCTTTTGTGGGCCGCGTCAGCTAGGTTCTCCCGTTCTTCCCTCGTCTCCCTGCCTGCGCTAACGGTCTTTTGCTTAACTCTTCTAAATGATGTGTTTATTTCACTTAGCAATCTATATATTAAAGTTGCTAAGCCGACTTTTTGGGCAGTCCGTGAGAGAAAACTACTGCATCCATTTACTTCGTTTTGGTTTTAAACGAAAGATTGTAATCTGTAGATTTGTCAAATTTGGTTTTTGTAACCGCAATTTCTTTTAATCTATACTTATATGTAAAGAGAGAGCGATTTTGTATGTGGAGGGTAATCTCCAGAACCACTGCACCTATTTGAAAAATTCTTTCACTGTTTGAAAGGTACATTGTTCCAGATGGACATAGGCTATATATTGCGTATATCTGATCAGTAGATATAAAGTTAGGGGCTTAATCCTAACAATCTCCATTGTTACCGCTACTGTCCTCTACCGCTTTTTGTGCCGAAGAATTCAACGATCCTTAGCGTGGTGCTATCGCGGTGGGCTTCTGTTCTGACGTTAGCGGTTCGAACCTAGCTGTTCTCCAGCACGCCTTTTTCTTTTAAAAAATTAATTTTAATTATTAACTACATCCAAACTACATTTGGAACTACGCTTTTTATTGGACATTTAAGGTAAAAAAATATTTACAATTTATTGGCTATCAACTGGAAATTTATTGGTATAATATTTTGTTCAACCCGGAGAAAGTCGGGACCGGCCGCTAGTAGGTAATAATTTGAAATTAAAAATTGATTTCTGCGCATGCTCAGTGGCATGTTTAAATCTGACTTTAGAAACTCACCATTTCTGCACATGCTCAGTGACATGTTTTAATGATAAACAAGTTTATTACGAGGAGTCTCTCTAGATCTCTCTCTGCCATTTTTATTTTTATGATAATTATGTTTGCGAAATATAAGATTAAACCTGTTGGAAATTGTTTATTTCGCGCTGTTTAATTAGCGATAATTTACAATTAAAAAAAATTGCTTTCTGCGCATGCTCAGTGACGTTTTTAAATCTGTTTTTAGATATTCACTAAACATAGTTAAACACATTAATTTGTTTCTGATCATTATTATGATTTTCAGCATTTGGCAATGATGTGTTGAGTATAATTTGGGTATTAATACATTTATTTACTATCTAGCCGTCATATTTTGACGGGTACCAACTAGTGGTCATTTTAAAAGGCTCATTCACACCTCGTCCCCTGTGTGAGCTCCTTTAAGAGAGTTTATTAAGGATCTTGTCGATCAAACTTGACTTAGTCACATCTGTCCTAATTAGGAATGTCAGGCGCAAGTATGATAGACAGCATGTGTAAAAATGGAGTGTATGGCGATGCAATCATCGTAGAAATATGCGGATGAAGGTATTTAATTCTGAGATCTCTTTAGGATGAATTTAGCCAAGAAAACTGAATTATGCTTTTTTTGCGAATTTTGGTTCCCCTTTAAGACTATATGAAAGTGAGGTGAAACTGATAGAAAAGAGCTATCGCAGCCGCATTATTTACTTCTTGCAAAGACAAGTAAAGATTGGCTTTGACTACGTTTGACAGGATCTCGCACACTTACGCATAGTTTTAGTTGAATAGTCGTCGGCACCTCGGGACACTTAAAGTTACAGAGATGGCGATACTTCCCGAGTAAGACAGATACTTTATTAGACAGAAGTCTCGTACACTTATATGCGCATAATTTTCGTACACGTTATATCTTAGCTGCAACCACCGAAGCTAAATTGTGACTCAAAGCTTCAACTTATTACCGTTGAAATTTTTATCCCTGCTTTTTATCGTTCGTGTCTAATACTTTAAGTATCAAATTCTTTGAAAATATGTGCAGTTAAGTGTCGAGTCTTAATTGAGAGCGGTTTTCATAGCAGCCCCCCAAAGAACAACAAACAAACAAACAAACTTCTTTACCCATAACTTCTAAAGTTCTCCACAGAGACCTGTTTCTGAGTGAAAAGATACCTGTAACGACTTCCGTACAATAGTGAATTTTTTGTGCGGGGAAATTCCGTGAAGACCAATCAACGCTCGGTTTGTGCACATAATCGATTTAGACGGCTGGAGACAGACAGTCTTGGCGACATAAAGACCGGAATTTCTACCGACAGCCCGTGGAAAAGTTCGTCAGCTACAAAAAGGAAGCGGCCGTACGGAGGTGCCTAGCCGTCTGGGAACAATAACTGAATAAAGAAAGGCGGCGTTTTCCAGACTTTTCGAGAACGTTCAGCGAAGGTATATAAAATCGCCGGACGTGAGTTGAGATAATGTCAGTGATTCAGAGATTAAGTTATTCCGAGTGACGCTGGAGCCGGAGACAAGGAGATTCTGTCGGGCCTAGAAAGACTTGAATGAGAGCAGCTACAACTCAAGTCTGACCTTCCTCGTCCATGCCGTGAACCCACGAATTTAATCTTTTATATATATTACAAATAGCCTGTATTTAGTCGAGAAATGCAATTGAAGTATTTAATTCAAAAAGGCTGGCAGTCTTTTATTTAAGGCAAAGTCCTTACACCCCTTATTCTCACTGTAACCATAACATAAAATATAACTGTTAGAATGTATCATAATTAGAGGCAAATTTGCTTACCGAAAAAGTGTATGCCAACTTTGCACCATATGAGTTTAAAAATAAATATATCCCGGATTCACTCGCCTTTTTCTTCCCGTTTGACCCTCAGGCCTGAAAAATATTTTGTCATATGGGATTTTCTGCTCCGAAGCGCATTCGGTTTCTCGCACTACAGCGATATATCCAACACTATTCTGGATGCCGCGAAGAGATTCAAACTAACATAAAGGGATCCTGTTTAGGTGGAGAGAAAACAAATATATATTTCTTCTTCAGCAATTGAGTTGTTGAATTCTTTATTCGAAGAAATTCTGTTACACTTTAAAGGAGCTGGTATCTCCTATCTCTTCAGAAATGAAACAGGAAGAATCCCCGAGAAAATAAAAAATCAACTCCCGTATGCATTAAAGATGTTGGCCACTATCAATAGCTGGATAACTTCGAGATTGGTTTTGACTCGCTGTAGACGCATGACAAATACTTTTGCGGTGGAATTTCGCTATTTTTGGTGTAAGGTTTTTATGTCGTTCTTGTTAACTTCTAACAATCAGACAAACATCGAATTTTAGTTCGGAAGAAAGACGGGATTGAAAAAGACAGCTTTTTAAAGTTTTTTAAAGGAGAAAAAGATGGAAGCATTGGAAACATCCCTGCGAGGTGAAAAAATACTTTTAAGTAAGAAATACATGGTTTATAAAACGCCTTATTCTAAATAATTTTTTTCCATCATTTCTTTGAAGGGATATTTAATTTTTAGTCATTGTGATGCGAGAGTTTTATAAGACAATCTTGAGTAGTTTATTGCGCACACCCTATCTTCCTGATTTAATCTCTTTTGGGGTTTTATTCCAGTATTTAGCTATCATTATGCTCGTTTTGCTTCATTCATAATGTATAATTTTTATTGTACACCATTATTTTCTAATTCCGATGAAAGAGCCTCTGTAGAATAATCTATGTGTAAACATTTATTTTCTGTTATGCATTTTATTTGGTTATATGAATGAAGATACAAGTACTAGTTTCATAGAACCAAAATCTATGGATTTTTTGGTATTGGTTTATGCAAAATACTGGTTATATTGGTCTATTGGTTTGCTTATTGGTAATGCATAGGGGTATATAAATTTCGCAAAAAAGTTAACAATATATAAAATTTTGTATTTATTCGCAAACAAATTTATACACACACGCATATATATATATATTCAAAGATTTCGCATGTATTAAAAAAAAATCACAATTTTACTTATTTGGTTACGTAAGTATCAAAATTCTTAGTTAAAAGCTAACATTGTAGTAGTCTTCACGTTCTCTTCCGTAAGTCTTTAGTAATAAGTAATAAGCAAATTTCGGGAGTGAGATCTCTCAGTTAAAGACCGTGGATGGTCTTAGATAAGCAATTATGTTATTAAATAATTACTATTATCCCTAATTTCGATTAAAAAGTTGTTTATCAGCGAGTTTTCGACAAAAAGTAGTAAAAAATAAGTTTCGCATTTATTCGCTCATATCGGAAAATTTCGCATTTATTCGCATCTATTTTGTAAATGCGAAAATAAGTCAAATCATAATTCATTCTTTATGCTATTGGGAAATTTCATTTCCTCAACGTTGATCCATCCCTTATATTCAATTGTATTCTATTAATCGCAAGTGTATTCTATATAATGTGCGAGTATATTCTATTAATCGCAAGTGTATTCTATTAATAGCAAAAATGTCTTCTTTTAATTGTGCATACGTATATCAATTGTGCTTATGTAATTGCTTTGTTTAAAGTCGAAATAAATCTTAAAATCCTTACAGTCCACTAAATCCATAAATCTCATATATGCACTCAAGAGCCAAAACATTATGACCATCTGTCAATAACGAGTTGGCCCACCTTTGGCGCGCAACACAGCTTCAACCCGCCTTGGCATGGATGCCACAAGTCCTTGGTAGATGGCCGGAGACAGATTGTACCAGATGTTTAAGCAACGGTCACGCAAATCCGAGATATTGCGAATTGGTGGTCTTGACTGCCGGTGAACTCTGAGCTGGTGAACTCTGAGCTGCCGTCCCATGACATCCCAAATGTGTTCTATCGGATTGAGATCCGGTGAGTTAGGCGGCCAGGACATTAACTGGAATTCAGCATCATGTTCCTGGAACCACTCCAACACAATTTTAGCCTTGTGACACGGGGCGTGGTCCTGTTGGAACATTCCATTTCCAGCTGGAAAAACAGAGGCCATGTAAGGGTGCAACTGGTCCGCAATGATGTTCAGATACCCTGTAGCATTCATGGTCTGCTCTACCACAACCACAGGTCCCAGAGACGCCCAAGAGAACGTCCCCCAAAGCATAAAACCGCCACCACCGGCCTGTGTATGACCTACTGTACATTGAGGGAGCAACAGTTCGCCTGGAAGACGGCGTATCCTGACACGACCATCGGCGTGATGAATGACAAACCGTGATTCATCTGACCAGGCAACTCTCTCCCACTGATCCATGGACCAGTCGCGATGTTCCCGGGCCAAGCGCAGGCGCAGTTGGCGCTGACACTTGGTCAGCAAAGGCACACGAGTGGGACGTTTGCTGCGTAGCCCCATATCCAACAGTGTCCGCTGAACAGTGTGCTACGATACTATTCTACTTGGCCCTGCATTGTATTGGGCTGTCAGCTGAGCCACTGTCTGGCTCCGGTTTTGCTTCACCATGCGAGACAGTCTCCGACGACCTTTTTCTTTGATAGCGTGTGGACGTCCAACACCATGTCGTCTACTGCTGGTTTCACCGTCATTCATCCACTTTGCATAAGTACTAACAACTGTAGGTCGCGAACAACCCACGAGTCGCGCAGTTTCGGAAATACTTGTTCCGAGCCTTCGAGCCATTACAATCTGCCCTCTATCAAAGTCGCTTAGATCCGCAGCCTTTCCCATCACACACAGAAGTAAGTGAAAGAATGATTATTCAGACTCTCCAGCAGCAGTTAAATACCACTTCCACCTGATCACATGCCTTCCACGTCATCCAGGCGAATTCATTTCAAAATGTAGGGGTGGTCATAATGTTTTGGCTCTTACATATATATATATATATATTAGACAAAGTTGTAAGTGAAAAACCTGTATAAGCACTAAACCACTACAGCCAGGAACCATAAACATGAAAAGATAAGTGAAAAATATGAATAGAAATGTGAAAAATAGGTTTTTAGACAGTACCTTGTCTTCAGCGGTGACAATACTGTCTAAAAACCAACGGATTATTTCAAATAAGTATGATCTGAGTAATAAACATACTTAGACACCGTACAATCCATATGAAACAGAAGGAGGAATAATCAGTGGCTTTATCATAGATCACCAAACTCGGCACCAGACAAAGTGAAAGTTAAGTTTAGGAGACCGCAAGTAGACTGACGTCACGAACATTGCAACCATGGAGCCAATGGAATAACTTTAGAAGACTTACTATGTTACTGTTTTATTGGACATAAAACCTAAGTTAACTTAGACATTTATTATGGCTATATATATATATATATACATATATATATATATACACACATATGAATGCATTAAGAATCATTGTATTTACACACCCTATTCAAACATTATCTATCATTGTGACTAAAAAAAAAATGGCAACAGCAATCTGCAACTCATCGCAAACCTTTCTACCCGAACTTCAAAATTCTTTTTAGGAATAAAATATAGGCGATGGGTGTTGAGAAAATAATAATAATATTCGCATTCGCATTTTACCTGTATACTAGAGACATTTATCCCGGCACTATCGGAAATGTTTTTCGGACGCAATACGGATTTGACGTTGAGAGATAAGTGTATTTTGCTCCGTTTATACTCCTGTCCGTCTCACATATGAAATATCCTGCATATGACAGGGAAGTGCAACAATCTTTTTATCACTTTTCTCCGAGTATTTTTCGTGCCGAGGTTGCGAGACGGTTGCATCCCGTTTGGATGTGCTTTTCGAAAAATGTCACCTGGCTTGCTATTGCTCGGTTCACTAGAACAGTGGTGCGACCCAAAGTGGAAGGCGTCTCGAAAAAATAACTAAAGGGGTCACGGATAGTTTGAAGTAAATTTATATCAAACTGAATTATTTGATTAAAGAATATGCAAAATTTTTTATAATTACTTAAATAAGTAATTTAAAAAATTATTTACTATTTATCATACTTACTTATTTCAAAATAAGTAAGATTTAAATTTTTTATAATCACTAATTTTTAATTTTATTTTTCTACTAGCTGAACACCCGTGCTTCGCTACGGAGTACATTCATTTTAGGATAATTACAATGAAAAAATGATGAAATCGCGTTTTAGAGGATTTCCGTATAGACAATATTTTATGTTTCTTTATTGGGTGGAACTAATATAACATGGCTCGTCTGCGAACTTACGCGTGAGCAAGCTACGTGAAACTGACCATGGGAGAAACAGTTTTCTCTGAAATCTACGCCAGCGTGTTTTAAAGTTTGGCCTTGAGACTTATTTATCATCATGGCAAAGCATACTTTGAGAGTAAATTGCAGTTTTATATACAGGTTTAATTTAATATCCATAAAATATACTAATTTGAACAAAGCATACTTTTTTACTGTATTTTAATTTTTTTGTCAATTTATTTCATTGTTATGCATGTGACGCAAAATTAATTTAAAGTATCACAAAAAGAAAAGAAATCACGTGATCAGCATTTAATAAATTAAATTCTAAAAATTGATCAAATTGAAAAATTCACCAAAAATCAGAAAATGAAGGTAAAGATTCGAAAAAGATTTTTATGATCTTTCTCGTGATATAAATTTT
Organism: Dolomedes plantarius; assembly: GCA_907164885.2. Lineage (NCBI taxonomy): Eukaryota > Metazoa > Arthropoda > Arachnida > Araneae > Dolomedidae > Dolomedes > Dolomedes plantarius. The sequence goes on from OU015492.1 coordinate 13,604,324, forward strand.
ATAACCCTCGAACTATTATTTTAAATATAACCTTAAAAAAAGTTACATAAACAGCTTAAAAATTTAATTAAAAAAAAATCTAAGACGAATTTTTCAAAAATCCTTCTTAGTGCACTATAAGAAGAATCGCCATGCAAAATTTCAGCCCTTTAGGTCCAGCGGTTTGGTCTGTGAGTTATCTGTAAGTCAGTCAGACAGTTACGGAGCTGGTTTATATATATAGATAACTACTTATTTTATGCTTTAATTTTCTATAGTTAATATTTTTATTTTTGTTTATTATATCGCACCCCGGCAGGAAAAGTGACACAACTCAAAAATGCAGCATTTGAGAAAAATCAACTAAGAGAATACTATACAGCTTGAACTAGCATTACAGTAAAACTGATACAACTGCCCTCAGGTGGCAAATTGCGAGATAGGGATGTGTCGCTTATCGTGCACGATGGGGCACTTCATACATATTTTTCAATGGTATGACCTCAAAATTGCCATTTTTTAACTTGTTTCACTTTTCTTGCCAGATGCGATATGTTAAAAAATATATGTATAATATTGTTAAATAAAGTGTTGTTGTTGCCCAGAAGCATTCAGGCCAGGTCCATATTGTCTAGCTGGGGGGGGGGGATGCGGCTCCGGTTTATAATGGCACCACAAGGGTCGGAGTCCGATTTAGGCAGGTGCCATCTCCATTTTGGCTGAGCAGCCCCAGGAACTACAATTTGGGGGAGTCGTACCCTCTCCCACCCTTTCTGACACCATGGGCGACTTACCGGTCTACGGATATAACGTGCGCATATCCTGCTTAGACACGGGTAAATAAAACGCCAAACAGTCTTACAATAAAAACTTCCTCTCTTCTTCAGTTTTACTTCAGTTATACTTCAGTTCCTCTGCAAAAGGCTGTATTTAAGCTGCTTCCAGTTGCGTCTACCTGTCTATGTGTTACTGGGTTTCCAAAATGAGTAGCTATAGAAACCGAACAACGATCAAGACTTAATCCAGAACATGATAGGAGGATAGCACTCTCAAATATTTCGCCAAATATTGAACAAATATTTTCTAAGGCCTAGGCTCACCTGGGTAATTTTTTTTCCTACTGTAGTTTTATATGAATAAATGAAGTTTATAACTTTCATTGTTTTAACATGAATTTTATAATTTTGAAATTATGCTCTTTTATAATTTTAATTTTTATTAAATTTTACTATATTAAATTTTACTATATTGAAATGAAATCTAAATGTACGTATTAATATCTAAATATAAAGTTTTAGTCACATGATATTTACCCCCCCCCCCCCCCCCAAAAAAAAAAAAAAAAAAAAAGTGAAGAAAGCATTTTTTTAAATTGTTATTATACATTGTAAATATTTACCCAAAGTCTACAGTTCATGGATTTTTTTAAATAGTTTGTCAAAATTTACTTATTTTATTCGTAAACTTTTCCCTAAATATCAAAAAAGTTTTGCTTCTATCAAAAAGATTTTCCTTGTGTAGAGGGATTTTTTTATTTAAAGAAAGTGGTCCGCGGTCGAAAACAGTTTGCACATCACTGCACTAGAATTACGGCCCACTTGGAAATTGAATAAGACATTTAATAACTCCCTAGCTGGTCATGGAAGTTGTAATACTTATTAATTCAATTATAGGAATTTAAGAGTTTTTGGAAAATTTAGATTTAGTGGCCAGCAATACCGCGGTGTCACATGGTGGTAAGGATAATCTCCAAGAAACCGTCTGCCGCATTGGAAAAGAAAAGAGAGTTTTTGGAAAAAGACGTAACAAAATAACAAACAATTATAGACTTCAGTTATACTTCAGTTATACTCAGTATAGACTTCAGTATTACTCAGTATAGACTTCAGTTAAACTCAGTCATTGCTTTATTACCGTATTCTTACAAATATGACATCATTGTTCCCTGCGTAGTGATGCGACATCGATAACAAAACATCGATGTTTTGAAACATCGATATTCAATATTAAAACATCGATGCTAATAAAACATCGCCCAAAAACCATCGATGTTTTTAAACATCGATGTTTTAGAACATCGGTTCTCGACCTGGGGGGCGCGCCCCCGTAGGGGGGCGTAGAAGAATTTCAAGGGAGGCGTGAGTTAAAAAAAAGTAAAATAAAAAGTAAAACTAACTGTCATTTATTGTACTCAATTTTGCGGTCACAATGTAACAGTAACGTATTTTCGACATACGAACACAATAATTGTCGTACACGATAGTTGTCGTAATTGTAAAAATACGATAATTTTCGTACGTATGGATGTTGAAAGTGATCTGAGGTGTGCTTTGTCACGGTTACAACCTACTATTCAAAAACTTGTCAAGGACAAACAGTGCCAGCCCTCTCATTAATGTTGTGAAAGTGACTGGTATTTCATGCCAACCTCACCTAGATCCTTGATTACCTCAAATATATTTGATCTGTATTTAATTCTTTGATTTCATATGTTCTAATAATAATATGTTCCAAATTAAGATATGAGTAGTAATAAATTTTGTGTATGAAATTATCTATTCTATATTTTCATTTAATAACCAACATCAGTTTCAAATTCCGATTGTACTATACTTGTATTGACCACATATGGTGGTGGTGGTGGGGAGGCGTAACCTCGCATCAGTGTTCAGAGGGGGGGCGTAGAGCCTGAAAGGTTGAGAACCCCTGTTTTAGAACATACATTTTTTAAAACTGGTTTAGTAATCTCTAACATTAATGTTACTTCCGTTAGTCGTGGGGGGAGGGGGTGATTTAATTTTACTCTCTGCTTGGGCAGGCACAAATGACAAAAACTTGGTTGCTTTGGGCTACATTGATGACTCAAAATTCTTGTTGTAAATACCGCCATGTTTTGCCTTCAAATGTCCAGATAAATTCGTGGTATTGCCAGAAATTTTCAGGAACTTAAGCCAATTTGCCTTAAGTTCCTGAACATTGCATTTCGCCAAATTGTCAGTGGTTTTGTAAAAATATTTCCAACTTTTGGGATAATATTCCGGTACTTTTGGGAGCCATCTTACTAATAATATTAACGTCAACTTATATAAAACCAGAACAAACCAAAAACTTAAATGGATGCACTCGTGTATACACTATTTGTAAAATGAAACCCCGTGGCAGGTTCTGGAGTGTTAGGAACATTCCAAGCGCTCTGATTGGTTCATTGGTCGTTATTTGCCATTTGTCTGTTTGCTAAGGAATCATTCCCCCTTTTGTATTTGTCCTTTTCAGAATTCAGACTTACATTTACTGAGTGTGAAAATTATGCTACGTGGTAAATTTTTTTTATTACGGTACTTTTTCATTAAAAAAAACATCGAGACAACGTAAAACATCGAGCACAAAACATCGATGTTAAAAAAACATCGGCTTCAATAAATCGATGTTTAAAACATCGATATTTTTATCAAAACATCGATGTTTTGAAAACATCGACATCGATGTCGCATCCCTATCCCTGCGTTGAATGAGAGAAAAATAAACTCAAGGATTTTAGAGTTAGTTATACAGATTATGTGAAACAAAAAAATTCAAAAATTGATATTTAAGCATGCACAGGGAAACGCTAAATCATAAACAACACCAACAAAAAAATTAACCTTTATCCGAATTAAATTAAACTTTTCCCCCGTTTGTTTAAATTTGTAAAGGATACCTAAATTTGGTTTCTTAAATGTGAGGTTTTGACCTGTGACTGGTGCGTTAAAGTTCTAGAATGTTTTAGAACAGTGATTCCGAACCGGTCTGCAGCGGCACTTTAGCGTGCCGTGAGACTTTTTTTTTTTGGATTAAACCCCCCCCCCCCAAAAAAAAAAAAAAAAAAAAAAAAACTAATGGGGCCCACTTAAATAAATATTAAAATTAATTATTGCTTCTCACTCCCGATAGATCGTGTCACAAATTTTCCTCGTTCAAGGGGGTGAATTAGCTACCCTCACGCCCACAACTGTTAGGCTCGATATCAAACATGTGTGCTTTAAGTATGCATCACAAGTCTCACATTAATAAAACAAAACTCTTTTGAGAGATTTCCATTGTAGTCCTTTAGAATAATACTATACTGAATCCCATGGCTATTTTTGAAACTGTATTAATGTATGTTATCCTAGTATTTGTGACTTATATATTTCAGCAAATGAATAACATTAGCGTGTATTTATTTGAACTTAAATTTAACATGTTCCTGATATAGATTCCATGATTTTATATTTAAAAAATTTGAAAAACTAAAATTCTAGCTAGGGTGCTCCAGATTTCTAATTTCTCTCCTAAGGGTGCCGCAAGCGTAAAAAATTGAAAATTCCTTTTTTAGGAATTTATACTCATATTTTTCTAAATTTGTTATATGTTCTGGTAGGTTTTCCACACATATTTCGATCGATAGATACCTCTTACTATCTGATAACACCAAGGTAGCTTTTCCTGAATTCAAATATTCTCCAATTTTCTTACGTTTTTATCGTTGTGCATGCTTCTAATTCATTTTTGAACCCCCGTACTCCACGGTTTAAATCTCTTCATTCTGATTTCTGCTTGTAAATTCCGTTTCTCTCTTCTCCACCGTCCCCCGTCTCTGTTCTTTTCCAAATCCTCACGCACTTTCTCGCTCGGCTGTTAATCCCTCATGTTCTTGTTCAACTTTTAATCTCTCGTGTCAAGCTGCTAATCTTTTTTTTCTTCCTGGCTCAGCTTCCGTTCCTTTTCATTTTCGAATTGTAATCTTAATATTGCCACGCTTACTCTGCCATTTCAGTGAAATTCATTTTTTTTTCTGCTGATTCACTGGAGGACATTTGACTTACGAAATACTGAAAGATTTTTTTTTAAGAGTACTAGAAATTTCTCCATATCATACTCGTGCTTTCAAGTCAATGCTATTGCCAAAACACACACACACACACACACACACACACACACATATATATATATATATATATATATATATATATATATGTGTGTGTGTGTGTGTGTGTGTGTGTATATATATATACACCCAGTTATTTTTTTTACATGAATTTGAAGTTACACGGTCCAAGAAAAAAAAGTTTCTTTTTTCTTGGCCCGCTTTATTTACTCTAACACGATTTCAAAACCATTACCTTGTCAGTACATATCAAAAATCTATTAGCAAGCTTAAAAAAAAAAACTAGAAGCACTGCTATTTCAATGAACAAAAGAAAATGTGTTTTGATAGAAATGTATACTGACAAATATTTCCTTACTGTAAGTGGAGGCGAGTGTAAAGTTACTTCTATTACGTTGCCATTTTTATGCCGATTATTTAGAATTTTTTTTTCCAATGCGGCAGACGTTATCTTGGACAATATCCTTACCGCCATAGTACATCGCAGTTTGCTGGACATTTTATTATGGGGGCACCAAGGCGGACTTGCATTACCCCCTATAAAGGGACGACACAAACGGAGGCTTTTAGTGCCTAAACGCCGGAATTCGATCCGAGCACCCTCAGCACCGAAATCCAGCGAGCTGTACCACAGGGCCGCCACAAGCCCACTTATTTAGAATTTAACTATTTTTTCAGTTAAGCGAAATTACGTTTAAAAAATATTCATTTTAATAAATAATATACTTATTAAATATTGTTTTATAAATTTCTATTTTTAATTTGAAGTTTTCTACGCCTAATTTCCGATTAACCTAGCATTTTTTATTTGAAGTTTCCAGATTTATTTTTTGTTTTTGTTTGCGAGACTAAATTTATCTATGAATTATGTATTTTGAACTAAATTGCTCTATAAAAATGCATATTATGTACGTACGTATGTATATCAGAACTTTTGCAGTGGTTTTGTTACTTTTTTCACACGGTTTTCGGAACTAAATATAATTCTTCATTTCATCTTAGACGGTTTTTGGATGACATGTATAAAAAACAGTTTTGGGATGAACGTATAAAAAAAGAGTTGGGTATATATATATATATATATATATATATATATATATATATATATATATATATATATATATATATATATTTATATATATTGGACAAAGTTGTAAGGGAAAAACTAGTATAAGCTATAAACCTCTACAGCCAGGAACCAAAAACATGAAAAGATAACTGAAAAATAGTTTTTTGAAAGCATCTTTCCATCAGCGGTGCCTAATATATATATATATATATTTTTTTTTTTCCTTTTTTTTTTCTTCTTCTATTTTAAAGAGAGATCCCTTTTTTTTAACTTTCGCGAATTTAGTAATTATTTTTAATATATTTTCAATATAATTTTACATTTTGTTAAAAAAAATTAAAATTGAAAATTTAAACATATTTAGTTTTTGATACATATGCTCTGAGCCAATAGCTTTATTTTCGTTATTCTTTTCACCTTTAAATTTTTTTCTCTATTCTAGTGTGCTCCTCTCCTTAATAAATTGAGTGTAGTCAACTAAGATCGTGATTTAAAAAAATGACTTTCTAGAGTTGCCATTTAGAATACAATAATAAATGTAAAAAAGTCATCAAAAATACCTTTGATGTGATATGATTAAAGTTTGAAGCTACAAAACAAAATAAAAAAAAAAACTGTGATTGATAGAATCCTGATTTTAGTTCCTTTCCTAGAATGTAAAACATGTTGTGAAAATGTGAGGTGTGATATCCGTGCAGTTCTCAAGTTATTAAACCTATTTTTACTAGAGAACATAGGAAATAAGAGGCAGTTTCTTCTGGGAAAAGGTTTAAATAGTCCACAGATCATATCTTCTTAAATAGTTACTCAAATCAACTTATTGTGTGAAATATCTTGTTCATAAGTATTAAATAACGGGACCTCAAAACTGATTTTTCAGGGAATTTTATATTTTAGTAATTATTATATGGAGGGGAAAATTCATTTGTAAAAAAAAAAAACAAACTTAATTACCCGCTACCATTGTGATGAATATTATTTTTATTTATCCACAAAAGATGGCAGCACCAGACTTATTCCTGTTGAATGCGATGTTTTAAAATAGTATGTTCAGTGAAGCCTTATTTGCAGGTAATACTGTATAAGGGAACGCTAAAAAAATAAAAATATTAATATAAAATGTTAAAAAATGCTGAATTATAGAAACACAAATGAGAATATTTAACAAGGGATATTCGTATAAAGATAAAGTTTATACAAAACCATTGTTTTAGGAAGTTAATCAGTCTTTCGACATTTGCAATCAAAAGAAAACCAATTTTGCAAATGGAATATTTGAAGGAAAATTTTCTTAATCCCATATAGCTAACAACAAGCTTTTTTTCACGCTATGGCCAATAAGTGAATTTTATTTATATTATATCGAGTATTTTTCTCTTCTATCTTAAATAACTCTTAGATAACATTAAACAAATTTTGTTAAAATTGATGATTTGATAATTAAAATCTCGCACGGAGTCGTGACTGAAAATTTAGCTGAAATTTTAAGATTTTAAGATCATTATAAGTTCTTTTTAGAATGATAGCCATATAAGAATATAGGTGCCAAAGGAAGGTGTCAAAAATATTTCTAATTAGTTACCACACTATACGGAATAGGGCACGGAGTTGTGACTGAAAATTATATGTCATTTTGAGATATTTAAGATTATTATAATTTTTTTAGAATGATAGCCGTATAAAAATACACTGCTGGCCACTGTAAATGCAACACCCTGAAGGAAACATGCAAATAGCATGAAATTTACAACATGCATTACCGGAGGTGAGATATGCAAATGATTAGAATTTCAGCGCAGACGCACATCACACGCGCCTGTGGCGCCACTTCAAAGCGCTATTTAAGGCTTGGACATTTCGACGATTTCAAGTTCGGCAATTGTGTTTTTCTTGTGGTTTTTTCAAAAAAACGATCAATTATTCCTCGTCGAAAACAGCGATCATCTTTCGATCAAGTATCCGAGTTCGACAGAGGAAGGATAGTGGCCTACTGAGATTGTGGATTATCTTTCAGGGAAATCTGTAGTCGTGTTGGACGAAACCAAACAACTGTAATGCGGATATGTGATCGTCGGATGCAGGAGGGTACGACGGGCCGGCGTGTTCGATCGCATCCATCTCAGCGCTCCACTTCACGTGATGACAGGCAAATTGTGCGCATGGCAGTGACGGATCGCTCAGTCACATCACGAACCATAGCACAGCACATGCAGTCTGTAACGCATCATCCAGTGTCTGCGCGTACCATTCGACGCCGTTTACAGCAGAGTGGTCTGTCCGCAAGACGTCCATTGCTTTGTCTACCCTTGACGCAGAACCACAGACGTCTCCGCCGCCAATGGTGCGATGACAGAAGGATGTGGACGGCAGAATGGAATGAAATTGTCTTTACTGACGAGTCACGCTTCTGTCTGCAACACCACGATTGTCGCATTCGAGTCTGGAGACACCGTGAATAGAGGATGCTGAACAGCTGCGTTATGCACCGCCACACTGGTCCTGCACCGGGTATTATGGTATGGGGCGGTATTCGATATCACTCTCGCACACCTCTAGTACGCATTGCCGGTACTTTAAACAGCCAGCGCTACATCTCCGAGGTGTTGGAGCCAGTTGTCCTTCCTTACCTTCAGGGCTTGCCCACAGCCATATTTCAACAGGATAATGCGCGACCACACGTGGCACGCATTGTCCAACGGTTCTTCGTCAATCGCCAGATTGAATTGCTTCCCTGGCCGCCTCGCTCTCCGGACCTTTCGCCGATAGAAAACATGTGGTCCATGGTTGCTCTACGATTGACCCAGATTCCCTCCCCAGCTGCCACAGCAGATCAACTTTGGCAACGTGTGGAAGCTGCTTAGTCTGCTGTACCCCAAGAACTCATCCAAAGTCTCTTTGAATCAATGCCGAGGCATGTGGCAGCGGTGATCTCCAACAATGGCGGCTACTCTGGCTACTGATTTTGGCAGGAACCACACTTCACAGATGTCTATAAATTTAATCATTTGATACTTGGTCAACATGTTATCTACAAAATAAATTTTGTTGTGATATCTCTTGTCTTTCTTGGTGTTGCAATTTGGGTGGCCAGCAGTGTATAATTTCCGAAGAAAGGAGCCAAAAATAATGCCAATTAACTACCACAATAATAAATGTTTAATAAATTTATTTCCTTTCTCCCACGGTTTATTTGTAAAAATTGTAAAGATATAGCGCATTCATATTTTGAATTTTATGAACCGCTATTAAAAATATGTTTTTCCTCTTCCAACATTCTCGTAAGTAAATTCTTTTACAGTTTTCGTTTTCCGCCAAATCAATCATGCCATCTATCTCAATATATTCGCGTTCTGCGAAGACAGCGTGCAGGAGAAGTGCCCGAACGGAACTCTTGAATCTCCTGGAGGTACGATAGAATGCTTTATAGAATAGAACACAGTCCAGTAAAAGGTTTTAGGGTGGCTTAAACAGCTCTCTCTCTCGCAGAAGATTATTTTCTCCAGCTATCGAAATAGTAGGATAAGAACAGTTTTTAATTTAAATTAATAAAGGAATGGAATTCGTAAGAGTGGAGTATAATTGCTATGTGAAGAAATTTAGGATGATTTATTTAGAGCTACTCAGTTTCCCCTGCTTGTCATTGACATGTATTAATTGTATTAATTCCATGTATTAATTTTGCTGTTTTTCAAACACACCAATTCAGTTTTACAAAAACTTTTAACTTCTTTTATATTTAAGTGTACGTAGACCAATAGAACACATACAGTCGGAGTAAAAATCGAAGTAAAAGTCCTTTATATTTGTTATTAGACACAAAATTACTCTATTCTTTGGAAAATATTAAAAACCTGTTTTACAGGTAGGCGTGAATGAAAGAAATCTGTATTTGCCATTCGTACAACTCTTTAAAGTCCTTCGAATTTGCTAATAGCAGCAAAATTTTCAATAATTGATTTTAATATTTTACTGTGTGAGGTATTGAATCAAAATTAACCCCCTGTTTTAAATAAATCGCCGTTTGAAGAAGAAGAAGCGCCTTATGCAAATGAGCTGCGCTTTTCTACTAGACGGGAATCCCCGTGGGTAGCGTACACGCTTGACGGTGAGAGGGTTTACTACGAGGCGAGGTCGGACGGTGGTGAGCGGCGAACGAAAAATAATTGGAGTGAAGATCGCTTTGTCCTACAGCAGCCGGACTTTATCAAGTTTACCGAAGGCGTTTTAAAGTTAGCTATCGTTCCAGCGACCTGGTGATAAAGTGAAGACGGAAAGGTTAGTGTGGCGTATGTACAAGCAGTGGCGTGGCTGAATTCTGGTAGGGTTTCCGTAATATAACTACCGGGATAAACACACGCGATAGATAATTCCCCGTTGCCTGTTAGCAATTGAGTACGGTATTTATGTAGTCTAATTGTATTTTAATAAATAGTTTAGTATAGAAAACCTCGTCGGATCTTGTTAATGGTGAGTTCATTGTTTACTATATACATTACCTTAAGGGTAAAGGAAACAGTGAACTTCACAACTGCTTCATTTATAATGATTACTTTATTATTCCATTGTAGATTTTTATCTTTTACTTACACAATATAAATGTATTAAAAATTAATAATAGTTGCTGTAAGTTTTTTTCCCTATTATCAAACTAGTTGGCTCGTAGGAACATTGCTTTTAAAATTTGTGGGCAAGTGTGCAAGATTCACCACCCATGAATTATGCGAAAGATAATCAGACCGGTACCAATTCACTTCCTAATGATTGCAATTCCTCGCACTTATTCTACCACGTGAAATTCTGTGTTCACAAGTTAATTTACGAAGAGGCAAATATGCTGTCAATTACAGTAAAAACTCGTTTATCTGGATCTCCGGATAACCGAGTCAGATTTGTAGATATTATTTTTATATAATGTTCACATTAGATAATAATTTTTATCTATGATAGCAAGAACGTAGCTACAAGTACGCCAAATATTCGCTTTGTAGTTTGATTCACTGTACAGTTCCTGCATAGATTGTACAATAAATTATGGTAATAAAATGCTTTTTGTTGAGTTTAAGAAAGCTCTACTAGACTTACAATTTCTTTGTTAAGAAATGATCTGAAAGGTTATTTTTATATTTTTTAATGTCTTTGTGTACAAATAATTCTAATGTGTACAAATTTTTCGAGTAGTCTGGCCAGAAGACGTCCGTCAGATTACTAGGGTGTAAGCATTTCAAAGTTATTTTTATCAGCATCATGTGTTACGAAGAGAGCGCATTATATGCATTTATCTAGAAGGAAAATTTAGAAAATTGTTTTAAAAAATTAAAAAATTCTTTTTTTTTTAAATTTAAGAGATCGTTCCTTTTTTCCGACATGAAATACAAATATATATTATTTTTTAAATATGAAGTTTTTGGTCAAACGAGATTTAGCATAAACAAGTGTAGAGGGTGACCAAGATATTTTTTTAATTGTTATTTTGCTGAGTAGATATATACCCAAAATCTACAATTCATCGATTTTTAAAATAGTTTGTCAAAATTTCTTTATTTTTTGTTGCTAGCATTTTCCTAATTTTTTTTAAATATTGCTACTACAAAAAGATTTTCATTTAGGTCGAGAGATATTTTATTTAAAGATAGAGGGTTGTGGTCGAAAAAAAAAATTGCGCACCACTGGTCTAGAACACAAAATTCTCTAGTACGCAAAAAAGGAGTTTTTTAATTCTCTAGTCTTAAAACATACTATAGAGCTTTTTAGAATAGAATAACGCAAACACTATGTTGCTCGGATGATTACATTTCCAGATTCAGAATTTTAATAGTGCTCTGTCTATGTGTACCCTGTTGTGCATCTGAAATTTAAGTCTGTTTGACTTCGAATAGAATTTTTGATGATTTTCTTTCCTTAAGATGGTATGTTTGGAATTCCTTTCAAGGTGGATTCTTGGAATAATGTACAGCACTGCTCCGTAATATTCGCATTTACCCGAATAAAAATTCCGAAGGAAAATTCAGGAGACATTTTCCCACAAAATTTGCCCTAAAAATAATGAACTTTTCAAGTAGCTGAAAATTTTATAAATAAAACTTTTGCCGCAAAAATCTTGAAGACAAATTCTTTTGAAATCTTTCTCATTCACTAGAGGGTAAAGATAAACACATGAAGATGTTGGCGCATCAGATATTATAAAAAATTGAACAAGCCTTAAATTTTGTTAAATAAAAGCATAAATTATATTAATTTATGCATTAATTAAGCTTAAAGCATAAATTATTAATTTATTCTAATTTATTTCTATCTATAAAAATAGTTTTGTGAAAATTTGTTAAGTATTCTTAAAACGAAATTTCAAAAATTTTCGAGTAATTATTACGTTTTTAAGGCTGATGTGTACTAACCCTACTGGATTCGCTCACCTCAATCTTAACCTATGGAGAAAATGTGTCCAAGGATTGCCGACTTTGATTTGAAGATTTTTTAATAAATGTACTCCGCAATAGAGAAAGAAATTTGGCATCTCGGGGCATTTCTCATTTAAAAAAATGCAAAAAATATTTCAAAATTAAAATTATTCGTGGAAAAAATCTGGTGTAGTGTGTTTTAAACGCTCATCCATTCCTTTGATGGACGAAATTTAGAAAAGGAAGGCTGCTAAAAGGTGCAGAAAAGTTCAGGCTATCTGAAAATATCAGTTTTATTGGATTATCAGCATTGATGTAGCTGTCAATAGCAGACATATTTTCTCCATAGGTTAACATAGAGGTGCGCGGATCTAGTAGGGTTAGTACACAGCAGCCAATGACCTCTATGAAAAAAACATAGGACTTGTGCCGGCCCTGTGGTACAGCGTGCTGGTTTTCGGTGCTGATTGTGCTCGGATCGAATCCCGGCGTCACGCCTCGAAAAAATGCCCCCGTTTGTGTCATCCCTTCATAGGGGGCGATGCTGGTCCACCTATGTAGTGCTCCTACAATAAAGACACCAGCAAATCAGCGGAGATAATGGACGAATGTTTAAAGGGACAAGGCCTCCTCATTGGGGGGGGGGGGGTGAAAACATATTTGGATGATAAAGAAATTATCCCGAAATGCAAATAAATAAATAAAAAAAGAAATGTTGTGCCCGCCTTTATAGAAGTCATTCGTAATAGGAAAAATAAAACCCTAAAGAATCTTTAACCAACTGACAGTGATATTTGAAGAGAACCCGAATGTGCTAAGGGTTCGAGACGTCTTACTGAAGTAAGAAAAACAGTATTTAGAAACTTTGAAAGACGTAACCGACTTAAATCGTTACGAATATAAAATGTTAAAAATACAGGGTGTCCATAATTAAACTTCCTTACTTTAAAGTTGTCTACAGTCGACGTAGAGCAGAAGCTGTTATAAAACCTAGAAACTTTCATGGAGATTTTGTTTTTAGCGTGCTTGCTATTGCTAATCAGAATGTCATCGTTACGATTACCAGATCGAGTTTTGTTAGTAAAATTGTTTTACCAAAACGATAATTCAGCACTAGTTACTCTACGAAAATTTTGGAGTTTGATGGGGATAAAAAGGTTCATTGACTGTTAAAGGTCTTCGATTAATGGTGGCCAAATTTGAAGAAACTGGTTCTTTTAATATTCGTTCTTTAAGAGGAAGGAAACCTGTTTCCGCAGAAGCTGTAGAGAAGGCTTCTGATGGAAGCTTCTGATGGAAGAGAACAAAGCTTCCAACCAACAGGCTAGTACCAGTATCCGTCGTGTGGCAGAAGCATTGGATCTGCCCCGTTCAACTGTCCAGAAGGTCATGCGGAATATCCACCGGTATTATCCGTACAAGCTTCAATTTGTGCAGAGGTTGCTTACACATAATTTCGAGACTCGACAGCGGTTCTCACTTCAGCTTCTTGCTCGCTTTGAGGTTGATGCAGAATGGCCTTGGAATATCCTCCGGACAGACGAAGCACACTTTTATACTGCTGGCCACTGTAAATGCAACACCCTGAAGGAAACATGCAAATAACATGAAATTTACAACATGCATTAGCAGAGGTGAGATATGCAAATGATTAGAATTTCAGCGCAGACGCAATTCACGCGCGCCTGTGGCGCCACTTCAAAGCGCTATTTAAGGCTTGGAGATTTCGACGATTTCAAGTTCGGCAATTGTGTTTTTCGTGTGGTTTTTCAAAAAAAAAACGATCAATCATGCCTCGTCGAAAACAGCGATCATCTTTTGATCAAGTATCCGAGTTCGACAGAGGAAGGATAGTGGCCTACCGAGATTGTGGATTATCTTTCAGGGAAATCGGTAGTCGTGTTGGACGAAACCAAACAATTGTAATGCGGATATGTGATCGTTGGATGCAGGAGGGTACGATGGACCGGCGTGTTCGATCGCATCCACCTCAGCGCACCACTTCACGTGATGACAGGCAAATTGTGCGCATGGCAGTGACGGATCGCTCGGTCACATCACGAACCATAGCACAGCACATGCAGTCTGTAACGCATCATCCAGTGTCTGCGCGTACCATTCGACGCCGTTTACAGCAGAGTGGTCTGTCCGCAAGACGTCCATTGCTTTGTCTACCCTTGACGCAGAACCACAGACGTCTCCGCCGCCAATGGTGCGATGACAGAAGGATGTGGACGGCAGAATGGAATGAAATTGTCTTTACTGACGATTCACGCTTCTGTCTGCAACACCACGATGGTCGCATTCGAGTCTGGAGACACCGTGAAGAGAGGATGCTGAACAGTTGCGTTATGCACCGCCACACTGGTCCTGCACCGGGTATTATGGTATGGGGCGGTATTGGATATCACTCTCGCGCACCTCTAGTACGCATTGCCGGTACTTTAAACAGCCAGCGCTACATCTCCGAGGTGTTGGAGCCAGTTGTCGTTCCTCACCTTCAGGGCTTGCCCACAGCCATATTTCAACAGGATAATGCGCGACCACACGTAGCACTCATTGTCCAACGGTTCTTCGTCAATCGCCAGATTGAATTGCTTCCCTGGCCGCCTCGCTCTCCGGATCTTTCGCCGATAGAAAACATGTGGTCCATGGTTGCTCTACGATTGACTCAGATTCCATCCTCAGTTGCCACAGCAGATCAACTTTGGCAACGTGTGGAAGCTGCTTGGTCTGCTGTACCCCAAGAAATCATATAAAGTGTCTTTAAATCAGTGCCGAGGCGTGTGGCAGCGGTGATCTCCAACAATGGCGGCTACTCTGGCTACTGATTTTGGCAGGAACCACACTACACAGAAGTCTATAAATTTAATCATTTGATACTTGGTCAACATGTTATCTACAAAATAAATTTTGTTGTGATATCTCTTGTGTTTCTTGGTGTTGCAATTTGGGTGGCCAGCAGTGTATTTGGACAGTTCGGTGAATACTCACAACTGCCGAATTTGGGAACCAGAAAATCAGCGTTTAATCTTAGATGTTCCAATGCATTCACCGAATGCAACCGTGTGGTGTGGATTTTCTGCATTTTTTATTCTAGGCCCGTATTTCTTCGAGGAATTAAGTCCTAGAGGTCCAGTAACATGCTCGGTCACCGGGAAGCGATATGCATCCTTGTTAATGAATAAATTTGTTCCGGATCTGCAATCACACCAATGCCTTTCAAGCACAAATTTTATGCAAGAAGGAGCTCCTCCACACATTGGCCTTCGTGTTAAGAAGGTTCTCAAAAATCACTTTACAGAAGAACGTGTCATCAGCCTCCACTTTCCTAATTTGTAGCCTCCTCGATTCCCAGACCTCCACCTATGCGACTTTTGGCTTTAGGGGCATGTGAAACATCTAGTCAGTCTTGATAAACCAAGAACTATACCTGATCTGAAAGACAGCATTTTACGACGTTTTCTAGTTCTATGTCTAGTTGTAATAAATTTTTTTAACTATAGTAAATGTTGGCTAAATGTGTAATTTATCAAAAAACGCCCTCTGGTGGTGTAGTTTTGAACTAATTTTTTTATTCGCTCAAACAAATTCCCATCTCTTCAATATGTCCTACACAAAGTTTCATAACTTTCTGAACAATAGTTTCGTCTGTAGACAACTTGAAAGTAGGGAAGTTTAATTATGGACACCCTGTACTTACAGTTGAAAAAAAAAATGAAAGCTCCTTTATTTCTAATTGCAGTTTTTGTGCATTCTGAATTTACCGTTGGTTTTACACTCTTGATAGAGCGATGTATTTACTTCTTACTTATGTTTTCATGGGTATTCTTTCGTAGTCTTTACGGTAAATGCATTTAAAATGTCTCAAATATGTTATTATAAAGTAATTATAATTTTTTTAAGCACATTCTTAACGAATATTCAAAGAGCGCTTCTAACACTAGCTTTTACTTACCTGAATAAATTTAAAAAACATGTCGGATATCTTTTGATTTACGAAAGCAGGTGCTGATAAAAGTTTCGTCATGTTGTTGTTATTTATGTTTCCTCGCCAGATAAATCCTAACTAGGTCCATTGAAGGCTGTAGGGCAGTAGTTCCTAGCCGTGGTCCGAGAGGTCAGAAGTGATTAAAAAAAGAAATTGGTTTCATCGTCTCAAAAGCGAAAAATCTTAGTTCCCAATACTAAAAATTCCTTTACTTTTCTGCTTTCTGACGTTTTAAGTACGAAAAAATCCTTGTTTTGCTTAAAATTTTCAAATATATTTCATGTGACTCGGATTCGCAGCGTCGTAGGCATTTCCCAACATCACAGCAGTTTTACAGATGGTTAAGCAATCTCAGGCTGAAAAATTTCGTTCATTACCATGTTTTTATTAACTTGCTTTCTTGTTTGTGAGTGTGTTTGTGTGTTTGTCCAGTACAAATCTTGCAATCGATTTTTAACTAACTTCCCGACTAGCTAGACATTTGAAACTTTTAGAATAGCCCAGAACACAATGACAATGCCTTTTTTAAATACTTTTAGCTATCTTTAAGCATATTTTTACAATGTTTTTATTATTTTCAGTTAATTTTGTTTTGTAGACTGATGCAGCCATCTGTCGGCTGGGACGGGAACGAAAATTTAAATGCAAGTTAACTTCCAATTAACTCCATTTTCTTTCAAGTTGATGGGATAATTCATCAAAAAAATTGTTAAAAAAGTATTTATTAATACATAGAATTGTCAAGTTTATATGATTCAACAGAAAATTTAAAAACATGGTATATAAAAAGTTCTTTTTATTTTGAAATTATTTTTAAGTTTCCGTAGGATTTTATGTTTGCTATTAAGTTTTCTTTTATGCAAAAATTTGTTACTGTTATTAAGTTTATTTATAACTTTTTAATAAAGATGTTTATCCCCAGTAGTTTGTTTATTCAGATTATAGTAAAATCTGTTTTTGTCTCTAACAGGATAGGTTTGAAGAGAGGTCCGCGACGAATTTTTATTAACAAGTGGTTCCTGATCAACAAATGGTTAGGAAACCCTGCTGCAGGGAAAAGAGATAAGGTTCCTGTTAGCTCACAGCTCAAGGGCAACACAAGGGTAGGAGACTGTTTTATTGCTTAGCTCCATCCCAGTTTTAACCGAGTACCATCATGGGCGACATCTGGTGGATTCGTACATTCCTCCCCCCTACCAACCCTACGGAGGGACTTTCGAGTCAACAGATTTAATGTGCCCGTACCTCTGCTTATCCACGAGAGTATTTAGTAGCGTGTGTTGAACCGAGCACCCCAGTGCCGAATTCCGACGCGCTAGCCTCTAGGCGAGGAATACTAAAACTGAGGACACCAAGCTTTTGTGTGCGGTCCTCCTAAGAGGGTTTACCCTCTTTAGATAAACACGGGCGTCGCAATCCCGAGGTACCCCAGCGAACTATCTCTCCTTTCCCTTTTCCTTTCCCCTCTTTCTTTTACTTTTTCTTTCTTTTCTCTCTCGGTGTGGTTCCTCTTCGGAGGCGAAGGCTCCTCATTAGAAGCTCTTGCCGCTATGTTGCTTCTAGCTTCTAATGGCGTGTATATCATGTATGTCACCCACGTGTTGGCCGTGCTTGGAGACCCGTGTCCCTGGAAAAGGGAATCCTGGTAGTTGAGGGACAGTTTTGGTATCCCAATACACTGCTTTGGCCCCTGCTTCAGGTAAACGGGAGATACATAGTGGTTCCGTATTGTATCAATCCGCTGGTCGCTGACTTTGTCTTTGGCTAGGAACCAAGCAATCGTTTCTACTACTGGCATCTCGCTAAGGATGGAGTCTGCTTTAGGAGTCTGCTTCAGGGTCGTTTCGTGCGCGTGTAGAGCCTGCTGTCACTGGTGCAGCAATCTGCATCCCCTTGTTGGGCTACATGGTGGATGGTGCGGCCGGGCTCTGAATTTTAAGCCCTTTTCCCAGGAAAAATTAAAAAAAATTCCCACGGTGAGGGATAAGTCACAAAAAAAGAACTACGCAACAAAAGTACACAAATATTAAGTTTAGTGTCATAGGGATATGACAATAGTGTCAAGGCCAAGGGCAGGAGAATTGAAAATTACGGGATGAAGTAAAATAATTGCAAAATATAAGAAAGAAACAGGGCAAGAAAGCAACTGACTGGCAATAAAAGAGAAGGGGAGAAAAGCCAACAATAAACCGAAACTACTAAAGATGGAAGATTGGGACTGTAGGAAGAAATAAAAGTATAAGATAAAAGTTCTGCAGAATGAGTTGCAACAAAAAGAAGAAAAGGAGAAGGGGAAGACATACATTTATGATGGTTATAAAACGGACCACCCTGCTCGGTGTGATAGGAGCATGAGAAAAGTTAAAGAAGAAGGAAAATTTTATAAATCCCGCCCTCGATGCGCATTGGTGAAAAGGGGATTGAGAAGAGGCATCCACGGACAAATTGCGATGACATGGGAATAATATGGCCAATAGATTTGGAAGAGGCGGGGCAAGAATTAATAAGAGAAAAAGAATATGAAATAAGATAGAAGAGGCACGCACGATGAGAAAGAGCAGTTAGAAGTTAGAGACAGAAGTAGTATCAACCTAACGAGTATGTACGAAGCGCGCCCGATGATAGTTATGTAAGCCGTGGCCCACGCAAAAGAGCCCGAGGAAGAGAGTTCCCAGTTTCTTGCACCGAGTGTCTACAATGATTGAAGGAGCCCTGTACCCTACGAAGAGAGTGCTTCAGTGTCCTGTACCGAGTGCTTACGACGATTGAAGGAGCCCTGTACCCCACAATGAATGTGCTCCAGTTCCAGTGCTTTGAGAGTGCAACGAAGTTCGTCATTGCGAGTGCCAGATGCCCATAAAAGTGGTCCAGTAATCTTCTGTAGAGGTACCGTCCTTTTGTTTCCTCTTCATATTTTGCCGTCATTGCTTCTCATAGCGTAGCCGTCAATAATTTAATATAGAGCGCGATGATGAAGTAATCTGATAATGGAAGTTAGCGGAAAATAAATGATAATTCGTAAAGGCGAGGTAGTTGGTATAAGGTGATGAAGTGGATATAAGTAAATATTAGTTAATTGAACAATATATAGTGTGAATTTGAATTGATGCTAATGAGTACTTAAGGTTGAAGAAATATGTTGTAATAAGTAATGATAACTTGAGATGAGTATAGAATGTTTAATGAGATTTAGCGTATCAGTATTATGTGAGTTAATCAATAAATTAATTTTTCATTTTAAACCAGAGTTGTTTTCCATCATTTGGAGTCATAATGAATTTTTATTCTACATGCTATGTACTAACCGCATCTTGATCCACCAATTAATTCAAAATCATAATTATTCTTATTTATATACTTAAACCTAAACTTTCACTGTCACATTTAGTAAATTCTTAATCGTGAAACTTACCGATAATTCCTTTAAAAATATGTCACCTTTTTTTATTCAGAAAACTGTTCGGTCAATTATAGGAGAAGTACCGTTAATATCAAAACTACAATCCGGAGGCCTCATGATTGAGGTCTTTTCGGCACAACAATCAGAAATTTTGTCTAAATGCACTACTTTTGGTTTGTTTTCTGTGACAGTCTCACCACATAAGACCCTGAATTCAGTGATCTCCGAATCGGAACTCGTTGATGTCCCTGAGCCGGAGGTGTTAGAGAATTCAAGGGATCAAAATGTCATAAATGTCCGCCGAATCACCATACGTCGGAACGGAAAGGTGCTTCCTACGAAGCACCCCATTCTGACCTTTGACTCTCCAGATCTCCCATCACATATTAAAGCCGCCTACTTGCGCTGTCCAGTCAGGCCGTACGTACCGAATCCGCTGCGCTGTTTTAAATGCCAGAGATTGGGTTACTCTCAGGATGCACGCCGTGGATCCCTTACTTGAGCTCATTGTGCGCAAGCGGGTCATGATAGCAATAGCTGCTTGGCGGACTTTAAGTTTGTTAATTGTGATAATAGCCATCCAGCCTACTCTAGGTCGTGTTCTAAGTGGTTGAACGAAAAAAAGATACACACGTTAAGGCTGCTATGTACTAAGTAAAAAAAAAATCGTATTTCCCTTTTTCTCTTCTTGCAGACTCTTGTGGTGGGAGGAGTCCAGTTGACAGTTCGAGAATTCCACCCCCCTTAGGATTAACATTTAGAGGGATTGTAATGGCTCTCTCTCTATAGGGGGTTAAGCGCTGCCCCCCCCAATTATTTATTTAAAATATATTTTTGTCAACTATTTACAGGTACATAAATGCCGATAATCAAATAAAATTGGTATTGTCAAATAGCCCGAACTTTTCTGCAAAGCGCTACAGGATTCATTTTATAAATTTCGTCCACCGAAGGAATTTATGAGCGTTTAAAACACACTTTACCAGATTTTCCCCTTCAAAATTGAAATTTTAAAATATTAATTGCATTAAAAAAAACGAAAAATGTACACAAATGTAAAATTTGTTTCTCTAAGACGGAATACAATTTTTTAAAAAAAATCTTTGAATCCATGTCGGCAATCCATGGAAAAATTTTCTCCATAGGTTAACATTGAGGTGAGCGAATCCAATGGGGTTAGTACATAGCAGCCTTAAAGGTTACAAATAAAATGTCTTATCCCTAAGCACGGCGGATAATTGAATCTCGAACCCCGACTGTTGGATTATCGTATGCTGCAACGGCGTACCCCTAAAACGTAACTTCTGTCGGCGCACAAACTGACCCCAACGCAGTTAAGCTGAAATCCGTGTCATCCGAAACTCAACATCAGCTGAAGTCATATCTATCCGGTTCTCCATTAAGCTACAAAATACCACCGAAGCCTCCGACCCCTCCGCTATCCGTGTCACAATCTCGGCAGACATTAACCCCATCCGTTTCCTCATCGAGTAAAAGCAAACCATCCCGAACTTCTCGATATCTTGAATTAGAACCTAATAGAAATAGAACCATTCGCGCTCTACCGCCTGTAAAATCACAAAATTACGTATAAGAAAACCAAAATAGTTGTTGAACAACGCAATAAACCTGGTTTATCAAGAAAACGGAAAGATCCAAAATATTTAAAGAACTCATATTCAAGTATCCTCTCACGACATGTTAGAGATCCCAATCTACCACTCAACCTGCAGGGAGAGGTCACTCGGTCTCTCCTCTTTTCCTTTGCTTTTTTTCTAGTGCTTGACTCTAATCTGGATGGGGGTTTCCCTATCCGGAAGTTTTGGCTTTTACCAGATTCACTCCTGCTTTTTTATCACTTTTGTATTTAATTGCTGTTACCATAGTTAAAACTAAAGGCCTGGTCGCATAGAATCCGTCAGCGTCAGCGTTAAAGATTCCGTTGGCGCTGATTGGTTAAATGGGTATTGGTATATGATTGGTTAAAAAAATTTATGTTAACGCTGATGGATTCTATGTGAAAAGTCCCTAAAGGAATCGCATTAATAAACGAGAGTGAAAGCCAGTGATAGTTCAGTTTACGTGACAAAAACAACGCAAGAAAATACAGTTGCTAATTCTGCAAGCTATATTCTGTTCTGAGTTTTGCTAGTTCTGTAGTTATGACACTCTCGAGTGGCATCTGAATTTTTTTTTTTAAAGTTGGGAGGATGAAATAATTTTTTACGCATACCGATGTATTTCTTGTAAATTTTTCTTCTCGAACTGACAGTCTGGGTAAATTTTTAAACACTCGCCGTTCTTGGCATGACAAAAAAAAACAAAAAAAAAAAAAACAAAAAAAAAAAAAAAAAAAGAGTGGATCTCCATACATCATTATCCTAAAAATCCATCGATAAATCTCTTTTGGGAAAAATGCTTCCTTTCGGAGTTTTTATACTTGCATAGACATATTTAAACATTTGGATAAGTAAGAGTGAAACATGATAAAAAGTCGACCACTGACTACTCTTTAAATCTTGCTTTTCAGGGGGAGAAAAAAGTGGGAAAAGAAAATAAGCGCAAAAAAAAGAGAAACTGTTTTTGTCAGCATGACAATATGGATATTGTGTTGTTAGGCCGATAAGAACAGGATAAGGGTGTTAGTGAAAGAACTCGGTGTTGAATAAAGGACTTGAAAAATGTAAAACTAAGTTATTTACTCTGAGGATTTTGGAAAAACTGTTCTGAAAGATAATTTTTTTTATTTTTATAATCGATAATGAGCATGAGTAAGTCCTCTAAATTGACAGCTAGTGGGACAGATGCCAGCTAATCCCCTATAAAAAAATGTTTTCCTGAGAAAACAGAACACGAAATTTTCTTTACTCCTTGTTTGAGAGATTTAGCATTTTTACTATCGATACATTTTTTTTTTGATATGCGATTAATCGACTTAAAATTCAAAGCGTGATTGTAAAAATTGGTCTTTCTTTAGAGTAAAATAAGGTAAGAAACCTAGTTTGTACAAAATAGCTTTTCTGTTAAAAAAATAATGCGATAAAATGTGAAACAAAGGTAAGAAATCGTGCTTATACAAATTGGTTTTCCCTTAAAGGTACCTTCCATAAATATACGCGTATTTTCAATTATCAGTAGTTATATAAATTATTTATTCAGAAATATAAAAATTTTACTGTCAGTTAAACCCCCTCTCTTCTTTATTAATATCGCTCTTTTTTGTAGCTTCAAGAGAATTTAAAAACTTTTTAAAATATCAGCCATTATTTTTTAAATGTTATGTTATTGCACGCAGACTTGCACCTGTATATTAAGGAGTATGCACATTTTCTTTTTTTAGTTTTAAAATTAAGTTATATAATATATGTTTAAAATGACCAAGTTTGAAATCGAAATTCTTAGTTCTTCATAGAAAAAAAAGCTTTTCTTTTTAAATTTTAAACTTCAAAAATAATTTTGATAAACTTAACTGTAATTAAAATTTTTATGAGGAAACTAGCTGAATACCCGTACTTCGCTACGAAGTACATTCAAATTAAATATGCAATTAATGCCAATATATATATATATATATTTATTTATTTATTTATTATAAATACAGCGATCAATGTATGCAATGGATGTACAAAAAACAAAAAAATATATTTATAAAAAATGTAACGGATATTTTTATAGACAAAATAATGTAGAAGAAAATATTCAAATTAAATCTAATAGAACATATTAAAGAATAACAGTGCAGTTAATATAGTACAGTTTGAGGATCATATCTTTTACTGTATTTTAATATTTTTTTGGATAATGTCCAACCTTCTGCCGCATTAGCAAGAAAAAAAAATATTTTTTTGTCTATTTAGTTGTTATGCATGTGACAATAAATTTATTTAAAGTACCAGAAAAAGAAATCACATGATCGGCATTTTATAAATTCAACTCTAAAAATTTATCTTTAAAAATTCACCAAAAATCAGAAAATAGAGGTAAAGATTCGAAAAAGATCTCATTTTAAAGGAATTTTTAGAATCTTTCTCGTGATATAAATTTTATAACCCTCAAATTATTATTTTAAATGCAAACTTAAAAATTTGCTTAATAACAGCTTAAAAATTTAACTTAAAAAAATCTAAGAATTTTTCAAAAATCTTTCTTAGTGCTCCCCTAAACTATAAGAAAAAATTTCAATGCAAAATTTCAGCCCTTTAGGTTCAGCGGTTTGGTTTGTGCGTTGTATGTCAGTCAGTCAGTCAGTGAGTGAGTCAGTTACGGAACTGTTTTATATATATAGATGACATAATAGTTGGTCACTTTATTGATACACTAGTATATAACCCCCGTGAAAAATGACGGAATGTTGATCAGCGTTTCCTTTTCATAAGAGTTCATACGAACAAACAAACAATAAAAAATCATGAAGATTCTATTTTTGAATGTAATAAAGAAAGATTTTAAACATATACTACGATGAATATAGGTACATAATGCTATATAGGTTCCAGAAAAATATAATTTCCCTTTAAATGTAAAATTCTGCATCAATATTAAATAAATAAAAATACAAAAAGTTAGCCAATTAAATAACACAAACTGTACTTAAACAGCAGTAAACAACAAAACAAAACAAAACTAAATCAAAACTAAACCAAAACTGTTTCAAAAGTGAATGACTCACACAGCAGGCATTGCTGAAAACGATACTTAAAATACTTAAACAGCAGTAAACAACAATAATATAAAACAAAACTAAATAGTTTCAAAAGTAAATGACTCACCACACAGCAGGCATTAATTGATAATAATTAGCAAAGTGAAACACAATTTAATTAACATTAAAATAAAACATTAAAAATGTAGTTATTTAAAGGGAATATGAAGAACCATGGAGTAAAATGAATTCGAAATTCAAGTGAACGTCTCGATTGAATAAAAGATTCTTATCAATGGATATTTTAATTTGAAGATATTTCAGAAACTAAATGGTTCACTTGAAATTTTCATATTTTTTAAAGAGCTTTCAATACTTGTAACTTTTGTGGTATTATTTTTCAAGAAAAATTTCAGAAAATGACGTCACAATGTTAAGATGTTCCCGACTTGGTCCGTCCCGGAATGGCTACCTACATTTTTCTACTCTAGGCTTTTATATACGTAAAGATGTTTCTGTCGCATGTTTATAAAATTTCATGGTATTCTAGCCCAGTGCTCCGCAACCGCTGTGCCGTGGCACACTAGTGTGCCACGAGGTGATCTTGACTGTGCCGCGGTGATTTTATCGATTATGATAATAAAAAAATTTACCACGGCATTAAATAGAAATTTTTCTAAGTAAAATATTCCTCTAACTTTTTGTTAATATGTAATTTTTCTGGGTCGAAATTATACACAAAACAAAAACACGTTGTTAGCCATATATTGTATGCATGCTCGAGCGTCATATTTCTGGATTTCAGTTAAGAAAGAATATCCACAAATTTCTGACAAGGCCATTGCAATTTTGCTCCCATTTTCAACGACATACTTATGCGAACAAAGTATTTCGACACTGGTTCTAATTGAAAATGACAAACGATCATATTTAAAGGGCCTTGACCGTGAATTGTAGCTCTTTCTATTATACAGCCAAATATAAAACGTGCAAATATTAAACGCACATTTATTAAAACAATCTCAAATATCTCATTAATAAATTAGTTATGTTTAAATTAACTTTGATTTATTAGGCTTAAGTAAAGACCAAAAAACAAATTTTAATATAAAAATTTAAAGAGAAAATTTTTTTATTTGTAAACTATAATTTTATATTTTTGTTCTTGTGTTGGTGTACAGTTCAAAATGATTTACATAAAACTTAAATGATTATAATTATCTTGATACATAGAGCTATTTTGTCGTGTTTTTTTATCTAATAAAAACATATACGTATTTATTGTAATTTATATATTTGCAAGCTTTTTCTTGTGGTGTGCCACGGAATTATCGAAAAAAACGTTGTTGTGCCGTGGAAGATAAAAGGTTGCGGAGCTCTGTTCTAGCCAATCGTTCTGGTGGTATCATGTGCGCAATGACATAACAATGAAGAAAACAATGGTTGAAATTTTATAAAATTAAAAGATTCTCTTGAAGCTAAAAAATTTAGAGCCTTAACTCTCTATTCTAAAGAAAAGTAACTCCCGCTGCCGCTGTCAAAACCTTGTCACGCTATCTCCTCCGAAACCGCTGGGGGTATGGGGTCGAGAGCGATACCAATGGATGAAGTAAAATGGGGGGGACCAAAGTAAGACACGTCTCATCTTCGTCGGAGTTTACGTTTTTTTAAAATTATATGTTTTGTGGGAAAATATTGACTTTTTCATCTTCAGATTACGATAACTCACCAATAAATGACCGTAGAAATTTTATCTTTTTACAGCCTAAGACTACAGACATTTCTCTTTCAAACTAGACCTCATTTGTTTCAAAATATTTTAAAACATACTAAAATTTTCATAAAAAAAAATGAAACAGTTTTTCAAGAAATATCGTCCCCTATGTGGATGTAATATCAATGCTCCTCGAGTTTTTATCTTACAAAGAAAATATTTACATCATCTGGAAGCTGAAAGCTATCTCATTCATATAAACCTCATTTCAAGTCTATATCTTAAATTTTCGATTTTTAATTGAATTTTAAAGCTGATAATTCAACAGTGATGAAACGCCCTTCGCATTAAGAGTGACAACAGTAAATGGATGGAAGCTGTTACATTGCCCGATTATCACCCCTATGTATCTCGCTTTTAGCCATAACAGAGGAGCGAGCGTAGCGAGCCTAGGGGCGAAGCCCCTAGTTTATAAAGAAGAAAGAGCGTTCAACTCAGAGTAAAATTTTCATATTTATGAATAAAAGGTTTTCATAATACTGATGATTGAAAATATGGATATGTTTGTCAAGTCTCTTAGCTTTTAAAAGGTACCTGACCCCTTAAAATATATGTTAAAAAATAACAAACTGAGAGTGCTCATATAAATGGATATACTCATGAAAAAATACTATAAAACAAGAAACTGAAGTATGAAACTGTTTTTTTTTAAAAATAAATTCTACTTCTCTTAAAAAAATGAAGCTACAAAGATGTGCAACTAAGGCCTAGTTCACATGATATACGAACCGTAGTGTTGCATTCGACCATTGGCACCGAGACTGTTGACCTGACATGTGATTGCGGTTTGACATATCACGTAGTTATTGTGTCTGATTGGTTGAAATTTGTATCATTCACACTACGCTCATCTCCGGACTCAGTGCAAACATCTCAGTGCAAACATGGCCTTACGGAAGAAACTGCTTGCATACACTAGTCCCTTGAAAAACATGTTACAAAATTTGAGACTGAACTAACAAACTGCATAACTGGTCCCTTCGAAAAAGAAAGCTACAAAAGCGGAAAACTACTGTAAAAATCTGTATTCGTATGCGTTGGACCTAACACCTTTACCCTTCATAAGAGACGGTTATGATGGGAAAGAAAAATGTTAATTTCACGTATCACAGGATGAAAGATATGAATTCTTTCACAAACAAATGATTCCTAAAATTTTATGAGTTGCTTTATGAATATTTGATGAACATCTTGAACTCGCACAGTTTCTAAAGGTAGGATCAAAGATTTTCCAAGTAAGTCATTAAAAAAAATTATAAATTTGATGTTTTTCAATACGGCTAAATTGGCGCTGTATTTTTGAGGATAAAGTCACCGAACAGAGAGTTTGGAGAATATCCTTGAAATGAGCTGAATTAGTAAGAAGTGTCATTAAAATCGTGTGTCCGAGTTACGATTTTTTAAAATGACATTTCAATGAATCATTAATTATTAAGTTCATGTGAAAGCTGACACATTCATTTTAAATACATTGACGCCATCTGTCATCCGAACGGAGAAGCTGTTGCTTGCAGCACAATCGTTTTATTAAAAAAAAATGCAAACTCGTTAATGGGGCTTAATGAGGCTCTAAGCAATAAAATAAATTAAAATAAAAATAAAAATAAAATAAATTTAAAAAAAATGCAGATAAATTACTTTTTAAAGTATTGAGGTATAATTAATTGCGATTCACGAATTTTAAATAAAACCAATAAATTGAAATATTTAATTAAATTATGTCTAAATAACCTTTAGTTAATTTCAGTAGTGAAATTGCAGTCATGCCTCAGTATCCGTCGAATTCGGTACTAAGTGCATTTTGACTCTAAAAAATGCTTCGGCATTCGACATTTGCTCGTCACACACGCTAGAGTGTGCTCTAAATGGGTTGAATTACGATATTTTTTTCAAAAGTATCGCCCTTGTAAAGTTCTAGCAAGCCGAAATGTGGACTTGTTTACATATCAAACAATGTCTTCCTTCAGAAGCAATTTAAAACGTAGGTAGGAACAAGTTTCTCTTGATAAATTCATAGTGAAACTCCCTTAATCTGAGTCTACAACAGGGACCAGTGTTGTTAAGGCTGCTATGTACTAACCCCATTGGATTCGCTCACCTCAATGTAACCTATGGAGAAAATGTGTCCACGGATTGCCGACTTGGATTCAAAGATTAAAAAAAAATAAATTGTACTCCGTCATAGAGAAAAAAATTTTACATTTGTGTACATTTTTCTTTTTTTTTAAAAATGTAATTAATATTTTAAAATTTAAATTATTTGGGGAAAAATCTGGTATAGTGTGTTTTAAACGCTCATAAATTCCTTCGGTGGACGAAATTTATAAAATGAATCCTGTAGCGCTTTGTTCGGGCTGTCTGACAATACCAATTTTATTTGATTATCAGCATTTATGTACCTGTAAATAGTTGACAAAAATATATTTTAAATAAAAAATTGGGGGGGGGGCAGCGCTTAACCCCCCTATAGAGAGAGAGCCATTACAATTCCTCAAAATGTCAATCCTAAGGGGGGTGGAATTCTCGAACTGTCACCTGGACTCCTTCCTCCCTTCACAAGAGTCTGCAAGAAGAGGAAAAGGGAAATACGATTTTTTCTTAGTACATAGCAGCCTTAAGAGACAAAAAAGAGAAAAACCCGTGCAAAAGCCTGATGTTTTATTGGAAGGAGACTCCCCTTCGATGCAATAACTCCATTCCACCTCTATTTCATCACTATCTCATTAGGCCATCAACTCGTTTCACTATAGGTTGAGTGAAGATAAATTTAATTTAATTTTATCTAATTATTGTTTTAAATTACGTCTGTCGAATTTAAAGATTTTGTATAAAAAATCTCCTTCCATTTATAAATTGCCCAGTAAAATGGGAAATTTCTGATTTTCAGGAACGAATTGATTCAATTTACATTACTTATGGGAAAAATTGTTTCGGCAATCGTCATTTTCGGTACTCGTCGTGACTTCTCGAACCTATTAACGACGTGTTCCGAGGTACCGCTGTAGTTTGACTGCTTCGTAACGTATGCTAAACAGACGATCCAACGGGAGACAGGTGATCAACAGTCTGTGCATATAGCAAATATAGGTATAATATAATATTAAAGACTTTTATAACGTTTTCAGTTATACGAATCTTCATTATGTATGCCTATATTCTAGGACACTCTCGTTTAAACATCGATTTTTCATAGTCCCGAACGAGCGTGCTATTAGCACACAATATTATTTAACCCTCATTACCACCTGCCAGTTTGAAAGAGACCTCTACATTACATGTCACAGAAATATCTAAAGCAGGGGTGTCCAACCTTTTGACTTGCCCAGGCTGCACCGAGGGCGGAGGATTGGCCTTTGGCCACATAAAAAGTATATAACAGAATGTAACGCACGCTATAATACTTCCAAGCCTCAAATGTAGATGTCGCCACCATACGGATAGACTTTGCGTGAAAACTTCCATCCTACTGGTATTTATTCAAGTAGAGGGAGTTTGGATTTTGTCGAGAATGGAGACCTCCCAGTCTGACGCCCAATTTTGGTTGTTAGGTCAACTTACTTGTTTTTCTCTAACCGTTTTTCAATTGTTTTGTACTGTGTGATGTAATCCGTCCCTTGTAACTGTAATTTCTAGAGTAATTAAACATGTTCTAAACTTTAACCTGAGATTTTTTTGATTACTTTTGGTTTAACACCAATAATTACATTAATGACAGTTACATGAGTTAATTTATATAAATAACAAAAAAAACCCTTTTTTTAATTATATCCTAAAAAGGAGAGCAAAATAAACTTAAAACTAGTGGGATATTTGACATTGTTTTTATGAAGCTAATGCATCAATTGTCTGGAAGGAAGTGGTTGCAATTTATCGTGAATCCTTAAGGTTCCTCATGGGTAATTTTTAATCGAATTTTCCCCTTCGAAGGCTTCCTCTTTGGAAATAGTTGTTCGCAAACGTAGCTAGTGCCAGCAAGCGATGACTGGAATAGGGCGTGATTATGAAGGGGGGGGGGGGAGGGGATATATTTTTAGTAGGAAGATAGATCTTAAGATGTTTACGATTGTGGGGTCGCATTGCTGGCCGTCGCTGGTTGGACAGGCCTGATCTGAAGCATTTTCCAGAAACTAAAATTTCTCGCCGTTATCAACGGAATCTGCCGTCGAAGCCTGTGTTCAAAAGCTAACGGTCGCCCGTGGAATATTCGAAGCGTCGTTATTCGTGCTGAACATTTTTAAGGAAGATACACTCCAAAAAAACAGACACGTAATTTAACATAACATACATATATTAACACAACATAGATATATTAACACAAAATACAAATTAACACAACATAGAAATATTAACAAACAGCATTACAAAAGATATAAGCGGGGCTAAACCTCGCTGCTACATCATCATACCCCTTCTCCTAGACCCCTCTCGCAGGAGGCCAACGACCCTTTTCGTACACTCCCCCTATTCGCGCCATCTTGGAGACAATCCAACAACTTGTCACCACATTTGGCGGAATTCGCCTTTTATAATTTTAGTTTAAATGCTTTTTACTGGTCATAAGTCTTACACAGAATTTCTTTTTGTTTTTTAGTTAAATAGATTCTCTCTCTGTTTACCCCGCGAGGATCGTGCTTGGAAATGAATATCTAATTTGTACGGCAATGGTTTTTTTTATCTCCTTCTGTTTAGGATCCGTGCTGTCTTTCAATGGGCAGTATTACCTTACGAGGGTTGCGTCTTCGCTTGTGGCCAGTATTATCCTGCGGGGCTGGCCAGATAAATCCGAAGAGATGCGGGTCCTGTTTACTTCACGGCTATTGGGCACCACATGGATAGGAGGCCGGTTTTTTACCCGGTGCTACCATAATTGTGACTGCAGGGGTACCAAGGCACCCAGGGATGTACCTTGTGTCACTGCACCCCAGGAGGCGCTCATGAGCACCCACTGGAGCGACATCTGGTGGGTTTGTACCCTACTCCCACCCCTACAGACCACACGGAAGGACTTTATGGACTACACATTTAACCTGCCCATACACGGCTTAGAGATCATTCAGGGATGCTTGTCGGTATTCGAACCGAGCATCCTCAGCTCGGAGTACCCAAGCGCTACCCACTAAATAGCACCGGGTGCAGGTATTCAAATTATTCTTCGTCAAGTATAATGCTATTTGAATAACTCAAGTAACTAATAAGAGTAAACTAGACGAGAGCAATACATTTTGGCAGGCATAAATTTTGGCATAAATTTGCGGTCCTGTAAATTAAGGGAAAAAAAAAACATTCTGAAAAACACACCCCCTCACCGCATTTACCTCCAAACCCACAGTTTTCTTTCAAATTACAAAATATTGGCAAAGCAAATTTAAACCGTAAATCGACGTTAAAACCAACGACGGAATGACTCGTCATTTTTTTTTCTGCCCCCAGAAGCAAAAGCGTATGCTTGAAAACTGATTTAAATTAATAAATTCCTAACCGAAAGACATTTTAATTAAACTTAGCGTTGGCGGGGAAAAAAGTAAAATGTCGAAATGCCCCGGTAAAAATGCGTAGGAGCATTATTTTGTTCTGCCAGCAATCTGCATCTCTAAGAGGCATGCATATCTACGACACGGTAATCAAAATGTTTTATAGCCGATATAATTTGAAATAAGTGTCTACAGGATTCATCGTTCTGACAGGTTTAAACTTCCATTGTTTTGAAAAGAGGTATTGGTACTGATACAGAGTTTTATTAATAATTATAGTTTATAATTAATCTTCCTTATTAAATTATATGTCTGAAAAATGTAGGAATACATTCAAATTTTCAATTGTGTGCTTAGTACGTCAATATTTGAATTATAAAATTAAAGCATTTTTGAAAGATTTAACAGCTGTTCAGAGAGCTGACTTTTAAAATAAACCTAAAATAATTACAAGATAAAAATAACTTTTAATATACCATGTTTTTAAATTTTCTGTTGAATCATATAAACTTGACAATTCTATGTATTAATAAATACTTTTTAAAAATTTTTTTGATGAATTATCCCATCAACTTGAAAGAAAATGAAGTTAATTGGAAGTTAACTTGCGTTTAACTTTTCGTTCCCGTTCCGGCCGACAGGTGGCTGCACCAGTCAACATAACAAAATTAACTGAAAATAATAAAAACATGGTAAAAATCTGCTTAAAGATGGCTAAAAGTATTAAAAAAATGCATTGTCATCGTGTTCTGAGCTATTCTAAAAGTTTCTAATGTCTAGATATTCGGGAAGTTAGTTAAAAATCGATTGCAAGATTTGTACTGGACAAACACACCCACAAGAAAGCAAGTTAATAAAAACATGGTAATAATAAAAATTAAATAAAATCATATGTTATGGTTTAACATGCACAGGAAATAGCTCCGAGAGCTATCGATTTAAAATGTAAAAGCACGCAACAGTGAATCTCCGAAATGATATTTTCCTGATATTTCGAGAATTCTATTTCTTTCCCTCGTCCAATGTACCGGCTTAAAAAAAAAAAAAAAAAAAAAAAATCTCTTGCCTAACGAACTAAACGTGAGAAATCGGATGATCGATTCTTTCTCCAGGTTTTGTGAGTACGGTGACAAAGTTGTGATTTACGGTAAAACTTAAAACTGCTTTTGTAAACTTTTATTTGTGGATTTTGCGACTAAGTAATCTCCCATTTTCGAAAACAAAGTATCGCATATCGTTTTCTATTAGAACTGGTGAAATGAATTTGAACAATAGAGTGCAGGAGATTACATTAGTTGCAATGAGATCTGCGATTTTATGATTATTTTTTTCCAACACTTTGAATATCCGATTTCATTTCAAGGCACACTGAGTAAAGCGATAAAATTTGTGAAGATACAGCATTAACTTATTATATTGTTACGTATCTGGCATCAAACAAATCGCTGTTGTTAGGTGTTAAAAAGAATATAAAAAATAAAGAGAAATCGCTATGGTAAGGACACTGTCAACCATTTAATAAAATGAATAAATATTTCGTAACGTATGTCTTATTTCATCGAACCCAGTTCCGTAAATAAAATGCAACAACTGGCGACGAAGAAGGGATAAAGATGGCATGGTTAATATCAAGAAGATGATACGGTCGCCAACTTGTGGAGTGTGGCGCCATTGGGGTTACTACTTCGCAAGAGCATGATGCTATTTACAGCCAAGCCGTTTTTTACTCAAAGGATTGGCGCGTTGGAGTTCATCTTTTGGGTTTACTAGAAAGAGCATTGTTAATTAACAGTCAAATAAATGTTAAGTTTCCTCTGTTGAGTCAAGATAAAACACCTCACGAAATCATGTGATAAACGCGTTTCGTGAAATTTGCAGTAGTAACCAACCACATTGGCGCCATATCGTCACAGGTTGGCGACCGTATCATGTTTTTCATTTTAACCAATAAACGTGTGAAGGACATGAAGAAATGTAATTAGAAGGGAAAAAATAGTACATTTTAGTCTTCCAAACTACATTAATGTTAGGGACAAAACAACTGCTGTAAATATTTTTTTTTCCGTTACGAGTAATGAAATTACGAGAATGTGTACGAGAATGTGTTTAAGAAACGAGAATGTGTTTAATTACGAGAATGTGTTACGAGAATGTACGAGAATGTGTTTAATTACGAGAATGTGTTTACCTATTTTTTATTTGTACGTTGGAGTAGTAAATTAACTTCATTTCATCATTAAGTCAGTGTTCTAATTTATTGACTAATTTATTGGCTTCGTTTGCTATAAGTCAATAATAGTCTTCAATAAGGGACATTTTTGAATGCTTATTTATATTCTTAAATAAGTATTCAAAAATTTATATACTTAATTTATATACTTAATAGTATATAAATATTTGAAAATAGAGCTAAAGAGATCATGCAAGTGGTCAACAGCCAAGCCAGAGATGTTAAAGTTTGAACATTTTACTTACAATTTCATAGAAAGAAAAATAGTAGATAATAAACAAATTATAACTTTCATTGCTTTGAAAATTTCTGAATTCGGTACAAGTGCTGATTAACTGAAGAATACACTTTTTGATACTTAACTTTTTCTACTCTGAATATTTCCTGTATTTTTTTTCTGTCATTTATTGTAGTTAAGACGGTTTGGTCCCTATAACTTTTTTTCTAGTATAATAGAATTCACAGATGAACCTCAGGGCAATTTATACGCATGTGTGCGTGCCATGTTAAAAAAAAAATCAGTCATGACTGCGTGGTCAGGAATATTGCAGTCTAATTTAATATTTTTGCACTTCTAGAAAATCAGAATTCAGATATACTAAACAAAATAGTTATCAGAACTTTGTCTCGTACTCTTAAGAAATCATATGTTTGTTTTATACAAAAACTAGCTAAACACCTATGTTTCCTCGACAGAATGCATTACTATTATTTATTATGTAGTTTGTTTCCTTTCGTTTAAATTAACTTAAAGTAGTAAAGTGTTGTCATTTTTCAGTAGAGTTCACCTGTAATTGAACGACCGTAATCTGGATTCGATATTGATTTAAGAATTTTTTTAATTTCCGGAATTTAAGTCCCTATTTTAACGCCTTTAAAGTCTGGATTTTTCTTTCAAAAATCTTAGTAAGCACAAAGGGCCTAAGGCGAACGCAAAATTTCAGCAACCTAGTCCTTAGAGTTTCAGAGACACCGTGATCACAGTGAGTGGTATTTGGTTGTTATATATATATATATATATATATATATATATATATATATATATATATATATATATATATATATATATATATATATATATATATATATATATATATATATACATATATATATCCATATATATATGTACACACACACATTTATATCCATATATATATACACACACACATATATATATATCCATATATATGTGATGATAATCACTTGCAGAAAGTGGTGATTGAACACACAAAGCATTCGCCATTGGGGTTGTAGTCGTGAATAAACGTATAAGATGAGAGCCATTGAAGAGATGCACGAACCACACAGTTGGTATCTATTGAACCATTTTTATTCATCCTGAAGTATAGCGAGGACATTATTTCAGCAAAGGCAGCTTTACGGAAGGGCCGCAAACGACGGTAACGGCCAGCGGACCTGCCGGAGCGTGATTAAGACATGGACGATACATCGGACAGCAGCGAAAGCAGCGCGAAGACAGGACAAGAGCAAAAAGAATGCGCGAAAATCTGTGTTCAACATTTTATACTGAATGTTTCCCGATCTTATCACTACGGCTTGGAATATTCAATTGGCTGCAATCGGACATATGACCTATACATGTGATGTGTGAGTAATAATCGCGTGGTTTTCGAATATGCGATGTATGACGAAATAGTCGCGTGGTTTGGGATCACGCGCCTATGAATTCTGTTAGTTATATATTATTAAGGGCCTGCGTAATGATCAGCATGTGCATTAAGTGGTAATATAGATGGTCAATTAGTTTATTTCTAGGTCGCAATTTGGAAGAGGGGCTGTGCTTTATTGAAAGGATAATTTAGAATACTCGTTAGATTTCTAAGATGATTAATAATGGTGGGGAGTTATTATTACTTACACACACACACACACACATATATATTTAAAACGGAAAAACGTAATACATTTGAAAAAAAATGAATTTTCAAAGTTTTTTAGCTACGTCAGTTTTTGGGCTCATTTTAATGAAACTCAGTATGTATGATTCTTGAGCCATGCTTTCATTTAAAAGTAATACTTTTAAAACCCAATATTAAATACTGGTTTTAGAATTTTTTGGGACGGAGGTTTTAAAGCCCATTTTAACTCCCTTAAAGTTTATATTTTTCAAAAAGATTTCTTAGCGATCACCTAAAGCAGTGACTCTCAACCACTGTGCCGCGAGATTCGTGATGTGTGCAGCCACTGCGAATACCCATACATAAGAGTCATCAGACAAGTAGTTCAATCAGGTCTACCTCCCTAGCGGGGACTGGCTGAACCAATGCGCATGTCTATTACAGTTCTGGACTTTTTGAATCTGGATCATGAAATGAGAGTAGCATTATCCTTTTTACGACCAAATATAAATGAAGTTATCAAAAAACAACAAGCTCAAATTTCGCATTAAATGCAATTTGTAGTTAATTAAACATTTTGATTACTTTGCAATGCAATTTCATTTTATATTTCAATTAAAACTATTTCAAATGCTATTTTTACAAAATATGTATATTATAGGTACATCAATGAATTATCCAATTAAAATTCTTTTAAATTTATCTTAATGTTAGAGTGCCGCCAAATTTTAAATCATTTAAAGTGTACAGTGACGAAAAAAAGGCTGAGAATCACTGACCTAGAGCCTAAGAGGAAACACCCTTCAAAATTCAGCTTCCTATGCCTTATGGTTACAGAGACACCGTAATAAGTCAGCGAGTGGTATTTGGTTTATATATATATATATATATATATATATATATATATATATATATATATATATATATATATATATATATATATATATATATATATATATATATATATATATACAATATAAATATATAAAGTCTTTTAGTTCTAAGAGTCTAAGTGGAACGCGTAAATATTAACCACAGCAAGAATCAGGACGGAAACAAATTTTATCACAGCGTGTTATATATTTTAAATAAAATGTCAGCCATGTTTATTAATCAGTGCTTGTGAGGCCGGAGTTTATTTTTAAGAATAACTATCAATTACTTATTTTCAGCAAATTCATAAACGGAGCGAAGGACCCATTTATCTAGTTCTATAAATAAGAATGAATAATGAGACATTTTTCAGAGTTAGATTTGTTTTTACGAAGTCCTGATTTTCCAAGTTTTCCGAGCGTAATTATCGAACACATGTCACTTTGAAACATAATTTGTATAATTATTTCTAATTTGTTGATGTGTCACTCGTTTAATTGAATCATTCATTTTCTTCCCGAACCTTGGATTTATGCAGATTCATTTCTGCCTAATTACTATGTCTGCGTATTTATACATCATTCTCTCGCAGTTTATTTTGTTGATTTCTCTGCCGTGTAATTATGGTTAGCACTGTACTTCGATAGCGAACGCTGTTACCTTTTAAATTCTAATGTTTTCATAAGATATTCATGAGTTTTTTCGAGGTTGATTTTCATTGTTGGTATATTTTGGATAATGGGGAACTGGTTTACTCTGGTTTGGTGTCATAATCGGTCCCTTGGGAGCTCTACTTCATCTAATGTGTGCTCATGATCGGAGTTTCAAATTTGGAACTAAAAATCCGGGTTCTAGTGACCGATAGAAAATAAATGCATGGGGCTGAAATATTATAAAGAGATTATCTATTGCTTTTGATTTGTTAAAGGGATTTCCCCTAGGAATTATAATAGGAACTGTACGATCATTAGAATATTTAAGAATAGAAAAATTAAAAGAACAATATACAAAACTTTCCAATTAGTTAAATAAGATTTATTTTGTTCATGTAATTTATAAATAATACAACTGCGATGCAATGGGAATTAATTTTCAATAATAAGCTAGAATTCACTTACCAAATATGGTGTAGCTGAATAGTTTAAGGAAATCCATTAGATTTTTGCCATAAATACGTTTTAAATAAAATGCTATAATGCAATTTTACAAAAAAACCTGGACGTTCCGATTTTTAAAAAAATAATTGGAATTCCTCAAAAGAATGAAAGAATAGGATAACATAGAATAGTAGCAAAAAGCGTTTTCAAGAGAAATTCCACCATAATCATAGAACAACTAAAAAACATTAAAAAAAATTACCCAAAATGCATCCGTCTTTACAATCAAGAGAATAAATAAGAAAAGTTCCATTAAGTTTAATGCAATAGATGTTTGCACAAATTATTCCAAAAATTCTTAAAAATCAAGAAAGAAATTTACCAATTTAAACATTAATCTTTAAGCTATTAATTCTAATACATAAATATATTTTTTTAAAACAAAAGCAAAAACAATTTTACAGGTGCTGCCATCTTTTGACAGAAAGGTGAAGCAATGCTGAACAGGAACTAAACTGAGAAGTGGTGAATCAACGAATGGTAAAAAGCGTTATCGAGTTTGTTTCAAGGAGTACGCTTGATGTGTGTCGTATAGGGTGTAGTAGTGAGTATCCATGACAACGCTTGAAACTCAGCCAACGACCAGGATTACAATTCATGTAGTGGTGAGTAGTAAGACTTGTGTAGAAAAATTTAACAGATGAACCCACAGTATGAAAAATAAAATATAATAAAAATACACGTGAAACTTGTGTTACAAGGAGAGCAACTAATAGACTGCAATTCATCAGCAATTTCTCTTCTCCGGAATTCAAGCAGGCCAAACGCAAATCGCACATCGCAAATTCTGACGTAATCTGGTCGCCACAAGGGGCTAATTTTGAGCTTTTTTTTAAAGCGGTAACAAACTATCATGTTGGGGGGGGGGGGGTACCCGTGT
The DNA here is from genome assembly GCA_907164885.2 of Dolomedes plantarius. NCBI lineage: Eukaryota > Metazoa > Arthropoda > Arachnida > Araneae > Dolomedidae > Dolomedes > Dolomedes plantarius. Next base: position 13,642,950 of record OU015492.1, read on the forward strand.
GTCTTGCCTGGGAATCATAAAAAGGAACTAAACCGAAGCATGGTGAATCAGAGGTTAAGAGCTTTATCGAGTTTGTTTTTATGGGTACAGTTTGTCTGTTCCATATTGTGTCTAATTTTGAGTTTTTTTTTTTCACACGGTGACAAACCATCATGTTGTGGGGTGATCGATGTACCTCATTTGGGGATAATAAAAGGGACAAAACAGAAGCCTGATGAACCAGACGTTAAGAGCTTTATCGAGTTTGTTTCAAGGATGACACTCGATCCGTCACATGTTAGGGCTAATTTTGAGTTAAACGATAACAAACCATCATGTCGTGCCATGATCGATATCCCTCCTCTGGGAATCATAATAGGAACTAGACTGAAGCATGGTGAACCAGAGGTTAAGAACGTTATTGAGTTCGTTTCAGAGGGAGACCACTCTGTTGCATATTTGGGATAATTTTGAGTTGACTACAAAAAAAAAATAATTGACACACAATGTAATACAGAGAAGGATATCTCTTCTCTGACAATCATAAAATAAACGAAACTAAAGCGTGGTGGACCAGTGGTATAAAGAGTTATCCACTTTGTTTCCGAGGGGACACTGTATGCTACATGTCGTTTTTAGTTTTGATGTTTTCATAAATGGCGAAACTATATTCTGTAGGGCGGTGATGGATATCCCTCCTCTTGTAATGACGAAAGGGACAAAATGGAGGCGTGGTGAACTAGAGGTTAAGAGCGTAATCGATTTTGTTTTAAGGGAGACACCCAGTCCATCATACGCCGTGGATAGTTTGTAATTCTTAAACACACCATCATATAGTGCGGTAAAAGATATCTCCTCTTGGAAAAGGGATTAAACTAAAACGTGGTGAACTAGAGGTAAACAGCGTTATCGAGTTCGTATCTATGGCAGTGGCGTAGCGAGGGGGGGGGGGGGGAAGCGGGTCTATCATGCCCTGGGCGCCACTCGCAGAGGGGCGCCAAATAGTCCTTTTCTCTAATTCCATATATTATATTACTATATGTTTTTCAGAAGGAGGGCGCCAAAAAAGTATCGTGCCACGGGCGCCAGTTATGCTCGCTACGTCACTGATCTATGGGGTCACTCTTTGTCATGTTTTGACTAGTTATGGATTTTTCTTAAATAGGAGACTATCCTGTTGGGCGGTGGAGCATACTCCGTGAGATCAATCTCATTATGGTGACACTTTCATATTATGTAGCTAGCTCTCAGCGTCTCATGAATATCTTTATGCTGAAACACTGTGACATGGCGCGGTGTATTATATGTTATTCTTTAAATCCGATTATGGCGACACTTTGTCTCTTGCCTTTGTCATCTGAGAGATTTTATTGAACAAGGTATATAAAAAGTTCTTTTTATCTTGTAATTATTTTTACCATGTTTTTATTAACTTGCTTTCGTGTTTATGTGTGTGTTTGTTCAGTACAAATCTTGCAATCGATTTTTAACTAACTTCCCAGCTAGCTAGACATTTGAAACTTTTAGAATAGCTCAGAACACGACGACAATGCATTATTTTAATACTTTTAGCCATCTTTAAGCAGTATTGAATTCATTTTCAGTTAATTTTGTTTTGTAGACTGGTGCAGTCATCTATCAGTCGGGACGGGAATGAAAAGTTAAACGCAAGTTAATTTCCAATAAATTTAATTTTCTTTCAAGTTGATGGGATAATTCATGAAAATTTTTTTTAAAAGTATTTATTAATACATAGAATTGTCAAGTTTATATGATTCAACAGAAAATTTTATAACACAAGGGGCACCGTGTATTGGGAATTAATGTACTATTTTTCAAAATTAAGATATCTATACTTTATCATTACAACAAATAAGAAATTGTTGGGGGGAAATTTGAAATATAGTGTTGATTACATCACTATCTGTATGTATTACAGTTCACAATTCAGATATCTACACTTAATCATATCAAATAATAAATTGTTGGGAAAATTTCTTCACTTATAAAATGGAGCAAAAATTCAGCAATCTTTCAAACTTAAGATATCTACACTTTATCATTACAACAAATAAGAAACTGTTGGGGGAAAATTTAAAATATAGTGTTAATTACACCACTCTCTGTATGTATAAGTGTTCACAATTCAGATATTTACACTTAATCATATCAAATAATAAATTGTTGAGAAAATTTCTTCACTTATAAAATGGAGCAAAAATTCAGCAAGTACTGAAAAAAGTATAGAAAATTAACTATTACTGGTTGTTGGTTGCTATGCCGGCGACGGTTAAGCCTAACCTCGCGATCATTTATGCTCTCTCTTAATTAATTATTTCTTCGCTTTCTTTCTTCAGACTGTTCCCAATTTTCACTTGATCATGCAGCGCGCTTTCGAACATTCCTGATTTGCGGACGGCCGCTGTAATGTTTACATCTGGTAGTGGCAGCCGTTGCCATTCGGAGTGTAGAAATATCGTCGATTTTTGTGCCGCATACCTACGCGTTTTATATATATAGATGTTTTTAGTTTGAAGCATTGTTATATGATGCTGTAAATTTTATGAATGAACTAAATCACTTTTTATATCTTTTGAAATCAAGTCTTAGCTTTCTTTTTTTATGTACTATTTTGAATTAAGTCAATCTTGTAAAGAGAACATCCTAACTATCTTTTTAAAGGACACCAAGGTTCCAGAGGTAAAAATCAAACACAGTCTGAACCGGAAACATAACAACATTTTCTTGCTCGACTTAAGTTTATACTAATTAATAATTTAAAAACTAACTAGGTAAATACAATTAATATTCAAATATAATCGTATTATAAACATTCTTCTTTCTACATTGGTCTTTACTTCACACAAAAAGAGGATTTTAAGGCTTTGCGGAATATTTTGCAACTGTTGCGACAGGTAAGAAAACTTAGACGAAAATTGCTAGAAACTTAAAACGATAGACATAACCTCCTCTGACAATATCTCGATGTTCTTCTTCTGATATTCGTTAGTTCTTAGGCGAGTGATGTTCGAATAGTTTTTGCGCTGATCTTCGGTAGCAGCTCTGTCAGGTTTGAATTTGGCAGTTGTTGTGGATGCTTGTAGCCATTCAGACCCGGCTTTAAGCTGAAGGTTCCGGTCAGTTCAGCCCCCGTGTAGGAAGAACACTACCGTAGCGCCCATATACGACCAAACAACCATTTCCATGCATTTTTATTAAACAGTATGTATCTGGTATAACTAAAGTCAAAATATCAAAAGAATTGCTTAAGGCTGCTGTGTACTAACCCTATTGGATTATCACACCTCAATGTTAACCTATGAAGAATATTGGTCTACTGTTGACAGCTACATCAATGCTGATAATCCAATAGAAATGGTATTTTCAGATAGCCTGAACTTTTCTGCACCTTGCAACAGGATTTATATCATAAATTTCGTCCACCAAAGGAATTTATGTGCGTTTAAAACACACTATACCAGATTTTTTCCCCCGAATAATTTAAATTTTGAAATTTTATTTGCATTTTTTTTAAACGAAAAATGTCCGAAGGTGTAAAATTTCCTTTTCTATTACGAGTACAATTTAAAAAATCTTTCAGTCGGCAACCCTTGGACACATTTTCTCCATAGGTTAGCACTGAGGCGAGCGAATCCAATAGGGTTAGTACACAGCAGCCTTAACAGTTACTCTTCTTTATAATTATATAGATCTTAATTGTTCCTTTTAAAAAATTCGAATAGTTTTCATTATTAAGCATATTAATACTCGCTAATATATACAGTTAAATTATACTGTACCGTTCACTCTAAATATTGTGTGCATATGTATACAATTATTGTGTGTTACGTGACTATGAATCGAAGCATGATACAACCCATAAAAAAGGCGAAGTATACTCCATTCCGCTTTCAACCCGTTCACAATGACCCGCTTGTGATAAACCTCTCGTTTATCACAAAGAAACTGTACGGCGTCTGTCATTCCGTGAAGAATGAACCATTTAATGGTTCGTTAGAATTTTTTTTTTTTGTCTCGGTCCCTAATACTGTTTTAAGTGCGTTATCAAATTTATGAGATAGATTTAGTTAGTCGGTCTCTCTCGGCATTTCGATAAAACAACAAACTTTTCTCCGTAATCGATGTCGCCCCACTGTGTTCTGTAGCCATTTTCAAAACAATTGAGTTAATTTTGTTGTCTCCTTTGCTCTTTAAATTACTTTAGCGAGTTTGCTTAGCGAAATTGCCGAAGTATAGAAAGACGGAACCTCATCTGTTTCCTCCTGCCCGACCTAATCAATAAGGGAAAGGGCTGTATTATTTTGCTAACTTCAAACAATTCGCAAGAGCAGGACTGACTCTCTTGTTGACTTTAACAATTGCTGCAAAAGACTCCAAAAAAGAAAACAGCGATACAGCTAGGAATGATGACTGATTTAATTAGCTTAAGCCAAAATATCGTCTAAGTGATGTTTGATTGCATTTCTTTCGACAGAAGTTTCAAACATCAAAGGGCTTTTACCCGGCAAGCGTGGATTAGAAAATACAAAACTGGACCGCTCGAAAATGAGTAAAGAACAATAAGCGAAGATTAGTCGCTTTTTTTACTCAGCCAGTTTCACTTCTAAATAATTAAATAAACAGGTATTCTGTCTTTCATTCTTTCGAACTCGTGGAATATTAATTCGAGCACACAAGCTTTTAAAGCTCAAATTTATGACTCCTTTGTCTTCAGGGAGCATTAGCTAATTTTTAAGATTAGGTTATATTTATAGCGCCTTTAATTTATTCAATATGATAAAATATTTTAAAAACACATCAGAAGTTTAATAAAATGATCCTAATTAAATTTAAAGAGGAAAACTAAAATTTTAAATGCTTTATGAAGTGCATTCTTTATTATTTCTATTAGACTATCCTTCTATATTATATCCAAAGAGCCCAAATTACCGACGCATAAACGACTGCATAGAGGCTTTAGCTTATAAACATCTTAAACTATTTTTTTGTTTACCTCATTATTTTTAAACACGTACTAATTAGGGGACATCAAACAATAAAGTTTTGAAAAATATTAAGGGAGAAAAGTTTGTTCATTGTTTATCCGGAGAAATCCTTTCAGTATATGTAATTTTAAAGAAAAATCCATATTCAAAATATAGTGAAACTTCTCTAGCTGCCCACCTCTCTAAAGGCCCTATTTTGTTCAGAACCGATCAAACACTCCGTAGAGCAAATGTTATGGAAGAAATGTCTTTTCGACGGGCACTCCTCAAAATAGCCTGAAGAAAATGAAATTTATATCCTAGAGTACGACATGTGTAAGGCGCCAAATAACCCGAAGAGTCCATGATTGTCATTTTATAATTTTATTTAACACCACACATAACAAAACATATAACAATTAAATTAGACTGAAATTAATGAAACCTGGCGATCACTGCCAAGATGTGCTCCATACATATCAAAACCTAACAAGATAAGAGAAGAAAACATGAACAACAAAGTTTTACAGAGTTCTCCGGGGGTCCCATGGTATCGGTGAGGGCGTTGAACTCCACCCACACATTCCACTCGATTCATTCGATTCGCAACATGGTCTCTTATTTTCAGTACCATGACCGGCCGCCATAGAGATGTTTTACTGTATGCAGGATGTATTATCAAGACCGCATAAATTCTGGACAGCAAGATTCCTCTATTGAAGTACATAAAAACTGATCAAAGAACTATAATATCTCTACGATCCATAGTTTTCGAGAAAAAAGCGAAAGAAAAGTATGATGTCATATCCGGTGCACGGAAAAAAAAGCCTTTATTGGAATACCCAGGCCACTGGATTGCACGCCAGGGTCTGGTTTTATGGCTGCCACGATCTCCAGATCTGACGCTTTTGGATGTCTTGCTATGACACCAGGGCCGTTCCAACCCGGGGGTGCAAGGGGTGCGGGGCACACGGGCGGCAAGTCAAGGGGGGGGGGCGGCAAGTCAGCCACCCGGTAAAAAAAAAATTAAGCTAATTTATTAGTAAAATAATCAATATAAAAATATTATCATTATGCTAGGTAACTACTTAGAGTTAAAAATGCATTTTACAAGTAAAACTGGAAATAAACAAAACCAGATTGGTTTTAAAAACACTTCTCCACGTCGCATCCAGTTGTGAAATACATTGTTAATTTTTGTTTTAACACGTTTTAACCCATCATCGCATCAAATCGCTTCGCATCGCCGGCGTCGCGTCAGTGCGGGCTGTTTTTGTCAGGTTGCAGGAAAATACTCGTTTATGCCCTGAGCCTATAAATACACGGACCAGGATAATTTGCACTATATTAATTTTGAACGTGTCCATCTCAACAACTGAATAACAAAGCTTCGAACAAAGCAATCGAGCACAAAGTCTAATTTTTGTGCTCGATTTTGTGATTGCTGACCAATAACAATATTTCACAGGTAAGTAAACTTGATGATATTTTTTCTTTTGGGCAGAAATTGAAATAATACATTTATGGTTTGATATTTGTTTTGCAAAAAAAAAAAAAAAAAAGCTAGGATTCATTACTTAATTCTATTTTAAATGTTTTTTCAATTTTGCAAATGTTAAACATATAACAGGTAGTAACAGGTGTAAACTTGGATTTTCGAACTGCATCACCTTATTTTTTTAACAGGTGCGTGAAATATGGCAATTTATTTTTCAGAAATCGGGAAAATACGATTTTTTTTTATTATTATTAAAATAAACGTAGGGGGAATTGTATTTAAAATATGAACAAAATTAAAATAAAATCGTTTTGAAACATTTCTTTGCAAAAGTCAATCTTTATCGAGAAACAGCTTAACTTACATTGCGCCTTTTTTATAAGTTCTTTACGAAAAGAACCTTATTTTTTTACAGATGTCTAATAATCGAAAAAAACTTTCTGGGGGCCAATATAGAAAAAGAATATTTGAAAAAGAAGAATTGGCAAAGAAGGCTTGTGGTTCACTAAAAACATTTTAAATCTCAGCAAGATCGCTTGAAGCGCCATCAAGTTCCAGAGATACAAATGTGACGGAGACCGAAATCACAAACCCTAAGGAAGATGTTTTAATTGAACCAGTGAAGTCCTGAAACCAGTGAAACCGAGACCAAAGACCGTGAAGATATTCTTCATGTTTCTTATAAAGATGATGTTTATAAGGATCCTAGCTGTTGGCCTTCCGTACCATCTGACAAAATTAAATTAACTTTAGTAGAGGTAGGCCCTATCCAACTTACAGAAGCGGAAGTAAACTTTCCTTTAAATAAAGATAACAGAGGTTTCTCATCTATTTATTATAAAAAAAAAACTTAAGTAACGGGGAAATAATTCCAAGAGTTGGGTAGTGTATTCTAAATTAAAAGATTGTGTATTTTGTTTTCCTTGCAAATTATTTAAAACTTTTTCTAGTGCTTTTGTTGAGGGATATAACGATTGGAGACATTTGACTCAGATTATAGAACGTCATGAAACATCAAAAAGTCACATTTATAATACAAAATCTTGGATTGATTTAAATAAATCAATTTCTTCTAAAACAACTACTGATTCTGTAAATGATAAATTAATAAATATGGATAAAGATAGATGGGTTTCCGTGTTAAAAATTAAAATTTATACCGTTAAATTCTTAGCCGGTCAAAATTTGAGTTTTAGAGGCAAAAATAATAAGTTATACGAGCCACAAAATGGAAACTTTTTTAAATTAATTGAAACAATTGTAAAGTTTAATGATACCATATCAGACCACCTAACTGGAATTAGCAGAAATCAAATATGCCTCATTATTTAGGTATTCATATTCAAAATGAACTTATTTCCCTTTTGGGACAAAAAATAAGACATGAAATAATATCGCTCTTAAAAGTTAGTAAATATCATTGTATTATTTTAGATTTCACCCCTGATCTAAGTCACCAAGACCAAAGTACTGTTGTAGTATTTGTTCTATTAAATAATAAATCAAAGCAAATAGAAATTAGGGAGAATTGTTGGGGATTTATTTCAATATCAGATTCGACAGGACAGGGTTTAACTAATTTTTTTATTAGAATTTTTGGAGACTCACAACATTTGTTCGGGGGATTTAAAGTGGCAGGGTTATGATAATGGTGCGAATATGAAGGGTCGCAATAATGGTTTACAAAAAAAAGTTCTTGACTTAAACCCTAGAGCTTTTTATGTGCCTTGTGCGGCCCATAGTTTAAATTTAGTTGTTAATGACGCTGCAAAAGCGTCTTTAGAAATTACAAGCTTTTTTGTAATTGTACAGGAGCTATACGTTTTCTTCTCCGCATCGACTAAACGTTGGAAGGTCTTAAAAAATGAAATCCCAACTTTAACACTTAAACCCCTTTCAGATACTAGATGGGAAAGCAGAAAAGTTCTTAGATACAATCTAACAAAAATATATGATGCTTTATATACCCTCTATTCTGATAATACTAGAGACTCTGAAACTAGAAACATGGCAAATTCATTACTTTTGAAAATGAAGTCGTTTAAATTTATTTGTTCCATTATTACATGGTATAATGTGCTAACAAAAATTAATATCGTAAGTAAAGCTATGCAGGAATCGGATGCTATACTACCAAATATTATTTTAATGTTAGTGCAACCAAAACATATTGATATATTACATAAACTGAATTTATAATATATTCTGTAATTAAGGTAAAATCTGTAAGGGTGTCATTTAAGGTAAAAATATATCGGAGAAATTTCAATTAATCCATACGGTATAATGGGGGGAGGCGCTAAATTATTCTCGCACACGGGCGGCAGCTACCCTAGGAACGGCCCTGTATGGCACCATCTGAAGGAATTGGCCTATTGAGTCCAAGTTTCTACAGAAAGTGACTCCTGTTCATGCTGCGGTGTTCATATGGACACGAAATTGCTGGATCGTGTGCAGTCAGTCATTCAACAGCCCTCGCATGCCTCGATATGCGCGGTGGACATTTTGAACATCTTCCTATGTAAACATATGCAAGTTCCGATGTTCACGTTTCCTACAAAGCTTTTTTTCCCCCGTGCACCGGATGTGACTCATACTTTTTCTTTCGCATTTTTTCTCGAAAACTATGTGTCGTAGAGGTACAGTTCTTTGGTCACTTTTAATGTACTCCAAGCTAAGAAATCTTGCTTTGCAGAGTTTATGAGGTCCTGATGGGGCACCCTGTATATGAGGGTAAAATTAATTTTATTGTATTCTAACTTACTTTATTATATTATACTGTATAATATTACTGCATTATGGTTTAGTTCCTTTACTGCTACGGAATTTTGCATTATGGTGCGTTGATCCCTAAGTGCTTGATTTCTGTTTATTTTTGCCTGCATTCTTCCTGCACAATTATCTTGCTTTGTTGAATTATTTACTTTTAGTTATATTTGTCTGTTTTCAGTATGAGGATTTGTTACAACTGCGCAATCTTTTATTCAAAAGTTAAAACTTTTCAACACTAAGGTAGGTTTTCTGTTAATTTGTTCGGCAGTCTATGCCCTCTTTAAACGTATTATTTCATGTTGAATTATTTACATTATTTGTGTTATCTTACTGTATTATTTAGACTAAATGGTTTGATTTCGAATCCTGAAACTGTAACAAAAACTTCAAAGGCGGACTTTGCTTATCAGTGATTTTAAATTTATTAAACAATGGCAAGAAAAGAGGTAACAAGGCACCAGCGTCTAATAACGCTTGTAACAACTTTCTAGAAACAAGCTCTTAAAAGTACACGTTAACTTGACAGGTGAGCTAACTTAAAAATGGCATGATAAGTATCTTTAACAAAAAAACCCGTTTATTTTCAGGGAGACTTTCCCTAAAAATTCAACTGGAACTTGTTTCCAGTGTTGAAGGTATCAAAAACAGTCTTCAACGGGATAAAAAGAAACAAGGAGCGATGTAATTATGCATATAATCACGTGTCCTGCTTAGAAAAAACGTTGCCAAGTTGCCTTAGAGAAAAACTACGGAATGCGAATAATAGCAAATGATAGATAAAATAATGAAGGAAAACTACAGACGAAAAAAATGACAGAAGAAGGAAATATATCTTGAAAAGAGAACATAGAACTGAGAAAATGAAAAAAGAAATGAAATAAAAAAAAGTAAAGTAAAAAAAAATAAAAAATAGAAAATAATGATTTTGAAAAAAATTTACATATTTTAGTTTTTTATTTGCAGTAAAAGAAAATCAAAAATCAAATAGTTAGTAAGGCTAGAGAGAAGAATAATTATTAGTATGTAAGAGTGTTTCAAGAAGACTGAATAGGAAAGAATAAAATGATGTCAGTGACAAAAATATAGACCTTCCAAACAACTGTAAAAAATAAAATTCACAAACAGAATTTAGATCTCGTAAAATTTCTGCTGTTTGAAAATGGAATTCAAGTTCAGAATTACAGGAACGGGATAGCAATGGAAGATTTGAAAACTTTCGTATTCTAAGGTAAATCATATGCTCTTTGAGCCGATATTACAAATTAGAGTCATTCTAGATTGGCCAGTACTTATCTTCCAACAAACCACTTTCAGTGTAAAGAATCTTTCAGAATTGACTGTTAATATCTAAGGCCGTCTGCACACGGAGCAACTCAAAAGAAACTGATAACAAACTCAAATCACAAACCAGTCCGTGATGAGTCACAACCTATGTAATTGAATGGAGCCACGGGTTTGTGATTTGAGTTTGTTATCAGTTTCTTTTGAGTTGCTCCGTGTGCAGACGGCCTTAGTCTTCCCCGCTTTGGTATATTTCTCTAGCCTTCCATGTCGCATAGAGGTGAGTTTCGCGAGCTTACCCATTAAAGTCATGTTCGAATACTGTCTAAGGCCATAGATGTTCCTGAGCTGTCCCCTCATAGGGTGTTTGCCGACCTACACAGTGCCTCCATAAAGTAGCCAGTAAAATCGGAGTGCGGATGGGAAAATATCTGCAGGGCAAAGTGCCTGTCGCGTAGGAAAAAAATCCATTGAGGGGTAATGCTAAGTAATAAGTATTAAAAAGATAATCCCCCAGCAAACTTGTTACTTCAAAGTTTTTCTGCCTCTCACTTCCTCTCGTTTTGACCAAGGGAGGAACTCCAAAACACTTGCACTGCACTACTGGACATCTAAAAAGTCTACGTGTCCTGTCTAGTGAATTTAGAATATCTAATGCTTCTTTCTTTCAGCACTGGCTTTCCGAGGTAGAGGCAAGGGAGATCTAATCTTTACCAAGGCCACAGCGAAGAAATGTTAGCCAATCATACCCAAACTGCCAACATACTTAAATACATAAAACGTGTCCTCGCTAGCGAAATTAGAAGATCAAAAGCTTCTTTCTTTAAATACTGGCTTGCTAGGATAGCTGCAAAAGAGATCTAACCTTCCGCGAGGTCGCAGTGAGGGAAATTCAACCAAGCATAACCCAAGCTGCCAACATACAAACACCTCAAACGTGTATATGTCCTCGGGAAATTAGTAGGTCCATCGCTTATTTCTTTCAAAACTTGCTTGCTAGGGCCGCAGCAAGAGAGCTCTAATCTTTCTCAGCAAGGACGGCCGCAGCGAAGGAAATTGATTCAAAGAGTCAAGTAAAATCAGCCTGCGATCCCTTAGTTGGACTAATTTCATACGAAAATATTTCTTACATAAACATACCTGAAATCTATGATCTGCCACAGGAAATCCGAAACAGAAATTTTTTCAATTTCTACTATTTTCTTTCATCAAGTGCGTCTTTACATAAAGATTGTTATGCACATAAAAATTACTTTGAACGGTTTGAAATTTTGTCAACAAAAAATTGTAAATTCGAAATTTAAAAGATGTTTAATTTCGATACACCGACCGAATCAATGCGTCTGTTTGTGTATTCTTTTCCTTTTGTGCATAGAAACGGTTTTCTAAACAATATGCCTTTAGGATTTAAGAACATTTTAATCACTTTGATGAAAAAAAAGAAATCGTTTCGAGACAAATTTTTGTTTCGGAGTAAATATTGTCAGAATTTTCCTTCTAAAGGAAATATCCTGAAGGCAATTTGATGGAAATAGAACAAAGGAATGCTGTTTAATATATCATAATACAGTGAAACTTCTCTGGCCGTCAACCCTTATTCGACGGCTACCAATCTAAACGGACTTATTTTGTTCAGAACCTATTAAAGACTCCATAAAGTCAATGTGATGGAAGAAACCTCTTTTCGACAGCCATCCTCAGAACGGACACTTTTTTCCGAAACCATGACCACCACAGAGAATTTTCACTATCTTGCGAGTAAATTCAGATGTTTCCTTCTAAAGATTTCAAATCCAGAAAAATTCCATCCCGATACATACATACACACACATACACACACATATACCGGGTGATTCAAATTAAAGTATCCATGTTTGGGACGCCCTGGCGAGAAAAGCAGTGGACGTAACGTCTTCGTATTTGGAGGGTATACATATCAGGCCATGGGTAATTGATTGGAGGGAAAAAGACAATTAGTTACAACAAAGACCGCTAGGTGCAAATGAGGCGCTGCGATCGGTTGAAGGTAAGGAAAATGAAACATGACTGTACGAAGGAAGGAAAGAATACGAGGTGTCGGTAATTAACTATATTAGTACAGTTCGTTACACATGCAGGAACTAAACTACGCTGACTAAGCTTCATGTTTGCAAGCGTGTGCAGCGTACGCGTTGTTTCCTGTGTAGCAGCAGCACAACTCAACTTCCAGCCCTTTTCGCCGTGCTGTAGTTAAGTGAGAATTTAAATATTATACTGTGCGCGCAGTACCGGAGAACAAAATTTGCATACGAGCTGGGCGAAAGATCCGTCGTAACAGATAAAAAAGATGACTCGCAGGTTCGGAACATTCTCCAACTGCCACGATGGTTCTTTCGTTGCCGGAGCATGTTTTGATGCTAAAGTTATTTTACCTAAACGACGATAAAGCCGCCAAAGCGCTTCGCTTGTACCGAGGGCATAAAGCTTCGCGTACGGGTCCAGTAACACCATGTGCCCTGCGGCGAATGGTGAAACGTTTCGTGGAAACAGGTAGCTTTGCCGTTCAAGCAGGCCGAGGGCGAAGGAAACAGATACCGCAGGTTATGGATGATGTGGAAACCGTTGTCGTTGAGCAGGCAAATTCGAACAAAACAGGAACATGCAGTGCTCGCGCCGTATGAAGGCAACTCGGATTGTCACAAACTACGGTATGGAGGTGCATGCGGAAAACACTCAAAGCCTATCCGTATAAGCTCCATCGCTTACAAGAGTTAAAACATGGCGATTATGATCTGCGTCAAACGTTCGCTTTAACGTTCTTAGCACGTATGAAGGTGCAGCAGAATTGGCTGTGGAACATCCTATGGTCCGATGAGGCTCACTTTTACATGTGCGGAACAGTGAACGCACATAACTGCCGTATCTGGTCCATTGAGATTCCTCTCTCGGTGTAACAAATGCCCCTGCATTCACCGCATGTGACTGTATGGATCGGTTTCACTGCGACCTTTATGATTGGGCCATTTTTCTTCGAGAAAATCACCCCGCAGGGTCCAAAAACCTGTTCCGTGACTGCAGCACGTTATCGGGCTATGCTGTAAAGTTTGGTCATTCCAGAACTTCAGCAGCCTGGATGTCTCGCTGCAACGGTATTTCAACAAGATGGTGCCTCTCCTCACATTGGACGCGAGGTTCAACAATTGCTGCAACGTCATTTTACGGAGGATCGCATTATCAGTCCATAATATCGTTCACAAATATCGCCCTCTGTATCGTGCAAAATATCGTCCACAATGGTACCACGCACACAAATCCTGGTCGAGTATTACAGTAGTACCTCGGAGTTCGTCGCTCTCAGTGTTCGTTGGCTGCGGAGTTCGTCGGTTAGTTCGTAGCAGATTTGTTACCGGAGTTCGTCGCTTTTCCCCCCATGCGCCCACTAGATGAGAGCGCATTGAAACAAAGGACCCAGTCCAACACCTTCTCTCAGCGGAAACATACGTCACGCATTTTGAGGTCACGTGAGAGCCGACTTCCCGCTGAGAGAAGGTGTTGTCCAGTCTCGCGTCGACCTTTGAGTAGTACACATTGATTGAAAGCAGCAGTTTGTGAAACAAAAGTTCGTATTAATACCCATTATAAATTGCGTTTAGTGCGTATATATCTACTGAAGTGTAGTGTATATACAGTGTACTGTATTTATAGTACTGTATACAGTGATTTTTTTATATAAATTGTTCAAAATAGTATTCGAAAATGGGTCCGAAAACAGTTGCTGCTGCTAACTCAAAGCAAAAACGAACAATGAACGTTGTATCAATCGAAACTAAGAGGGAAATAATCTCAAAAATTGAGCAAGGCATGAAAGTGGCAGATGTAGCTAGACAGTATAATTTACCAAGAACAACGGCAAGTACATACTGGAATCATAGGCACAAAATAATAGAAGCTACTGTTTTACCAACGATGTCACATGCGGTGAGTGCTAAGCAACGACAACATACTCAAAATGAAATGGAGAAACTTCTCTTGTTGTGGATAAATGAAAAGCAGCGTCCTGGTGACAGTGTAGATCAAAACATTATTTGTGAAAAGGCGAAAGAGATTTACACAAACATAACGAAAGACGATGAAGAAAAGATGGACTTTCTAGCATCTTCAGTGTGGTTTTGGCGTTTCAGACGGAGACATGGCGTACACAACGTCGTTCGACACGGCGAAGCAGCAAGCGCCGATAAAAAAAAAAGCAGCCCGTGAGTATGTGCAAGAATTCGGTGAATTTATTGAAGCTGAGAGTTTTGTTTCATCACAGATATTTAACTGTGATGAAACAGCTTTATTTTGGAAGAAAATGCCCAAAAGAACCTGCATCACGGCAGAAGGAACAACTCTTCCGGGTCATAAACCCATGAAAGACAGACTCACGCTCCTCCTGTGTGCAAACGCGAGTGGTGATTTCAAGGTTAAGCCTTTATTAGTACCACTCTGAAAAACCTAGGGCATTTAAACGTTTCAACGTGTGCAAAGACAGTTTACCAGTGATGTGGCGTTCTAACGCTAAGGCATGGGTAAATCGGGTATTGTTTCTCGAGTGGGTCAGGAAAGTGTTTGCGCCCATGGTGAAAAAATATTTCAAGGAAAAGGTGTTGCCATTGCGATGTGTTCTCGTCTTCGATAATGCACCGGCACATCCACCAGATTTAGGTGAAGAATTGGAAGCAGAATTTGGGTGGATTACTGTGAAATATCTGCCACCTAACACCACCTCCCTTATCCAGCCCATGGATCAATTTGTGATGGCCAATTTCAAGAAACTCTATACGAAACACATGTTTCGAAAGTGTTTCGATATCACCAATTCAACCGCTTTGACATTAAAAGATTTCTAGAAAAACTGCTATAATGTCTATCAGGCTGTTCAACTGATAGATAAGGCTTGTACCGAGGTCACGAGAAGAACTCTAAACTCTTCGTGGAGGAAGCTACTGCCATCAGCTGTTTCCGAGAGAGACTTTGAGGGGTTAGAGACGGAATACGGGAGGAGGCGAGTATGATGAGAGAGATTTTAGACATCTGCAACGATCTACGTCTCGAAGCAAATGCTGACGATGTCGAGGAGTTGGTGGACTCAAATCGTGCAGATCTCACCACGGAAGACATGCAACAGTTGCAGGTCGAAAAACAACGTGCTGAAAGGGGTGGAATAATTACTGCTGGTAGTGAGAAGGAGGAAGAGTAAGAGCAGAAAGCAATAACGACAGGGGAACTAAAACAAACACTTCGTATGTGGAAAACAATTGAAGTTACAATAGACAAATTCCACCCGAACAAAACCATGGCCTGTTCTGTCATCAATACGATGAACGACTCCATCATGCCATTCTTCAATAATTTACTAAGAAATCGGAAGAGGCAGGTAACGCTCGATCGCTATTTTAAGCAAACCCCTGTAGAAAAAACAGCTAGCGATGAGCCTCAACCAGGTCCTAGTGGGATAAAAAGGATGCGCAGAGAAAAGATTCCTCGAAGTGAATTGCCTTCCATTATTTTCTAATTTAGCATTTATTTCTTTACATCTCTTGTAATAACAATGTAATTCAACTTAATTTGTTATTATTTAGCAATAATAGTTTAAAAACAAGGCGAAAATAATAAAGATAATGGTCGACCATGAGGTCGCGGAACGGATTAATTCGTTTTCCATTAATTCTTATGGGATAATTTGGTTCGGAGTTCGTCGGTTTCGGGGTTCGTCGGTTTCCAAGGAACGTATTACCGACGAACTCCGAGGCACCACTGTATATCGAAAAACGGCATTTGGTCCGACGAATCATTGCTCTTATAGTTCCTCGCAACGGGACTTGCGTATGTCTGGAGAACACCTACACAAGCGTAAGAATCTGGCTGTCTCATCTCAACTGTCAATCATGGAGGTAGATCTATCAGGGTTTGGGATGGCATCTCATGGTTTTCTTCAGGCCCTATTGTAACCCTAAAAGTGAGATTGAATGGGAAGGACTATGTCGAAATTTTAGTTCACTCGTCCATCGTATGGTGCAAACATTGTTTTTTGCAGGAGATGGCGTTCTCCAGGATGATAAGTCTCCTATATATAGAGCTAAATATATCAAGTATTGGTTTGAAAAGCATGAAAAAGAAGTCAAATATCTTATCTTGCCCTGTACAATTCCCCCGACTATATATCATCCAACCACTGTGATCTGTATAAACGGATAGAGCCAGGTATCGATATCTACCACAGCATATCTACAGGAACTTTCTTGATTTTTCCCTGAAGAATGGTATAATATATTCTTGACCACTATTCATGACATGTATAATCGAATTCCAAGGTGAATCAGGTGGTATTACATAACAAAGGTGATCCTGCGCAGGATTAATAAAGGTTTTCATGACGTTTCTTAGTGTTTTCATTATTTTGATATATATATATATATATATATATATATATATATATATATATATATATATATATATATATAATAACAGATTATAGTAACAGGGTACTGACTGGTAGTAGAATATAATGATGTTGTGTATGGCAATTTAATCATCGTAGAATTAAATATAAAGCTAGAGTTGCTCTAGTCTAAAAGCTCTAGGTTTTAAGTCAATAAAGATATCCTTCCTTTGAGAATTTTGCGTACCAGTCGGACCACTTTAATTTCTACGTAATTAAGACGTATTTTTCCGTCATATACTTTCAGCTCGAAAAGCTTCTGTGAAATATAATTTCATCCTAAAATTTGCTGTTTAAAAGAGTCTCAGAGGCATGCTTTTGAATACCAAACTAGAGGGTGGAATAATTCGGCACAAGCGCTTTTTCAAGTTGAAAAAAGAGAAAAAAAATAAGTCTGTTCAAAACGTGCGGAAAATATTTTACTTTTTTTTCGAAGTATTTATTGCGATGTCATAGACATCTTTTACTGTGATGTCGACATTCTTTATAAGTGAAATGTTTACAAAGTCAGGCAAACATCAACATATTTCAGAGAGAATCGAAAGTAATAACAAAATTACTACTAAAATTATTTGCATATATCATTTCATATTGTTGTAGTTACTTACGCCCCCCGGCCGGAGTTTCCAGACTAGGTCGATATAAACTTGTTGTCTCAGGGGTTCTGCTTCGGTTTATAATGGCACTACAAAGTTCGGAGTCAAATTTAGCCAGGAGTCACATTAGTTATGACCGAGCACCCACAGTGACGACATCTAGGGAATCGTACCTTCTCCCAACTTCTCTACCTCATAGAAGTACTTTCAGGTATACAGATTTAACGTGCCCCTGTCCGGCCTAGACACAAAGGTATTGAATGGCGTTCATTGGAATATAAACCGAGCACCTCTAGTTCTAAGCCCAACGCGTTACCAGTAGGCTAATTCGGGCCGTCATTGCATATTAATGAGATAAACAGATAATTTTAATAATGGGCTTATGGGATATAAGTTTGATATTCTATTTTGATGAAACTGCTGCATCAGAAAGTAAATGTGAAAATGAATATCAGGATCAATAAAGTTAAATGAAGTATTTTTTTAAGGACAGAGAAAATCCGTCTAGTCTATTGGAATTTAAACTCACACCCTTTGTTTTTTCGCGTCTTTCTTTATCTTAAAAAATGACTTTATCTTGAGATTTTATTTTATTTGTCACAAATATTTAAAATCTGAGCCTTGTGCTAATTTTTCTGGGAAATTAGTAAAAGGGGGTAAAAAATTCCCATATTCCGTTGCGAAATCATACGGAAATCCCCTAGTCACAGCAAGTTTACTTGTCAACGTATTAAAGGAAAACAAAAATGCAAAATCATTCATTCAAGGCTTTTAGCAAATTTTTATTTTACTTCTCTTAATTGCGTTGAGATTTTCTACGTTTAAAAGTGTCTTTATCCCTGAAAAAAAAAGTATAGAAAAAACAATTTGCTTCGGTTACAGTACAAACTAAAAGTTTTTTTTTATGTCTGAATCTCAATTAATTAATTAGAAAACAAGACTAATGAAATATTTTTTTCTTTCGAAAAAAAAACCTCGCCTGAATGTAAATAACAAGCGTATCTGGTGTTGCAGGTTTTACTTGTAATTACCTACCTTTTAAACCTTGTCACTGCCTCATAGAGTCTTAGGGATGTAAAATTATTTATTGTCCGAAACCTTATTTTGACCTACTGGGAATCATCAAGTGGGAAGTATAATTGTCATTTACCGAACATTCAAAAAGGTTTTCTTTATTCCGCATTTACAATTATCAATAATGAAAAAAAAAGGAGACTCCTAATTGAAAAAGAAAGATCATTGAGTGTAATTTAATATCTGAGAAACATAGTTATTTCATGAAAACCCCACACTCTCCTGTGGTTATATTGATAACGTATTTCCTGCCTGACTTTCCAAGTTAGTTTTGAGTAACATTGAAATAGTCTACTACTCTTTAATCTCATGGCATCTTAAATAATTATTCTAGACGCGAGACCATTTGTTGAATAACACAATAAGGTTGAGAGAGAATATTTTGGTCTTATTTTCTTAGCTAGGTATCTTAAGTAATATTATTTTGTATTCAGCAATGTGTTTAGGCTGGAACTTGCTTCTACCATTATTGCTCATGTAAATAAATAAATAATTTATATATATATATATATATATATATATATATATATATATATATATATATATATATATATATATATATATATATATATATATATATATATATATATATATGGGAATTGTGTTATCCCAGGGCTCCAGCTTTGAGCTATATGTCGCCGTGTACGCTATGCGACGACAGCGCTATTAGGTTTTCGAGAGATGAACGGGGAGAAAAGTATTTGAGAGGACAGACTGAGATTGGTTCCCGACCTGGTAAGAGGTGCTGAAAGCAGCAGACGGCTGCCACGGGAGAGACAGTCTCGAAGGGGGCATGACGTTAGCTCCGGACTAGCAGCAGACGGCGGCTTAGTCAATTCTATCTCGGCAGACGGCCAGATGCTTTAACCCATTTTGATTGTAGAGGCCTGGTGCGGCTTGACGTGTAATTTTATATGCAACGTATTTCTAGATATGTAAATAGTTTATATGTGTCAATATATATTGTTGTGTTGAAGCAGTGACTCTGTCTTTAATTGAGTACTGTATTACTCTGAGTATAAGAGAGTCTAGTTCCGCCGTGCAGTAAGCGGAAAGGTTTCTATAAGACTGAGAACAACAACCCCTAGACACCGACCACAGTTTCTAGTATAAGTGGGGACTCGCAGGAGATCGAGTTCCTACAAATAGTGGGCGCCCGGCCCGGGATCGGATCAAAATTGTACAAAAGTGAAAGACCCGGATCGGATCAAAATTCTACAAAAGTGAAAGATCGGGATCGGATAAAGATTCTACTAAAAGTGTGAAGAAGGATAAGTGACGACCAAGTGCGGTGAGTGACACCCATGGAAGCGACGTTGTGTGAGTTTAAAGTGTTGTGAACGCGAGTGACAAACTCGTGAAAGTGAAGTGCCATCGAACGGTATGAACTGTTCAGTGGGATAATTGTGACATTTGCGTAATTTAAGATTGCGAAACAGGGTTGAAATTGTGCCCCGGATTGAACGGATAAAACATAGAATCTGACGTAAGTGGAAAAAAATTCTGAGATGGCGTATCTGGAGCATGCCAGAATGGTAGACCTGGTGACTCTAGTCTACGAGCTGGGCCTAGAGGTCCCGGATAAACCAGAGGTTGAGCAATTAATCGCCCTGGTTATAACATCGGATTGTGACGATGTTTACATGGAGAATCTGCTTATTTCGATTGTGGAAGAGAGGAAAGAGCGAGACAAAATGGCAGCCGAAGAGATGGAGTTTCAACGAAAGATGGCTGAGATTGAACGCGAATTGGAAAAAATAAGATTAGAACGACAGTTAGAGCCAAAAACAAACTCGGATAGTGTGTCTGTACTCAGTATGGACAAAGTGGCAGATAATTATTTGTGCAGCCAAGAGAGATATTTTCGTGTATCTGATGTTGTTTTCACGAGTGTGATTCAACAAAGTGAGCCCGAAATTCGCCCAAGCCAGCAGCGGGAATATGTGAATCCCATAGCCTTATCTCACTTTAGAGAGAACGGAGAATTGCTTTCTTCAAAGTTCAGTGAACTTTCGACACAAACTCCCATCGAAAACGGCGATGCCCTGCTGAAATGTGACACCGAGAGAACCGTGTCCGAATTTACGAGCGAGGGATAAAATTATTCCGTTACCCCCCCGAAAGTTGAGGGAGATATTGAGACACAGAAGAGGCTTGCACAGTTTCGACCACTGTGTATGACAGAGGTCATCGAACTTGCGACACCGCCCCGAGTGTCCCAGGGAGCGGAAAAGATTCCTTTAGCGGGAAACGATAGTCCCTATGTTTTGAAAACTGAGAAGGAAGAAAAAAGTGATTCTTGTGAGCCACGATGTGACCGTAGAGCAATGGCAAAAGATTTTGAATTGCCACTAAATTTTAGTGGAAGAGTGATTCGTAAAGAATGGAAACGCTGTAGTGAAAAAGCTACAGTATTAGAAATGCAAGGAACTTTGATTGACGGATCTTCGGAAATGGTAGTGAAATTTTGCTCTGAGTCTGCAAAATGCGTCCCAGACTCGAAAGTGTTGAACCGATATACTCAACAGTACAAAATTTTCATCGTTATCATACTTCAAACTTCTTCAGATTTTGGTAATCCACCTGTAAAGGAGTGCTCAGCTTGTGATCGTGAAGTGTGTGGGAAGAAAGTGCCATCAGTTGTGTTTGGTGATCAAGTGTGTTTGGTATCAAGTGTTGGATGTCAAGTGTGTTTAGTGATAGTCAAGTCCAAGTGTACGCCAATTAAGTGTCGTAAAGGAAGATATGGAATTCAAGGGTTTTGTTTGGCCCTAATGGTAGCCCTAAGTGTCACCGATATACGAAAGACGAAGTGTTTTGTTTGTGAGTGTATGTTTAATAGTGCTATGATTAAGTGACAAGATACGCATTTAAACACAAACTTGGTGTGACCGAGTATTTCGTTAGTGTTTTGAACAAGTTAAGTGTTACAGTTAAAGACGAAGTGTGCATCGTAATTTAAACATGGTGTACTTGTGTTTTTGTTTAGGTATTACAGTGAACTGTAGTCCACTGGATCCGACTAGACTTTCAGAAAAGAGCCATGACCGACTGTAAACAACGCATTACTTTCTTTTATTTCATTGTTTTGTTTCGTTTGTGCTATAAAACTGATGATGATAAGCCATAACGCTGCCGAGGACGTCAGCATAGTCAGGACAGCCGAGTTATGGGAATTGTGTTATCCCAGGGCTCCAGCTTTGAGCTATATGTCGCCGTGTACGCTATGCGACGACAGCGCTATTAGGTTTTCGAGAGATGAACGGGGAGAAAAGTATTTGAGAGGACAGACTGAGATTGGTTCCCGACCTGGTAAGAGGTGCTGAAAGCAGCAGACGGCTGCCACGGGAGAGACAGTCTTGAAGGGGGCATGATGTTAGCTCCGGACTACAGCAGACGGCGGCTTAGTCAATTCTATCTCGGCAGACGGCCAGATGCTTTAACCCAGTTTGATTGTGGAGGCCTGGTGCGGCTTGACGTGTAATTTTATATGCAACGTATTTCTAGATATGTAAATAGTTTATATGTGTCAATATATATTGTTGTGTTGAAGCAGTGACTCTGTCTTTAATTGAGTACTGTATTACTCTGAGTATAAGAGAGTCTAGTTCCGCCGTGCAGTAAGCGGAAAGGTTTCTATAAGACTGAGAACAACATCCCCTAGACACCGACCACAGTTTCTAGTATAAGTTGGGACTCGCAGGAGATCGAGTTCCTACAAATATATATATATATATATATATATATATATATATATATATATATATATATATATATATATACCTGTATATATACATACATATATATACATACATATATATACATACATATATATACATACATATACATACATATATATACTTTTGATGAATGGCGTTTCAAAGTTAATAATGCAATATCTCATTGTTATAGGCCTGAATTACAAAATGCACAAAATTGCGGACTGTTAGGTAAATTAAAAACTGCAATAAGTGAATTAAAAGACCAGTTTGTAATCACATACGTGGATAAGGTTGCTTCAAGTTATGCTTTCGTATGTAAAAAATATTATTGTGAATATCTAGAAAATATATACAAAGACCAATCAATTTATAAAATGGATCTTTCATCATTGAATGAGAAAAATAATCGTATAAGGGCGTTATATCGTAAAATTGGATTTAAAATCACGAACATTAAATACCCTTATTTAGTCTTAGTTCCTAAATTCCATAAAAATCCAATAAAGTTTAGACCAATAACTGTGGGCTATAAATCGTATTTAACATATGCAAATGATCGCTTATTGGCTATTCTTAAAGTCGTATATAAGGAACTAATTAAGGAGGGAGGTTATATGATCGGGAATAGTTTTGAGGTAATTGACAAGTTAAATAATGAAAGTGGTATTAATTATATAAAGAGTTTTGACTTCGCAGATTTATTCAACACTATTAATATAAACGATTTATTTGAAATTACTAAAAATCTTTATGAAAAATATGACCTAAAAACGTGCATAACATATCATCGTTATGAGACTCTAGGGCAGTTGGTACTTAAAGAGACATATTTATATGACGGCACACATTTCTTCCGCCAAATACATGGTATCCCAATGGGGGGAGGTTGTTCCTCAATATTGGCAGACATTTACCTCCACCATTATGAAATGGGGACCGCCTTATTGAGTGAGCTAATATATTTCAGATATGTGGATGATGTTTTAATTTGCACTAAGTGCAAAGAGCAGGTCATAGATCTGGGGTTTTATCCAAAAAATCTTAGCCTTTTAGAATCTGATAAAACACCGGATGATCGAGTTGTACTTCTGGATTTAAGCTTATGTGTTGATGAAGAGAGTAGTCTAGTGAAATACAAAATGCATGATAAAAGGGACTATTATCCATTTACTACACAACGCGTAATGCCTTGGAATACTTGTTTACATAGAAATGTAAAGCGCAACCTAATCATTAACTACATGCTACGTATTAAACGTCTAAAATGTAACAAATTGGAAATACAATCAGGTATAAAATCATTTGCAAACACTGCTTTAGACATGGGTTTTCCTTTGGGATTTTTATTAAAAACCATGTGTGAATTCCATTCGATCGATAGGAAAGAATGTCTTAATCGATATTTCAGTAATTGAAGTAATAAAATGATTAGTTGGCAAGTTACGTTTCGCACCTGTTAGTCTTTTACTGTCTATAATGTAGAGTTGCACTAGGTATGTGTCCTTGCTATTTTAGTTATAATTATAGTTCTAAATGTGTGTATTTGATGGTGTTTGGAGTGTTGTGTGTGGATATTTCGATACTTAGGAGGTGCTTATTTGAAGTGGTTATATGTGGATACAGTTATAATTTAGTCATAAGTCTAAATATTTTAAAAAAATTATTATATGATGCATTGTTTATAGGTGTAGTGAATATATGGGGTTGCTGCAATGTTTTAGTGAATTGACAAATTGTTTTAAAATAATTTAACCCAGGTTTTTAATGTACGTTGTTCTAGTTCCTTTATTTTTTTATTTCATCGCTCCTTGCTTTGTTTTGACTTTACGTCAGGTTGCAGTTGAAGAATGACTTCCGGGAGTGTTGCCTAGGTACAAACATGTTTAACCGGAGTGTTGGGGGTCACAACTCCCCCCGGTCATTTATATTCATCTTTCAGGTTGATGAATTGTGCTGGTGTTGTCAGGTTTAATAATGTTTTTATTTAACACACACATATATATATATATATATATATATATAGCGAAACATCTCTATGGTTGCAAGTCATGGTTACGAAAAAAAGTGGCCGTTTTGAGGGATGGTCGTTTTTTCATAACATAAGCTCTTATGGAGTCTTTAATTGGATATGAGCAAAATATGGCCGTTTAGAGGGGTGGTCGGCTAGAGAATTTTCACTGTATATACATGTGTGTGCGTATATATCTATGTATATATGTGTATGTATGCTCGGGGGTCGTTTTATGAGTGCTTTCCGAGAGATCGTGCCGTACTTCGCTACGGAGTACATTCAAATTAAATACAATGGTCAATGTATGCAATTAATGCCAAAAATCTGTATAAATATATTTATAATAAATACAACGATCAATGTATGTAATTGATGTTAAAAAAACGAAAAAATATATTTATAAAAAAATCGTAACGGATATTTTTATAGACAAAATAATGTAGAAGAAAATTTTCAAATTAAATCTAATAGCACATACTAAAGAATATAGTACAGTTAATATAGTACGGTTTGAGGAACATATCTTTTACTGTATTTTAATATTTTTTTGGATAATGTCCAATCGTATGCCGCATTAGTAAGAAAAGAAAAATATTGTTTTGTCTATTTAGTTGTTATGCACGTGACCATAAATTTATTTAAAGTACTAGAAAAAGAAATCACGTGATCAGCATTTAATAAATTAAATTTTAAAATTTAATCTTTAAAAATTCACCAAAAATCAGAAAAGGAAGATAAAGATTCGAAAAATATTTCATTTTAAAGGATTTTTTATGATCTTTCTTGTGATATAAATTTTATAAACCTCAAATAATTATTTAAATGCAAACTTAAAAAAAGTTACTAAAACAGCTTAAAAATTTAATTTAAAAAAATCTAAGGAGAATTTTTCAAAAATCTTTTTTAGTGCACCCCTACACTATAAAAAGAATCGCCATGCAAAATTTCAGCACTTTAGATCCAGCGGTTTGGTCTGTGCGTTGTACGTCAGTCAGTCAATCAGACAGTCAGTCAGTCAGTTACGGAACTGTTATATATATATATATATATATATATATATATATATATATATATATATATATATATATACCGGGTGGCCATAATTAAACTGACAGTGCTCACAGTGTTCTGTAGCGCGATCTATTTGCGAGAATGACGCCACATTTTGTAGGAAGATTAAACAAGACGGGGGACGAAGGATTCCGCGAAAAAATAAATTAGTTCCAAAAGTCACCGCTAGGGGAATATTTGGCGCTGTGTAATAGAAAATAGGGTGTTAACAAATGCAAATTAATACGGAATAAAATTACCTTTTATTATGCACATTTTCTTATTTAGTTCAAATGCAATATGGCAACACTTTTAAAAAAGCGTAAAATCTACATAAACACCGATAAAGTCTCGTGATCTGCAATATCACGTACGCTGAGCAGAAGAAGTTCTTTATTCAAATTTCACGTTACATCCATTGGCACAGTGCCAGCTGCTTGGGTTTTAAAAGGCAATGTGTTACGTTTCGAATCAATCGGATTGAAAGTTTATGTGCAATGTCTCCTTCTTTAGTCGAGCGTGCGTTACTGGTCAAATTCTTTTACCTCAACCAGTGCAACGCGTCAGCCGCTCTTCGTGCTTTTAGAACGCACAAAAAAATGCGTAAAGGTAACGGTCCTGTGTCAGTTAATGGGCTAAAAGCAATGGTTGCGACGTTTGAGAAAACAGGTTCTCTGAAGGTTCAGTCAGGCAGAGGACGAAAACCTGTACCACAGGATACAATCGAAGCAGTTGCCACGGCGATTGTCAACAGAGGACCAGACAATATTGCTGCCACCTCTAGCGCTCGTGGATTAGCTCGGAATATGGATATGCCTTACAGTACGGTATGGAAAATCTTACGAAAGATTATCAACTTCTACCCGTACAAGATCAGCCGTGTACAGGAGTTACTGTACCCCGACCATGATAAGCGATTGACTTTTGCTCTCACCTTTCTTGCCAGAATGGAGGTGGATGATGCTTGGCCGTGGTAAATCTTATGGGGAGACGAGGCCCACTTTTACCTGCATGGAACTATACCCAGAACTGCCGAATTTGGGATGACAAATCACCACATGCAGTCACAGAAATTCCCTTACATTCACCAAAGGTAACTGTTTGGTGTGGGTTCACAGCGTGGGTTCATTTTCTATTACACAGCGCCAAATATTCCCCTAGCGGTGACTTTTGGAACTAATTTATTTTTTCGCTGAATCTTTAGTCCCCCGTCTTGTTTAATCTTCCTACAAAATGTGGCGTCATTCTCGCAAATAGATCGCGCTACAGAACACTGTGAGCACTGTCAGTTTAATTATGGCCACCCGGTATATATAGATATATAATTTTAGGATGTGAGAGTCATATAATTATTTTAAATTTCGCTCTCCAATGAGCTTTATAATCTCAGTGAAGTTTGTAAGTTTCTACAAAAGCTAGTCATTAAAGAATAGACTCAAAGAGGAAAAACACATCTATAAGCATTAGAACAAATTGGAGACTTCATTTGGTGTCAACTAAATGCCCCTGATCCGTCAACTCGCATATATAGGAGCTCTTTTTAATGTCTTAATTGCGGATATTTTAAATTTCATGGCAACAAATTAGCAGTGAATTGAAAATGGCGTATCAGCTTGTTTAAATGCAAAAGATTTTGTATTACTTATCATGGAGACGTCTAATCTCAATTACAACAGAACAACTACTGAGCTAAAAAGATTTACTGGTATGGAAAATTACCATATCATTTGCAATATTAGCAGACATCGCAAGTTAATAATTGTTTTAGGACACTGATTAACATGTTACGTGACGCATTTTGCCTCGTTTATATTTTCGTATACATTATATTATCGATCATGACAACTATCTCGACTCACGTATGTCGTCGATTTCATATTTTGGTGGTCAAAGCTGATTTTTACACTAGTGCATTCTTCCCTATTATTAAAACCGTTGCAAGTATTTGCTATAAAATGAAAATTGCAATTAATTCATTTCTGTATTACTTTAATTCTTAGAGTCTCATTACTGTCTTTTTTTCCATGTAATATATAAAAGTTGCCGGTATATTTCGGTCTAAAAATTGGTTTTTATTGAATTTTTCAAGAATTTGTCTAAGCATTTGATCAATTGTGAATAATTTCTATCTAATCAGGTATACCTCAGTTACCTGGAAATTTGATCAGTTTTTTTTGTGTTAGAGAAATGAGTTCATTTTTTTTGTAAGCTGAGAAAGGGTCAGCTGGCATTTGTTTTTCAGTTTAGAATGTCTTGCGTTTTTTTCCAGACCATTTTTTTTAGTTTCTGCAAAGTTTTTATTAACTTGTAGATTTTACTCTTCAGTTGATAATAGCGGTTGTACACTGAGCTAATTTGCCTACGTTGTACCGTACAGTTTGAGACGGCTAAAAACATTTTAACCAGAATGAAGTAGGAAGAAAAAAAAACAATATAATGCTAAAAAAAACTTCGAAACATTTATTTATTTTTTAAATTTTTTATTCATTGGATATCATCAATGTTTAAAACTGCTTATTTAGCAAAAATCATTAACTCCAGTTTTAAAAAAATTATCAAACCATATTTAAAAATAAAAACAATATTTCGCTGTTGTCTTTGCTATTTTTAGAATTACATCACATTTGTGGCAGCATGTCTGCGCCGAACCCGATGATCTTTTTCGTATTTACTAGAGCAGAGTTTCTCAAAGTGTGTCCGTGGAACCCTGGGGTTCCGCCAAAAAATTTAGGGGTTAGGTATAATTTATCTTTAGCACTATTATTTGCCTTTATAAAGAATTTTTCGGTGATTTTTTTATCTAAAACAAATGCATTAAAATAGTTGTTTCATTCAATATTACATTGAATTTATAGGAGTAAGGGGTATATTGATAATAAAATGTAGAGGGTTCCGCTGTCAAAAAAGTTTGGAAAACACTGTACTAGAGTATAAATTAGGTCTAGATACCCCTTCCCCCGGTATAAGATATGGATGTAAATTAATTGAATATATCAATATTAGCTCGGAGAAAATATGAAAGATTTAGATAAGCAAATCTTCTCGTAGAATGGCAAAAGAAAGCAGAATAGTTAATAGAAAAGCCCAGGGGTTAGAAATTTTAATAGTTAATTCGTGCAGACGCGAAGTTATTACATTTGTATATTGGATCACGTTACCAAAGATTTAATGAAAATTTATTTTACGACATTTTATTTATTTGTTAAAAAATGATCGATAAATCCTGCAATATTTGATTTTTTTTCAAAAAAAAAAGAAATTCAATCAAATGTTGCTAATGATGGAAAAAAAACTTTAAAATTTTATAAAATCGCAGTTTTTTCGAAATTTCATCTAATGCTGCAACTACTAGTGGAAATCAATGTTTGAAAATAATGTAATAAGGGTTAATCTTGAAATAAACCAGCAACGCGTGTCGTCAAAAATTAATCACCAAATTTAAAACTTGACGTGCCACGACGTGCTCTACCGTAATTAATTTCCGTGATTATCTTTTCATTTAGCTCTCATAATGTATTCATTAGTGTCACTTTTATTTAAAAACCTCCCAATGCCAAAAAAAGAGTAGTTTTTAGAGCTTGAACTGAAAAATAAATCATAATTTAAAAAAAAGTTTAGGCGCGTATCTCTAAAATGATAGTATTTTTTATCACGCATCATTAAGGAAATGAAAAAAAACTGAAATTCAATGGAAAAAAAATATTTTAAAAATGTATCACTTGATGGCGATACGCATCATTTATCTAGGATTAGTCAGTAGGACCTCCATCATGCTCCGTCACAACCACGATTAAAGAATGCTTTTTCCCTGCCGGAGAGTATAGCATTTCAACTGCATGACAGCCAGACGTCATTTTCAATACATCAACTTCTTCCAAAAACTTAACCATTATTCTCTGTGATTAAGTGATCTAGGTTCCGAATTTAGTTTAATAATCTTTCTAAACAACGGTATGTGACCCGTTCGTGAGTAAAATGCTACCTTACCATACCGAGGACGCAACGTTAACTGAGGTATAGAGTCCTATTTGCCATGAAAAATGGTAAACTGAAGACCCCGGCGTTGTTTCAGTTGCAGCAAGACAAAATGGACCGACATTTTATAATACCGCTGCATTTTGAAATGTTGATTAATACAGCACCCCAACAAGTTTATTTCTGAATAGTTAGAGTTACATTCTTGATCGGGTATATAAGCATATTTTTGGAATACTCTTTGCGACCAAGTTCCGTGAACAAATTATCGTTCCAGTATTTCCTTGGTGAATAAAGATGGCTGAGTTGTTTTTAGGGTGTCGTGCGACCCCACCCACATACTAGAGTCTGAATTTAACTTTTGAGTGTGTTTTCTATTTTTTACTCAACTTTTCATTTAACTTCCAATATTACTTCTTTGAATGGGATTATAAAAATAGGTATTTGTGTCTCTTTTTAAGAAATCAGAGAATGTTTCTAGCTATAGTTGAACTCGGATAAATTGGAGACATCCAGTGAAAGTTTACATGATACATCTCTAAAATCATGCAATCTGAAATCAGGAAAACAGTCATTTTACAAAGAAATGTGCATCATGATATATTAGCAGAGGCACTCCTCCAACTAAAGAATCCCAAATATCAGCTTTCCAAGACTTGTTGAAGGACATTCGGGCGTTGTAGTAGCAGATGCGACTATGATGAATTAAAAAAAAAAACATCGCAAATGGTATTTAGAGGTATTTTTTGCTACTCTGAATATAGCAATAATAACTCCGTGTGAAATTTTGCACCGTGAGATGGGTTAGTTTGTGACTGCAGGGGAAACTTTATGACACATAGTAATTTTTTCGTATTTTGGATCGTGCGCCACGCCAGTGATACTGGATAGGCAAAGAAGAGCGCCAACAGCTTGTCCGACATACAGGGATACCTAGTGGTCAGTGTCCGAAACTTCTGTGCTCCTTTTGTCATCGCTGGCCAGTGAAATTGTTCAAACTTGTTGTCAAGCTATTGACTCAAACTCCGGAAACTTTGTGTGCTGAAAGCTAACACCTTATACAACCAACTACCACAGGTAATTATTTTTTATTGTCAATATGTTGGTTAGATTGTGGAACATTACAACTTTTGTGTAGTGATATTTCCGAGAGATATGAGAACATAACCTAAATATCCAAAGGTGACGGGGTTACTGTGTGACATATTGACACTGTCACAAAATTACCCACAAAGTCGACCCACCTCCTCCAGCCGCTCGATGTTGTATTTTTCCGTCCTCTAAAATACCACTGGAGAGATAGAAGTATTGACTATCTGGAATAAAACTACCCGAAGGAGCAGAATGTGTAGAAAGACGAATTTCCTCATCTTCTCAAAGAACTGATGGCTGCCCTGGTCACCCGAGGTCTAGTTGATGTCAAGATATAGATAAAACTCTCCAATATTTAAAATAGGTATATATAATTGTGTATCAAGCTTTTGATAAGCGTTTTACTGTATAACTTTGTGTCAAGTAATTTTTTCTCTGGAATTTCAAAGCGAAAACACAGCTGTCACAAAGTAGCCCCACTCGGCGGGGAAACTTTGTGACACGTTTTAACTTTAATTTCTCAATGGTAATTAAATAAAGATCCGGGTTATCGCAATACATTTCTATGTAAGGAAAATATGATGTACCAATGTTTTGCAATTGTTCGTTTCGGGCTGCTTTTATAACTGATCGGCTGGCATAAGAAAAAACTTAAAATCTGTCACAAAGTAACCCCATCTTACGGCAGTTAATTTCTGAACATAAAAAAGCGGTGTTACAAGCGCTTTGCTTCTGCCACCGCCTTCCGTGAAAATTCCTGTTGTTTCCCCTAATTATATCTTTTGAGTTTGAAGCTCCTCGCATCTGTGAATGGTTCCATAGAGGCAATCACACCTGATGCTTTTCGGCCGGATCAAAAACTCTTAATTAGTTTGAAGTAAGTAGCTACCCTTATATTTTTTTACTGTGGATATTATATAGACACTATAAGTTCCCGTTATGCATGCATATTGAACAAGTTTTATGGAAGCTATTTGTTTTTAACTTACTATCTATACTTCATTATTTATTTCTTGCCTGTTATAAACATTCTTGCAGTAAGTGAAAAAAAATCCATGATAGAACTTGTGTGCTTTCGGCTTTATATTTTCTGTCCTGCATAATTTCTATATGGATTTCTCTTTTCCAATTCTTTGACGTCAGTCGGTTGATATGACATGACTAACACTTTTTTTTGAACAAATGCAGAGATCTCACACTATCAACAAAGAATCTGGATTGGCTAGAGGAGTTGTTTCAGCTAGAGGAAGAGTGCAGCTAGACGGTGATCAACGCGAACAGTGCAGACGAAGTAAACAACGAAGATAGACAACGAAACTAGTGCGGCCATGAGACTTGGAAACGTCATTTGCGGCGTGAGTACCTAGGTTTTTAAACATTTGTTCCATAAGTTGTGTGTATTAATAAGGGCAAGACACTCTGAGCACTTTTATCTAGCATGAAAACTTAAGAATAAAGCTTATTCATAATTAAATTGGCCAGTACTTAAGGCTGTTGTGTATTAACCCTATTGGATTCTCTCACCCCAATGTTAACCCATTGAGAAAATGTGTCTAAGGATTGCTGACTTGGGTTAAAAGATTTTTTAAAAATTGTACTCCGTAATAGAGAAGTAAGTTTTACCCTTTGGGTCATTTTTTACCATGTTTTCATTAACTCGCTTTCTTGTTTGTTTGTTTGTTTGTGTGTGTGTGTTTGTCCAGTACAAATCTTGCAATCGATTTTTAGCTAACTTCCCGACTAGCTAGACATTTGAAACTTTTAGAATAGCCCAGAACACGATGACAATTCATTATTTTAATACTTTTAACCATCTTTAAGCAGCATTGAATTCATTTTCAGTAAATTTTGTTTTGTATACTGGTGCAGCCATCTATCGCCCGGGATGGGAACGAAAAGTTAAACGCAAGTTAACTTCCAATTAACTTCATTTTCTTTCAAGTTGATGGGATAATTCATCAAAAATTTTTTAAAAAAGTATTTATTAATACATAGAATGGTCAAGTTTATATGATTCAACAGAAAATTTAAAAACATGGTATATAAAAAGTTCTTTTTATCTTGTAATTATTCGTTTTTTTAAAAACGTAAATAATGTTTTAAAATTTAAATGATTTGGGGAAAAAATCTGGTATAGTGTGTTTAAAACGTTCACCCACTCCTTTGGTAGATGAAATTTAAAAAATAAATCCTGTTGCAACTTGCAGAAAAGTTCGGACTATCTAAGAATGTCAATTTTATTGGATTACCAACATTTAAGTAGTTGTCAATAGTAGACACATTTTCTCCATAGTTTAACATTGAGGTGAGCGAATGCAACAGCAGCCTTAAACTAAGCTAAGCCCGAATAACCCTGATGTTAGGTTTGAAAGCCTGAGCTCGTAGAGCTAGAAATCAGGAATCTTACAAACTCGAATAACGATAACTAATGTTTAAACACTTCGCCTGTATATGGGCTTTGTATGCGTCGTCAATATTTCACTCAATCTTGCCGCAGCTAGTTTTCAGAATCGTAGTCTGCAAGTGTGAATCTCTTGATTGTTGTTTGAGGCCGTTCTGAATAGGATATAAATTGTAGTTTCACGATCAGTATAGTCCTTGAGCTACAAAAAATGGTCTTAGCTCTCCAAACCAATCTTTTCCGTGTTAAGGTATAAACAGATTTAGTGCAGTGGATCTCAGACCGAAAAAAAGTAAATTTGCTTAAGTAAATGCCCCAAAATAGGAATGCTGTTTGCATAACAGCATCGCAACTGATGGGGGATTCACTGTCTTCACTGGAAGCTGGTTAACAGCGAATGCAAATAATGTTGCCAATTGAATCGTATTAGTCAGTTTACGGGGCGGAATACAAATCCATAACTTCTATTAATTAAATTGGAGAT